>OX388316.1:2772076-3372076 GCA_947579605.1 Athripsodes cinereus | reverse complement strand
ACCTGGATAACACTCTTTCACAATACACCCTTTCAATAGGACAGCAACATGACTGCGTTATGGATTTATTTTGAGGAATTAACTTGGTTGATTTCAAAATTGAATGAGTACTCCAAATAGAGAAAACCGTTTCCCGCTATTACATGTGTGTATTTCTGAAAAGAACATTGTAAGTGCGTTTGAATAAATGTTTTATGATTTATTGGTAACATATAGGAATAAAAGCTACTGAATTTGTAACAAGAAATTTTAAATAAACGATCTTTTATTGATTTTACTGGTTTTTTATTCGTTTTGTAACAAATTTAAAGGTTTAATCAAATATGTTTCATATAGGAATATAATTAAAAAGTTATTTAAGATTATATAAATAGGATTTTTCTTGAAGTAAAAATCAATTTATTCGGTATCAATATATAACATAACATAACATGCATAGACAATTCACACAAGCCGAGCTAGTCCCACACTAAGATATGAATCTTGTATTATGGGTACTAACACGACGATACACAAATATACAATGCACTAAACACATATACATGTAACACCCAGACCCAGGACAATCTGAAAAAGGTCATTCTTCATTTTGCGCTGGCCGGTAATCGAACCCGGGACCTCGTGACTCAAAGGTAAGTGCGTTAGCCTCCGCGCCACACCGGTCGCCTGTATATATGTATACCTACATTTCAATACGTAGGTTTTTGACATTTCAGAAGACTGCGAATCTTGCGAATACAATAAAGGAATCCATTTATACTTATTTATATACGGTACTTGTGCGATATCACTTTACTAGCTAATATAATGTGTACCACAAATATTTCGCAAGCGTCAATTACTATTCTTTGTTTAAAGACAAAGCTGTAAGAACGAGAAATCGAGTTTATTTAGCGAACAATATGAGATAACAAAGATGTAAATACATTGTTGTTTAATCGAGAAAGTACAGAACGCCGTAAAATCCATATTTTCAATATTCCCAGGATTTTTTCCTTCCACGCTAGCTCAGTATTTTAACAAATTCATTTACCAAGCGACAAAATAATACATAAGCATAATACATAATGTAAAATAATGTATTATATAACATGAAAAGTTAAACAAAACTCTCCCGGATTCGGGTGTGGCTTGAGAGAATATTTCCCGGCTCCTCATTGGTCAGAATACTCGGTTTCAGAATCGAAAGGTATTTACAGACATTCCTTGAATTTCAGACGTCTCAAAGGACGAATATCCTTTGTGAGATGGTACCACTTCTTTCCCAGGTCAGCTCATTTCAGGTAGGTCCTAAGAGAATCATTCTTCTCTTTCAGATGGGCGTGGCCTTTATATTATCCTTTAGACATCTAGCGAAATTTTCCGAAAGCTTAAGTCCCTTTTTTCAGTCATAGATGGCTCTAGTTGTTCAAGGAGTTTTCACATACTCCACGTTATAAATTTCAAAGGCAATAACAAGTGTGATAAAACTGTACTAAAAGACTTGAACTTGTAAATTTTAAAAGTTTTATTATCTACAGCGCCGTAAAATTATTTCGCTTGTCGTACAATATAAATAAATTTTTACTTTAATAATATTATTATTACTCCTGAAATGATTTGAACTTTTACATCTACGGTTTGTTTCTTAGATACCTATTAAAGCTTAGGTACTTGACGTTATTCTATGAAGCTTTCACCACTTGCCGACGGCAACTGAAATTAAGCTCTGAAATGAAATATAAAAGTTTAAACTCTTTTTACTCATAAAAAGCGCGTTAATTTAATTTATTTTATGCTAGTAATAAATTATCTTAGTATTTCCTTTTACTTCAATGCAATAATTATAAAATCAAAGTGAAATTTTATGTATATAAAGCAAGAAACTTCTAAAGCTTTGAAATGAATGTTTTTCTTTTTCATTTTTTTGGAAATTTTCGTCAATTATTTTTTTGAGACCTTAGTTTAAGATAAAAATAAATATTTTATTAGTTTATTTTATAATTCACTGTATATTGATTACAATATTTTGAATCAATAAGAAGTATGTTAAAAAAAATAGTTGTACAATTTAATATACAGATGGCGAATAAAGTTCAAATACACTCGTTACTAAACAATAAAGTTTTTTTGGCGGAGGTGGTGCAAGTCGACAGCGTACTTCGAAACACGAACATTCCACTTGAAAATCCGTTACTATGCGTGAATTGATTTATAAATAATAATATGCTAAGGTATTTGTTGTGAAATTACTATACTATACCCTCACGCCGTATCCCAAGTGGGGTAGGCAGAGAGAACGGTTTTTATACAAACAACGTAAATATTAAGTTGAATTAAATTAAAACACTGTGTCTTTCACTTACTATACTTTAAGTGAAAGACACTGTGTTTTAATTTAATCAAAATAAATATTTAATTATGACGAACTTTCACAATTTTGTGAAATTAATTTCAATATTTACACGATATTTTATTGGGATAATAATAATAAAGCTTTATTGACAGAACATAATACAAAGTTTGTACAAGAAACACTTAATAAATAGATAATGAGAATGATACGAGTATTTAATTTTAACCACAGTATACATATGTTTGGGACATTTTACAATAAACTATTATAGGTATAGATAATAATTATAAAATGGGCTAGACAATTTATTATGAAAAGGTTCTATTTTGTGATCACTGCAAGGCTCCATTCAAAAATCATAAAATCTCCTGAATAAAAAATTCGTTATTAAATATAAAGTTGAATTAAATTAAAACACTGTGTCTTTCACTTACTACACTTTAAGTGAAAGTACAGTGTTTTAATTTAATCAAAATAAATATTTAATTATGACGAAATTTCACAATGTTTGCTCTTCGAAAATAAATAAATTTAAAAAATCATTTTTAACCTAAATAAAAACCTCCCCACTCCTCAGAATCCAGCACCCTCAACAGTCACCAAATATTAAACAGTGTCATTAATCGATATGTTTTTTAATTCTTTATTTAGGAAAAAAAACTGTTACGACAATAAATTCAAAATAAAACTATTTTTTTTTTTGCAAATAATTTTTCGTCCCTAGTCAGCATATGCTATGTGTGCAGCAGAAAAGGGAAGAATTCACTCAGGCTTTATTTATTTAATAAAACTCCATATCTACTTATAGCAATTAAAAAAATGAATTAGTGTTTAACTACCTACAACCTTTATTACAATGACCTTAAATTTATTGTATTTCATATATATAATGAGTTACAATCCACTGGATTGGTCTGCAACGAGTTTGGTTTTTCTTCTCCATTCGTCTCTATTCTCAGCCAGTCTTTTTAGCCCTACGTATGAGCCACAGTTCATGTCTCTCTTCAGTTGGTCCATATATGCTTCTCTTGGTCGGCCTCTGCCATTTGTCCCCTCGGTCTTACCCTCTGCGATGGCGATGAGTAGTCCTAGATGCCTGATGTTGTGGCCAATCCAGTTAGCTCGTTAGCTGTATTTCATATTGGATTTGTTATTTATCCAAATCATTTATTATTTATTTATTTAGTTGACGTTTATTTCCTAAAACTCCATTTTAATTTATGTAAAAAAACAAATGATTTCAATTTAACTGCTAACTTCAATTTAATCAAAGTGACCTAGTTTCGACTAGTTTTAACAATGACGGATAGCGTAAAATAAATCTAAACGATTATTTCGACTTTATAAGACGAAAAGTATGAATTTGACAATGACTCAACATGTCGAAACCGGTTCATTTAATAATTTCAATAGTAGTAAAATTAAAAACATTTGTGTTTTCAATTTTAACATAAATCATTAGATCACTCATTTAAGTCTGAAAATATTTGATCGAATTCCGTCACCTATTAATCTCACAACATCCATTTCTATAGATGCATTCACTTGCGGTCAGTTTGTACTAGGCATTTGATGATTCGATTATTCGCTGACCGATTGACTATCTATCTATCTATCTATCAGTCTATTTATTTATCTATCTATTCGTATTATTGACTTTTGTATCTACTGCTGCGTTAGCGTATATGTTGTTCCCATATCTATTATAATCGCGTGTTCGAATCAACTTGCATGAGGATGTGAAATGCGCAAATAGCTACCACCTAATTCAGAAGTGAATTCATTTTTATGTAGGGTGTAACATGGACATCTCAGAACTATGGATAGTTTTTTGGCGCGTGTGTAATTAATAAATGTTTTTCATACATTTTTCATCCACTGATGGAGGACGGCTGTAGTCCTGAAGACCTTATCATAGCTAACGACAAGGCGATGAATGTCGCCGCTTATTGGAGTGGGAAGATTTAAAAAAGACCGGACACGTAAAGTAAGTAAGTAAGTAAGTATACATATTAAAATAAACTTAATAATGAAGCGTGTATATTCTACTGTAGGTCGAAAATTTACATTTGTATATAGAAATATAATTATTATTACAAAAATATGCCAAAAGGGGGTTATATTGCATACGGAATTTCTTCCAACACAATACCATATGCTCACGCCGTATCCCAAGTGGGGTAGGCAGAGAGAACGGAACGCGGTTTATACATCTTTTTAATTACTTTCATCTGCAGTGATATTCAACTTACAACGTATGTCCGAAAAGCCTTTAATAATAATACAACAATTAAGTGAAAGTAATCAGTGTTTTTATTTAATATGCTTTTTTTATTATCTAAATTAAAATTAACTTTCATAGTGTTTCCTCTTCAAAAATCGAAAAGTTTACATTTTTTAGTTTTTTTTTTGCCAAAACTTAAAACCTAGTTATCAAAATAAAAATTTATAAATTATTATATTTCATGCTGATAAGTTTTTATTTTTAGTTTTACTCAATACAGGCAAAAAATATTTATTGTATTTTTTTATATCGTTGTTAGTCATTTTTGTGGAGTCGACGACGGAGAATAGGTCTCCTACTCTTTTTTAAAAGTTCTCAAGTACATATCTTTTAAAAAGCAAGTATTCGTTTAACATCACGAATAAGACATTTAACATCTCCAATTTAATGATGAGGTATGCCACCCATACTGAATGTTTTATATTTTATTTAGCAAAGATAAGAAGGCTGAAGTTTTTATTACTTTACTGGGCACCTCACTTGTAGGAGATGCCGTGATAGTATAGAAATACACCCTGTATAGATTTTATCGCAGTACATTTTGCTAATTGTATATTGTCCTACCTGTACTCCAATGCGCTTATTTTACGAACGTAACTCCGATCACATTCGACTCGTAATCAAATAGTGAGGGATAGCGGTCTCTTATATACATAGGATATGGGATAAAGGATGAAAAAGCATCCTAAAATAGTATCATGATTGATCTATTGTTCCGTATAACCACAACAGTCAATGGCTTAAAAAAAGAAAATAATACAATGTAAAATTTCATTCATTAATATTATTTTAATCTCAGTAATGACATACTATGTTGTTTATGTCTAATGTCTTATGTCATACTAAACTCATAGATGTGCAACTCAATGAAACTATGAGAATAATTAGTGGTACGCTCAAACCAACTCCACTACCTTGGCTTCCGGTACTTTCCAACATTGCACCACCTCACCTCAGACGAGAAGAAGCTTTACAGAAGGAAGTAATCTCCATTTGCAACGACCCAAACCTCCCAATCCATGAAGACATCGACGAAATACCACGATATCGCTTAAAATCAAGACATCCAGTGTGGATGGAATTGCAAAACATAGATAAACGACACATAAATGATAAGTGGAGGGAGATGTGGTCACTGACAACAATAAAAAACCAGGCACTAGTTAGAGATGCATCCGAACAACCATCTGGATTTCTCCTCCCAAGAAAACTTTGGTGTACACTGAACCGACTCAGATGCGGAGTCGGTTGCACAGCGTACCACTTACACCGATGGGGACTTACCGATTCCCCGACATGTGCATGTGGAGAAATCCAAACAACGGAGCATATAACTGACCACTGTCCTATATTTGCATTCATCGGAGGTATACAAGGCCTCCATACTTTAACAGACGACGCACATACATGGCTTCGGACCCTCGAGATCCAAGTTTAGCGGGCCATAAGAAGAAGAAGAAGAAGAAGAGAAGAATGTCTTATTTATTGAAAAACAGAAAGAATGGCATTTGGTATGTAAAACGAATTTTATTTTATTACTTGTGCAGTAATTGATCAGATCGATAGCCTGATGCATGTGTCCTGAACTTTAAATCGGAAGATCTGTCATTCGAGTAGAAATTACACGATGATTTTTTTCACCATTTAAATTGTTCTTATAATATTGTGTGGCGCAGTCAGATGGTGTAGTGCGGAGGTAACATTTTGAGTCATGAGGTCATGGAGGTCGACTTCCGGCTGGAGCAAATTGAAGAATGACTTTTATTTATAGCTCTGGATTAAGGTATTACATGTTTATTCGTTTGGTACATTGTTTACATGTGTATTGACGCGTTAGTTATCCATAATACAAGGTTCATAATATTATCATTGTTTGAGACTAACTTGACCTTTGTGCTATGTGTATGATAATATATATGTAGTGATTTACAATCCATTAGATTGGTCTGCCACAAGCTTAGTTTTTCTTCTCCATTCCTTTCTATCTTCTGCCAATCTTTTCAATTCTACGCATGTGCTTAAGAACATGTCCTCCATGACATCATCAAGTCTCTTGGTTGGCGTTCATAATTCCTGCTTTCGGAGATCCCCTCCGCAATGGTAATGAGCAGGCTTAGATGCTTTGAGCTGTGGCCAATCCAGTTTGCTCGTTGTTGGCTAATCTTTCAAGGTGTTGCGTTCATTCCTCAACCTTGTTGTTTTCGATATGTTTTGACCAATGGATCTTCAGCTTGCGTCTGTAGCACCACATTTCAAAGCCAGCCAGCATCTCTTGCCAAAGATCCACGTCTCAGACCCATATAGCAATAATTATAATTAATAATATTGTTTACATAAATATGTACATAGTTATGTACAGTTTGCATATTTCTACAGTTAGTACCTACCTACTATAGGGTGGTTATGTATATAAGGTTAATTGTCACATTAATGATATCGCTTGGACGTTTCTACATCCTAATCGGATGATCATTATTGGGAAGCCATTATTGAGGCAGTTTACGACTAAATGTAGATACTCAGATATAAAACAGGTGTCGACAAACATTTATATTGGAGCTTACTTTAATTTACGAGTCCAGATATCTACCCATGCCAATTCAATATTCACCGAAAATATCATCTTGTCAGAAGTCATCTTCAGGTCAGACAATTTACATCAATGAGAGCTAAATAAGACAACTTTTTAAATAAATTAATTCTTGGAAGTTGATAATAAATGACAGATAGAATAGATTGGATACTGGATAAATATGAACAAAATCATAATCTAAATTTTGCATCTCCATCTTCACGACACAAGCACTTTGCTAAAAGCGAAATTCTAATGTATTTTGGAAATTGAAATGAAATTAAGTATAAAATAATTCTACTGGTGACTTTATTAATTAGTTTGAAAATACGCCTGCTTCTTACAGGACACTCGAAAACTGGAAAAAGTAGGAGACTTATTGTTTACCAGGGATTCCATAGAATAGAAAATGATAGGTAATAGAATTCCTGGATATCTAAAGGAGTTAAAAATCATTGGTAATTGAAAACGTAGAGGAAAACAAATGATAATTTGAATATCAATTATTTTGGAGGCTTTTTTAAATCCACGAGTAGAGCTGTTAGGTTTTCGAAAGTGATTTATTAACTGTAAGATAAAACACATTAATTAAAGAAAAATAATCATAAAAGAACAATGCAAAATATAAATACTGTATCATTATTAATTATTGCTAAGCAAAGCTGTCATTAAAAAATTAACTTATAAATTCACTAACCAAAGGTTTGCAATATCTAATCCGTCCGCACATACCAAGTAGATGCTCACTGCCTGCGTAACTAAGTGACCCCTGGACATAGTGAGTACCTATAACGAATATAAAGTGGATGGACTGTAGTACTAGTCTGTACATACTCTTGTAGTCCTAAAGTATGAATATTGTTCAGTTTAGTATCTAATAATATCTGTTGTGGTGGTGTCGATATTGTACAATATATAAACGTGATTATGATTTCTATGTTTAGATTACAGTAATCAAATATGTTTTACAATTTTGTCGAATGTCATCCAATGCCAACAAAAAATATATGACAATACTGTGGGCAGTAAAAAAGTATGCAGTTATGTTCCGTGGAGCACTCGGTAAAGAATTGGTCTCCGTAAATTCTCAAGTGTTCTGTAAAAGGCAGGTGTTCGAAAAAATTAAAGATATTTTACATCTTAAATTCAACAATGAGGTTTGTCACTCATTCTGAGGCACAACTTGCGTATTTATTGCATGCAGATGATCTGCTGGCTACCCCATTTGTGGGATATATCGAGATGGTATAGTAGTATTTTGAAAACTGATTATTTTTTTATAATTTGGAATATGTATTCATTGATAATTATGAATTATATTCTAAAATTTTGGTAAAACACACTCGCCTTGTAAGTGGAGATTTGTTAGTTCGATTCCCGAAGTAAACAGAGTGTTTCTGCACGATTTTTGAAATAGAATCGATTTCAATAATTAATCTAAAATGGGTTGAATCCAAATATGATAAACATCTGCATTTCTGAGCGAACGAAAGCCAATTTCCAGCACCAGATTGTGCTAAAAAATTTAACTCATTTTAATTAAACTTCAACTACATGTAAATAACAAGAACAATAAAAGTGCCAAATGGGGGACATATCCTAAGAACATTTTTTATAATTAATCCTATTAACATTTTGTATTGTATTAACGTACCTTATTTCAGATGACGATTCGTCATCATTTGATGAACTTAAAGTCAGTTTCCACTATTTAAACTATTTTACCAACGTATTAGGCAAGGGAGACGAGATACGCGCAAGATAATTGCAACAATGTAAACCAGGCGTGTCTAATGAAAACACAGCCTGATCACAACGTATCCCAGATACAAATCCAACTCACGATACTCACATCCATTATAATGTTCTCAACATGTCTTGAAATCAACGGTGTTAAAATAAATGTAAAATCTCCAACAAGTATAGGAATGTCATATATTTTTGAAATAGCCATAAGTATTTTTACTACTACTTCTACTATACCATCACGGCATGTCCCATAAGTATGGTAGCCAGTAGATCAGCTGTATGTTATAAATATGCGAGGTATCCTGACAATGTCAATAGAAAATTAAGACTTTAAGGGTGGGTGCTTAATTAAGATGAATTAAGATGAGAAATGCATTAATTTTTTTTGGACACCTGCCTTTTACAGGACACTCGAAAATTTACGGAAAAGAGTTGGCAACCACTTCTTTGCCGGGTGCTTCACGAAAAAGCATCTTTGGAAAAATTAGCATGGTTTCGAAAAATCCAAGACCAGATAAATATCCTAGGTGTGAAGGAACTTATCATGGCAGAGAGAATTCGCCAGAAGTAATTGCTATTGTTAAGAAAATCTGACACGAAACAAAAGAAGGGAGTCATTCTTGACACGGTTTTAATATGGTTAATTTTCTTGTATCGTCATATACGTCAACATATATTTATTTTAAATTAAAGGTGGTTTTCACATAGTTGATAATCTAACTGAGGAACGTCGAAATAGTTTAAATATCCTATTTTACACGATATTTAGTATTCTTGAGCCTGGAAAATCTATTTTAGCCATAATACTACAGTTTAAGTAGGTTTTCGAATTTCCTATAAAAAGCAGTTGCCTATTTTTAAAACATCACATCTTAAAACTTTCAACATTTTATGTCCAGCGATGAGGTATGCCACTCATACTTAATTTCTTATTTCTGAATGGTACTGGTTTATTACAAGTGATTGATCCGCTGGCTGTCGCACTTACAGGAGTTGTCGGGATGGGATGGATGTATGGAGAATTTAACGAGATAAGATTCTATGCTATAATTTCCAACATGAAATTTGTTGGTTTAAAACTTTTTTTCCAAATTTAATAATATTTCATCCAGTTTTAATATCTTTGTTGCATGTGATAGAATCGAATAGTTTCACCAGTACATTTGGGTTTAAATGGCCTAGGCAAAATGATTTATGAACCATACTTCGCAGTTAGTTGGCCAGTTTGTTCTGGAAAACGATCACTCGACCACCACTCCAGCCTAACTCACCCCTCCCACGTTCTGAATCCTACCCTCACTGATCCAAACCACCCCTATGTACATCCCTTGTAACATCATCATACTATTTTACATATTCACGCATTATTTGATATATTTACAAAAAACTTGTTTTGTTAGTTCATTACTTGCAGTTTGTCCAATGGTAACTTGTGAAAAAAAGATAATATAAATGGGAAATTTTCATAGCAAATATTCATTGATTGAATTAAGAACAATTTTCTTACAAGACGAAAAACGCCTCTCTCGTTAATAAGTCAAACAGTAGAATAAAACATTCGTTTTTTTTATTTCGATATATTTGAATACAATTATCGACTCTTCTAATTGTAGCATTTCAAGGTAGGTATGTCACGTTAAAGTTATAAAACAGCGTGACTAAATTGAAAACACTGTTAAATTTTCACGTAAGATTATTTAGTCAATTAATAATGACTAAATGTTAATTGCCGAGCGCTTTCGCCTCGCGGCATCTTCAGGGCAAGAGTTACTTAAAACTAAAGAATAGATGTTAAGCCCTGAAGATGCCGCAAGGCGAAAGCGCTCGGAAATTAACATTTAGTCATTATCATTGACTAACTAATCATACGTGAAAATTTAACAGTGTTTTAGTTTAACATTTTTAAAACTCATAATAAAATGAGTTTATATATCAATTTCTAACTTTATATATGTAGCTATTGTCTGTTTTGTGCTTTTAACATTTATAAAATAAATTAAAAAAAAATAATCATTCGTGAAAATTAAAGTGTTTTAGTTTAACATTTTTAAAACTCATATTTTAAAATATTTCTAGTTTTAATCCCATAGTAGGTACTGGGCAATCGACATGAGTTTTAAAAAGGTCTGATAATGTAAAGAGGAATTTAGGAAGAAAGTGGAAGAAAAATGTCAAAGAGAAACATTAGGGAAAAGCCATGTATGATCAAAAATGATCTCAAAGTGGCCGAAATATACGTCAAAAATAGGATATCTGATATTATTATAATACCCGGAATATATTTTGATTTGTAAGTTCCTCCATTCACCCTACTCCCCTTACGCCAGCTGACTTCAGATTCCGTTGGGAGCGTTGGAGTTGAAATATTTAATTGCGTATCAATGCATCAGGCTGGGCCCATAACGAGTGACTGCAGCCAAACGGAAAACTTTATGGAGTGAGAGAAATAATACATGGAGAAAAATACCACGGAATATGGGTTGAGAATTTCGGGAATACAAAAGAAATAGAAAAGAAATAATTCCTGTTACAAATTTATCTATTCTCTATGCTTTAACGTATATTTGAAATATTTCTAACAATCTGGATGACTCTATTTTACAATACACATAATCAATATGAAGAAGAGGCCGGTAATAACTTTCAATCAAAAAGTCTTCTTCTTCTCCTTGGGCAATTATTAGTCCCACGTGGTGTTGGGGTCTGCCTTTCTTGTTTGTTTACGCCACTTGTTTCTGTCGAGCCGGTGTGGCGCGGCGGTAACGCTCTTGCCTTTGAGTCGTGAGGTCCCGGGTTAGATTCCCGGTCAAGGCAAAGTGAAAAATGACCTTTTTCAAATTGTCTGTGTGAATTGTCTAGATGTATGTTATGTTATGAGCAGCTCTGCATGTCTTGTCTCGCTACTATACGCCATCTGCGCTTTAGCCTTCCTCTTGGTCTCTTGCCGGTAACTTCGATACATTGAGCTTTATTGCCTACATACTCAGGTCGTCTCCTGGCCATATGGCCATACCAATCAAAAAGTCCCGAGTTTAATTCCACGTACAGCTAACCAACTCCATCTTTACGAAATGAGAGTAGCCTCAAGGATGGACGCGTGAATAAGAGAAATGAGAAAGAGATAGTGGAAGATACGAAAGAAGCATGTAAGTATAGAGATGCATTGCATTGTATGTAACTGATATTTTTATGATACTTTGTATTGATTTGATATATTGTAACCCTACGTAAAATGTGTAGGTACAATGACAGCGAAAAGGTTTTTACTGTAATACTGTTCATTGTTTCATTTATACAATAAATAAATTAAAAAAAAATGTACCGTAGTTTTTGCCAACCCCACCTGGGACACGGCTTGAGGCTATTATCATTAGACAAGATTATTAATTTCTTTTAACAAAATTAACTATAACTTTCAATATCCAAAAGCGGAAAATATCCAATTTGGTTCAACGGTGCTCTGAAAAGAACGATTGAACGGAAGCATTTAATGCATAAATTATGGAAATCCAATGGCTCACCACAAGCTTATGACAAGTTTAAGGAGCTTCGTTCATTGGTAAAAAAGATGATTAATGATGCTCATAATAAGTTCGTTGATGAAGCAGAAAAAAATATTGCTAATGAACCCAAAAAATTTTGGAATTTCATAAAGAGTAAATCAAAAAGTGATTTTGAACCTTTGAGTTATACATTGAATGATGTTTCTTTTATGGGGGGAGAGAATATAGCGGGTGCCTTCGCGAGTTTCTTCTCTTCTGTGTATCGTGACGATGTTCCAGTTTTAAATGTAGATGACGCGTCATCGTCCTCAGTAGCAAATCAGCACTTAAATATAACAAGTTTTACTCTGTCTGATGTAACTGATGCATTCTCTAGGTTAAAGCCTAAATATGCGGCTGGCCCTGACGAGATACCTCCATTTGTGATCAAGGGTGGTCAATTTTATTTGTGCGAAGTGCTACTATTTATTTTTAATTTATCAATCAGTAGTGGTATATTCCCTGAAAAGTGGAAAACCACAAGAGTTAAACCCATTTATAAAAAAGGTGATAGATCTAACATTGAAAATTATAGACCTGTGGCAATTCTTTCGGCTCCAGCAAAATTATTTGAAATGATGTTACATAAAATAATTTATTTTAATTGTAATTCTTATTTGGTCGACGAACAGCATGGTTTCCGTAAGGGTAAATCGACGACAACTAATCAGTTATGCTTTGTTAGTTATATCAGCCAGAGCTTGGATGATTCACAGCAAGTGGATGTCATTTATACGGATTTTGAAAAAGCCTTTGACAGGGTGGATCACGATGTACTGTTGATGAAATTGGGCACATTTGGTTTTTCAGGTGGATTATTGAAGTGGTTTGCGTCTTATTTTCGGAATCGTAAACAATTTGTGTCATATAATAGAAGTAGATCTTCGGAGTATTTTGCGAAATCTGGTGTACCTCAGGGATCAAATCTGGGACCACTGTTATTTACACTTTTTATAAATGACATTGGCCAGTTTATTGATCATTCTAAATATTTAATGTTTGCCGATGACCTGAAACTATTCAGATGCATTGCTGATGTTGATGATGCACATTTGCTGCAGAAGGATGTTGATTCGATAATGCAGTGGTCAAATACAAATAAACTGGGTTTTAGTATTAAAAAGTGCAACGCAATGTCGTATACGAGAAATCACAACAAGGTTATTTTCAATTATCATATGGCTGGTAGTATACTACTCAGAATACAGGAGACAAAAGACCTTGGGGTAACATATACTACAGATTTGAATTTTTCTGTACATATCAACAATATAACTGAGAAAGCATTTAGAACATTAGGATTTGTGTTACGAAATTCGAAGTACTTTCAAAATGAATCTACTTTGAGAACATTGTACGATTCCATGGTTAGGAGTATTCTCGAGTCAAATTCAATTGTGTGGAATCCGCACGAAGGCAGATATACTCTAATGCTTGAAAAGGTTCAAAAGAAATTTTTAAGACATCTGTATTACCGAACGTATGGATGTTACCCATTTCTGTATCCTTCATTGTTTGTCGCTGGATGTTTGAGTTATGATACACTTGAGAGGAGAAGAACATTTTTCTTACTAAAACATTTTTTTAAATTGTTGAATGGAATAATTCATAATCCAATGATTTTGACAGAGCTGTCATTTTACGTACCACACTCCTACAATAGATCGCGGGGGCATTTGTTGTTCTATCCTACCCATGGAAGAACGAATTTGGCGATGAATTCTCCGGCCAACAGAGCAATGGTATTTTTTAATTTGTTGGCTCAGAACTGTGACATATTTTCTCTGTCCTACAGAGAGTTCGTTGCCTTAATTGAGGCAACGAGCATTCTGTGGTGATCTTTTGTTTGCTTGTTTGTTTTTGTTTTAAATATTATGAATATTGTGTTGCTATGTATAAATTGTATCTCTTTGCACATCGCATTGGCCTAAAGCTGTAATGATGTGCAAAGGAAATTTAAAGAGAATAATAATAATAATAATAATAATACTCAAAGGTGTCTCTTCGTAAGAATCCAATTTATTGAAAACTTATTGAACTTTGTAACCGATACCTATTTACACAACTTGATACCATAGCCACTATAATTATTTGATTGATATTGTAGCCATGAGTGAAAATATTCTAAGTAAAAAATCTATCACAATCAAACGCTATAGAGATTGAACTCAACCTCTTGGGTATAAAGCCAGTCAAATAACCTGAATAATTTCACAGAGAAGCTTTTTTAATACTCTGTGCTTCTACGCAGTGATTAAGGGTTAAATTGTTTTGTTTATGATATAAATAATGCCTTTTAGGATTAGGTGAATTTATAAAAGAGGACAATGTGACATTTTTGAATGAAGAATAAAAAGGTTGAACAAATCCGACTCAAAAGTGACATGTTTATAAAGTACCACCCCTGAACCTATACCTAGTATACAATTGTACTTATTCACTTCAAAATTATTCCTAAAAATTGATACTAATTATGTTTTAGAGATTTACCATAATTATACCATATACCATAAAAAAGACATTCTGGGTACGCCTGGATATCATCCTAACATTTTCGAGACATCAAGTTTTTATATTATTTCAAAGCATAAGCACAAACTAGACAATTGGTAAACGTAATCGATCAGATTACAAGATTTGCTAACAAGTCAGCTATCATCCAACACCGTACACCACGAATAATTTAAAAATTTACATTCTTGTCGTCTTAACATTTATTCATTTATTTATTTACATCAAAGTAAACCAACAGCCATGTAATATAAATTACAGCAATACATTTACATTTAAATACGAAAACTTTTCACAAGAGCATATATTGTTTAAATGAATGAATATAATGCACAGGGAGCGATTTCACAACATTAATACAATAATACTTGTAATATCTTCCAACTAACCCAGTGTATATCTCAACTTTAGTGACACTTGTCTGTAAGGTTACTGATCTAATCACATATAAGCCTTCTGCAGTCGTATTATCCATGTAGGTATATTTTTGGGAAATATTATTATTAATAATAAAAATATAATATAAAGTAGACACTTATAAGCTGTCCATAATACGATGAAACTTGCATCACAGACATACACCCGACGATTCGTAGATGACGTGTTATATTTTCAGCATCACAATATAATTTAAGCCCAAGAATATTAACAATTTATATAAATTTGAACATAGATGCAACTGTTGCACGTTAAACCGTAAACAGAAATATATAGAAATGTATTCGATTGTACATTATGGGCGTGTTCTCCTACCACGCATTTTTTATTAATTTGGCATTAAAATGTAAACTAATTAATGGTCTTATTTTGTCGAAATGGGAACAGAAATTTCCATCAGTCACTGTAATTCAAAACCAGATTCAAATTAAAAAAAAGTATATAAGAAACCTTAAATAGATTTTCAATTAGCTATACACAATACTGTGGAAATAATTACCTATTATTTATTAAAAATATATATTTTGAATATTTTGAGTATCCTACAACGCACCTTCGTTACTTAATTGTTTAAATCGCGATCGATATCGGTAAGCCATCACCATACTTTATACGCAATGGTAAAGGTTTACCGAAATCGATCGCGATTTAAATAACCAAGTAACGGAAGTGCATTGTAGAATACTCAAAACATTCAAAATATTTCGAAACTGTTACATAGTTAATCCTTCTGAAATAAATGATATTAAAAATATATAATTTTGCTGCTGCAAATATTCCAGATTATTTACAAATGAATTTCAATTAATTAAAATAAAACACTTATTTGTAGTATATCCACGGTGACTTTTTATTGGACGCGAGCCGGCTTTCAAGAGCTTCCGCTCTCATCATCAGGCTAGCGAAAAGTAAAATGAATTTCAATAACGATTGATCTTCGATATTTGATTGTTGCATAGAAGATTGAGACTTTTGTTTCATGATATTTTTATCAGTCTCATCATGCTAAAAAGCTTTCGAGAGTATATACTGGTAAAGATTTTCACTTGAATAAAATCCTTTTTATGACGGGGGGTGACAGAAGCGTAGGCCGACAGTTTATAGTGGTGGTAAGGGGGTGGAATGGAAAGGATTTCTACCTTATTAATTAAGGTAAAGATTACCTGAATGGGTATTTGTGGGTTAATGCTTCTACTGTTGTTTTTTTTTATTCATTATTATTATTATTTATTTCGGATAAAAGTGAAACAAAATAATGGCCTTCCTGACATGAAAATTGTAATGCTGTCTAAAGAAATGACCTAAATAAAAAAATAACATTTTTACCAAATGTTTAACTTTTTGTTAGTAAGTGAAGATCAATAAAAATAACTTAAAACGTATCCCGAATGTCTTACACAGAGATAATAGCATGCATATTTATAACATGTATCGTTCGCGAGATGTAATTGTCCTAGCGGTGCTTTTCCACATGACGGCGTATTTATAAATTGAAATTCTCTATAGTAATAATGATAATAAGACAATTTTAAATTTATTTATGTACATACTTATTCACTTTTACACGACAAAGCCTTATACATGGTTAACAATAAAGTAATAATAACAATTAAAACATTTTGACAGACGAAGACATTGATACACAGTTTATATATTACAGTTTAATGCATTATGTTTCTTTTATTTTTTCTTGTAACGGAGAAGATTTGTCAAAAATAACTAAGAAAATAATAATTAAAAAGAAAAAAACAATCAAAAGGAAATAATTTCACATGTTTTCTCATTTCTTTTCTTTGTATACTCGAAAGGAGCACTACGTTCCTCACGACTCACGAGTCATCGTTAATTGTGATATTTTTACTATTACTATACCTACCCTATACCATCACAGCATATGATTGTCCTCTCCGTGCCAATAAGAAATTAAGACATTCAGGAAAAATGGCAAACCTCAACGCTGAATTTAAGATGTACCTATTATAATATCTTTATGTTCTTAAATCACCTGCCTTTTACAGAATATTCGAAAGCTTACGGAAAAGAGCGGGAGGCGGATTCTTTGCCAGGAGCTCCATGGCCAAAATTCTACAAAGCTAGTTTCGCTCCCACTTACAATATCGGTTGACATTCGTTCTTACTATATATAAATAAGATATTCTTGATGAAACAAGGTACAAAGTAACAACTCAACTGGAACCTAAAACATACCAACGTCTAGTTCTAAAATTATTATCGTTCGAATATTCTATCAAGAGATTGAGTGATATTAACTAGAGGCGAAATGGTTATTCGGTACTTAAATAACCGGTACCCGGTCTATCCAGCTTTGTTTTACTTTCCCTTCAGACACAAGATAATCATTATATTCCTAAAAATATAAAATTAATACAAATTTACTTTTAAGTATTTATTTGTTTTATTTTTTTGCACATCATCATTAACAGTTTTAACAACTCAATACAAATTTCAATATACTAAGACAATAATATATTATGCATATATGCAGTGGCGAGATTATCACTGTGATGTCATTTCTTCCATCTAACCACGAAACAGTTAAGAGAATGTAAGACATAGATATAGACGTATCATATCATAGACTTGAAACTCAAACAAAAATTAATAGATATTTATTTTTTGACAGGCACAAAAAAGACTATACTTGAATACATATATCGATGGCATAGCGCACAGAAGTGGTAAGTACAGTTTTCATAGTTTTGAGATAATCAATGTTGAAAGTTTGAGATGTCATACAATCTAGTACTAACCACACATAGTTTTTGTTAAATATCTCGTGAATGACACAGAGTTACGCAATAATATTCCTAAGGAACATACTTCAGATGATATAGATTCGCATGCGTATAATAACTCATTTTAGGTAAAAACTGCACTTACCACATCTGTGCGCTACACCATCGATATGTAAATAAAAAAGGTAAAACTCTGTGAGCCGCAATGTACTTCAATTAATTTTAACAATTTCGCTACAAATGTAAAAATATTAATATTGGTAAAAAAAAATGGGTCCATATCATCATGGGTCCAAAATATTTTCATAAACAAGCTTTGGTCTAAGGTTGTACTACAACTACTATCTCTATCCTATCACGGCATATCCCACAAGTGGGGTAGACAACAGACCTGCCACATGCAAGTTGTCCACTCTGTGCCAACAAAAAATAAGACATTCAGGGTAGGTGGCAAACCTCATCGCTGAATTTAAGATCCAAAATGTTTTTATTTGTCTTAGGTTTTGATATACGAGTAGAATAATATTACATATTATTACAATAAAAAATATTTCTATTTGAATGTGTTTGGAATTTAGCCGAATAACCGTTATCCGGTATCCGGTTTTATCACAAATATTACTCATGAAATCTACACTTTATCCAGGTGTGTATAATTTGGCTGTGTTTGTAGTTTAGAATTACTTTAGTTGCACATAAAGTAGTTGCGAGTAGGTAGGTAGGTAGGTATATGTTAGCGCTTCAATGATGCTGTGAACGGCGCTCAGTGTGCGGCTCTGGCTGTGTGCTGTGTGCATAATGAAGTCTTGAGATCAACTCCTTGACTGGACTTAATTATTTATAATCAGCGTATCAAGCGATATCAATTATGCAACAGTTGACAAGTTTACAGCCATACAAAACATTTGGGCTACGAGCTACATTAAATAACCTGTACACATTTTTGTCTTATAATTATATAACTGAAGAACTTATTTAACCCATTACGACATAAGATCCCGTTTTTAGGATCTCAGTATTTTGTATAATTTTTGAGTATACATAAAGATATCTTTGTTTTTTTTTGGACCAATATGAAGCTAAATAAATTGGCAACTTCGTAGCGTCAATATATTTGGCAACAATGCATTGATTTCTTTGGAATAGCTAGTTGAATCCAAGATGGCCGCCAAGCGAGTTTACAGTGTGCGCGCTGGGTAAGAAATTTGATAAAAACTTATATTTTTTTGTTTATTATGAAAATAATATTAAAACAGTGTCGAAATAAAAACATTCAGCTTTCATTTGATATATAACAATCAATGATTAACATTTTATATTTGTGCGTAATCTTCAGTTAGTTTTTGAGATCCTTTTTATAGGACGTTATGCATTCATGACACTTTGAGAATATACACTTAGTACCAACTAACGTTTCGCGCACGTCATTATTTTCAAAACTTCATTACTTTTTTTATATCTTTTTGCAAAACGATGAAATAATTGAATTGTGTATTATTTTAGTGCGAAAAATGTTAACATTTTATGTCAAGTTGGGATAGAAAATTTACAAAAAGTACATAACTATTGGAAATTCATTCAAATAAATTTACTTATTTATTTTACTAATTCATTCGTTTCTAATTTCGTTTTAATTTTCGAATTAACATTTCACTTCGTAATGTTCTTCTTTCCCTTGAAATCATTTCAGCTGCTTGATAATGATTTATTCATAGATATTTTATTTTTTTACCAGATTGAGTGTCGAAGAAATAATCAGTGAATTAGAAAGACAAGACACTGACAATAATTTTGAGTCAATTATTTATGCGATTCCGCCCGAAGAGACAGGTAATGATACAGACGAAGATTCGGATAAGAGTGATGATGAAAACGAAGGAGAAATGAATCATTTGGGATGGAGATTGCTGAATTCCGCTTGTGAAGTGCAAGTAGCTACATCCGCAGATCTTGAAGAAGAAGATTCCTTGATTCCACCGCCTACAAAACGTACGAGGACAGAGAGAAGATGGTTTAAAAAAGATCTTGAGTCTGATTTGCAAACTGTCTGCACTCCCGTTGGATCATCGGTTGAGGCAACCAAGTGCGAAACTCCGATCGATTTCTTTTCATTATTTTTCAACGAAGAGTTATTAGATCATATTTTACATGAAACTAATTTATATGCTAAAACGCAAAAAAATATTAATTTAGAAATGACTAAAGATGAATTGTTTGTCATAATTGGTGGACTTTTATTATCTGGATACGGAAAATATCCTAACAAGCGTATGTATTGGTCAAAAGAAGAAGATGTGCCACATATTTTAGCGAAATCTATGAGGTGTAATCGATTTGAAACAATACTTAGACATATTCATCTGAACGATAATTCTAAAATTGATAAGAACGATCGCCTATTCAAACTTCGACCATTTCTTCAGAAACTAAATGAATCATTTAGATATCACGGAGGGGTTGATGAAAATATCTGTGTAGATGAAAGTATGATTCCCTATTACGGCAATCACTACGCAAAGCAATTCATTCGAGGGAAACCCATCCGATTTGGTTTTAAAAATTGGGCTTTATGTTCAAGCGATGGGTATATGATGAATTTTCAAATATATACGGGAAAGGGGAATAACGAAAAGGTATTTGGTGTTGGAGGAGATGTTGTTGTATCACTATTGAATGACGGAAATATCCCAACAAAAGCTGGCCATAAAGTGTTTTTTGACAACTACTTCACTTCTTTGGATTTGATGAGTTACCTACGATCTATCGGAATTTGCGCTACTGGAACAATACGAGCTGATCGCACACAAAAATGTCCATTGGTCCATGTCACAGAGATGCGAAAAAGAAAAAAACGTGGTGATTATGATTACCGTGTAAGCGATGATGGGGTTATGTTGATTCGATGGAATGATAACAACGTGGTTACTATGGCTACGAACTTCCAAGAGCTTTCCATCCAGCCTGTAGATTGTTGGTCTCGAGAAAAAAAAGGCCTTATAAATATTTCTCAGCCATCGGTTGTGATGGCGTATAATCTAAACATGGGAGGTGTCGACAAAATGGATCAGCTCGTGGCAGCTTATAGGTCGAGAATGAGAATAAAAAAATGGTGGTGGCCAATTTTCGCTTATTTTCTGGATGTAACAATTGTAAATAGTTGGTTATTGGCAAAACGGTTAAAAAACTGCAGTCATTCAGACTGTTTGCTAAATTTTAGAAGGTATGTTGCGATCACGTTATTGAAAAAACATGGAATTGATTCCAATAAGGGACGGGTTTTTCCTAAGCCATTGACGAGCATACGCAATGATTGCACAAACCACTGGATTGTGGAAAATGAAAAAAATACGCAACGCCGCTGTGCTCATTGCAAAGGAAAAACTGTGTACGTTTGTGAAAAATGTTCAGTCGGACTTCATCCAAAATGTTTCAAAATTTACCATACATAAATAACATGAGTTAATTTTTATTTCACTGATTTACATATATTTTTTTTTCTATATAAATGTAAGTAAAATTCTAAGTTTATGTTTAGCTAAAGGTAATTCAAGTATTAAAATGTTATAAAATATATTCACACTTATATTATTTGAAAACTTAAAAATAAATAGATATATAAAAAACACAATGAGTAATATTTAATTTCTCTTTATAAGACTGAAATGTAACATCTATGCATAACGTCCCGAAAACGGGACGCTCCAGATCTAAAAAAGTAAAATTAGTAAAAAAAAAAAAAACTCATTTTAGGCATATTGAGGTAATGTTTTGTAAGTGTTGAAGAAATCGTCAAGAAATATGCAGGAATAAACCTTATGCAGTAATGGGGTTGCGCCGTTTTGAGGAAAAACCACCGCAAGGGCCCATTCAAGAATCATTACACCTCCTGAACAACAGGGTTTTTAACCTCGCCTTAAACACCTCCACACTCATGTCATCTACATATAGATCACCAAAGAAAAGTTCTACCTCTCACGAAAATATCATCTTTATGTGGCAAGAAGAGAACAATTTGTATGTTCGGTACATGCAGTTAGTCCACCCAGTATGGGAGATTTCGTGATGATGTAGATAGATAGATACATAATATCTCAATTGTGATAAATGCCGTAACAGAATTAAAATATGTTACGAAATAGATGTTATAATAAAATACAATTTAAATAATAACTTTATCTATTTCGGAACTAGTCCATCGTCAGTCCCAGACTATAAAAAAACTAAACAATAGAACATACATATAATTAAAATTTTGATGTTTTTTAGTATTACCACCAATTGAAACTACATATGAATGGTTTTAAGTTTCACAAACCAATTGTTGGCCGTTCCAGAAAACTTGTATATTGATGTGAGCTAAGGAGGTAGTACTAAGGTAGTGCTTTGCTAAGGTGATATACATCCATTGAACCTGAAATGCAACGATGTATGTATGTACCTACGTAGCACCGAGTGGTGATGTAACTTAAAGGTTGGGAGGCGCGCATCTTATGTTGAGCAGCTGTGGAGAAATACCTCCAAAGTATAATCATAATATTATAACGATTGAATTTATCTATACCATCACGGCACACTTCACAAGTTGAGTAACCAGGATAGTAACAACATGTAAGCAAACTCATCGATAAAACAAATGATAATCGAATTTTTCGTAGCCTGGAGGTAGAGCCTTGACCTTATGCACAAAATACTATATCCTATAGGTACTAAGCTATTACTATGATATACATATACACTCATGCCACATCCCAAGTAGGGAGGCAGAGAGGACGGAAGGCCATATATATCTATCCTTAAATTCTTTCTTCGCTTCTTCTAGATTCATACAATTTTCAAACACGCACGTCGATTTCTTTTACTTAACACATGGCCGTCCTTGGAAACTCGATCCACATAATCAAGCCACGTGACTCTTGGACGCCTGCGTTTTGGTTTTTTACTAATTCAAAAATAACATTTCCAATCGTAAAAGGAAGGTGTTAAAAAATAAAGACATTTTACATCTGAAATTCAGCGATGAGGTTTGCCACCCATTCTGAAAATCATTTTTTTTTTTTCTTGACACAGAAAGGACAGCTCTTATGTTTATTGCATGTGACTGGTCTGCTGGCTACCCCACTTGTGAGATATGCCGTGATGGGATAGTAGTAGTAGTATTAATAGTAGTTATATTCTATTTTTATTTATTTTACAAAAACACATGACACAGGTCTATTACATGTTTGGATACTATTTGAATAATATTAACAAAAATAACAGTGACATAAAAAAAGATATAATAATTTCATTTGACTTGGTTTTATCTGGAATTCATTGATTCGTTGTCTTACATATGTATTTGATGATTTTTATTTCATTATTTTATTTTATTTTGTTACTTTATTTTATTGTTTTATTATATTGTTTTATTTTCTTTAATTTTTATCTTGTTCATCTGTTTATTCTTGTATTCATTGATTAATCTGTTTGTTTAATTTTCCATATATTCATTTTTTCACCTTATTTTGCATGCGTTTAATTATTGAATCATTTGCATTTTTTAATTTTTATTTAGGTAGTTAGTTAATTAATTTATTTGATTATTTATTTATTTGTTTATTTAATTATTTATTTGTTCATTGTTATATTATTTTTTTTATTCATTTAATTTTCCATCATTTTCCAAATATTCATTTGTTTACTTTATTGTGTTTGCGTTTAATTATTGACTCATTGACATATTTTCATTTTTAATTAATTTATTTATTATTTGTTTATTTGTTTATTGTGATTTTTTTGGATATAATGATAGTTTGTTGATTGTATAATATTGTTTATTATTTTTATTCGCAGCACGCCTCGATACAGGTTAACCTAGTGAGGCTGCTACAACTTAATTGTAACCATGTTAAGAAAAAATGTATGTTGATATTTTGTATTTATGCGCAATAAAAGAATTTCTATTTCTATTCTAATTAAAAATAACTTTTTATTATTTAGTCTTTTTATTGATTATATATGTACTTACACAATTGGCGAGTATATCGCGCAATCTAAATTCATCCCAACAAACACGTTATATAAAACTAAGTGTTAAAAAATAATTTTCCCACAGAGCACCTAAACTCAAAGAGTTTGATTACAATACTTTTCAAAATCCACTTAAAACATTTCTATTGTAAATGCATTAAAAACTAAATCGAAAGTGGTGTAATACCATATTTATATTATTTACTAGGTACTAGGTATCAATCCTCAAACAAAAATTTTAATCTAATATCTTGTATGGGCAGGGAATACAAAAGATGCGCACGCGCATCACGTGGCAGTCACGTGCACACGCGTGCTATGTCACGTGGTATTGTGTAAACTACAACTAGTTAGGTAGTCACTACTGAAGATGGGTTTTAGATTTAGACTGATGTTGATTGAAAGAGGGCGGGATTATTGCCTACCGTTTTGATATTATTATTTGTATTGTTGTACTGATTGCTTGCGTATTTGGATTATCGGATCTGCAATAAAAACACTTATTATTGAAGTCATTGTTTGTTAATTAGATTTGTATATAACTTTTACTTAATTTTGTATACTTACGTTAATTCGAAATGAAAATCTTTTTTCATAAAATGTTACATACTACACAAAACTCTTACAACGTATCCCAATTGTGGTGAGCAGAGAGGACGGAACGCCACACAGCTCTATCCTAACATACTTCTTTCTCCAAGAACGCCGATTCCTCTTACTCATATAACAAAATATCATTAATCATCAGTTATATAATTCAATAATAAATTTTGTTATGTAATAATATATTATAATCTATTTCTTCAAATACTCATTTACGAATGATTTTAACATTTTATGAATAAAGAAGAAAATTACTTTCCGAAAAGAAAACTTAACAACTCGGATCTCTTTTAATTAATCAACGAGATATTATAATATTATAAACAGACCACTGACATCCGGGTAAATCGGAAGATATTGCAATTTAGCGATTAACTCGCCTTCTGTGCATTGATAATTTTATGATGCTTATTATTATCAAAATAATATGTATTAATTTGTATTTTATTCACAGTTAAGTGTAAAGTAAATAAATATGTAGAATGTATACTTACCTAATCCAGACATTATTTTGTTTCATACTGCAGCAATTTTTATTCTAATGATATCAAATTATAATTATTTTACATGTCCAACTATTATATGTATTTAAATACGAAATAATAATATTATGTACGTACAAATATGTATATACATGAATCACCCTCCACATTTTTTGGAATTATTCAATTTGTAATGTGAGACTACCCGCCACTTTGGGTAATTTCTGAATGCTCGCGAAGGGGTGAATAGAACTCGGTTGTGTAATAGTAGATACTAAAAAAAATAAGCTTCGTGTATTCGTGCATAAGTTTGATTCCAAGTTGAACCATGAGTCCGAAGTCAGTGAGATATAAATCCTCTCATTCAACAAAAAGATGGATGGATGATTTGTATATGTCGCCATTTAATGATCCGTGACCATGTCAAGGGCGCTGTTAACAATAATGTTTTCAATGTACTCCTGAATGTGACCGCTTCTGTTTAAAATCCACTCGTAATAATTATGTTCCAGGCAGTTAGCCCCGAGACTCTGAAGCTCGTGTCTGCGAATTTGGAAGTGTTAGCCCTGTTGGGTTTTACAATTTTGTTGACAGCGTTAGAAGCTGAGCGAAGTTGTCACTTTAAGGTTTCGACGACGGGACAGAGTTCAGCGAGTGATAGAAGTGCCGTGCCGCTTGAGGTCTTGTGAACTGTGCGGCACAGCTTGAACTCCACTGCGGTAGCCAGCAGATCAACAGCTGTATGTAATAAACACGCAAGCTGTCCTCTTAATAATAAAAAAGTCAACATTCATGATAGGCGGCATGCCTCGTCACTAAATTGTAGATATTAATTGTCTTATACGTTAGTTTCTACCTTTAGCAGGATGGTTATTATAACCTAAAATACAGTCGATTCCGCTTAATTGAGACACAATATGAGGCATTTTGTCCCAATTAAGCGAATTTCAAATTTTTTTAAGTTTATTTATTTGGTTTTGGCAACCAAAGTTAACCAGTAATACACACATAAAATTAAACAACGCATTTTTTTTCAATTATTTTATTTTATGAACTCTTGGAAACTGTAAATTGCATATTGGTAATAAAAATAATATAAATTACAAATATGTAGTATGAACTTTTAAGAAAAAAAAATCCCAATTAAAATAATAAATGGGTAGGTACATACAATTTAATTCAATGTAAAAATGAGTCAAGTGTAGTCTGTCTTTTGTTTTTGTAACAATTTCACTTCCACAAAATCTGAAATTTTAAATTTACCGTCCCAATTAAGCGGAATGTTGTCCCAATTAAACATATAAATTTACTATTCGTTTCTTGGTTTGGTTTCTGTTCTTTGAGATTTGTCCCAAATAAGCGGCTGTCCCAATTCAGCGGAATCGACTGTAATATAATTTAGCATGTTCATGTTTTCGAGTGCTCTGTAAAAGACAGATACCTATTCGTAAAACATCGCGTAATATATATTTTTATCTAATTTGTCCGTCTTGTCATCAAAATCCGTCAACATGGAGATTCACTAAATTTTTTCGTGTAGGGTAGTTTCATGAGGATAATTTTCCTCCTAAATATTTCCTGGTGTCACGTGTCCCGCCAGTCATACTACTAACTATGTTCAATAAACCAAACAATATATTAGCGATATTGCGTACTTGTTAGTTATATTAGGATTCCTCTTACAGGCAACGTTTGGTAGTGCTGGGCGGTTTATCTACGAAATGACATCGCTCATTATTACACAACGTCGGATCCGAGCAGAGGGTTGCAATTCTGATTATATTATTACTACTACATATTGGAATCAAATTGTATTTATCCTATCATAACGTGAATCCAAATCTTTGGATAACGCTCATTTTCAACATTTTGGCATTTTGCATATATCTGTAAGCATAATTGAAGGTGTTTTTTAATGTATCTGGGCTTGTGTCATAAATCCAAATACAATTTTATTCACCTTTTGTCGGCCGGTGTGGCGCGGAGGTAACGCTCTTGCCTTTGAGTCACGAGGTTCCGGGTTCGTATCCCGGCTAGGGCAAAGTGAAAAATGACCTTTTTCAAATTGTCCTGGGTCTGGGTGTTACATGTATATGTGTGTGTAGTGCATTGTATATGTATGTATCTTCGCGTTAGTACCCTTAATACAAGATTCATCTTAGTTTGGGACTAGCTCGATCTGTGTGAATTGTATATGTATGTTATGTTATTTCACAGCAAATTAAAAGCTTATGCTGTGCAAGGGGAACTTGCCGGCCCGTGGGGTTGAACCACGCACCTCTTTGTTTGTTGGCAGAATATTGAAGAAGTTTGAGTAAATGAGTAATCAGGTTTTTAAGATTGAAGAGGAATTGTCATATTGTTATGAGCACTCAAATTCCGAGAAAAAGCTGTAATAATAAAGTTTTTTTTTATTACTTCAAACATTCAGTGTAATGTTGTTGTTTTTATTCATTTCAGATTATCTGATATCCTTATCAAATACAATACTTTATAATAAAATTAACTTTTTCAAAAGTTTATTTTATAAACATTCCTTACTAATTTAAAAATTATTTGAAGGTTATTGAAAATCGACTATTATATAACGTAAAATAACAAAAAATTCGCTTTAAATTTTAAAATTTGACAAAATAATTTCATCTGTGATCTAAGATTTTCACGACCGGTTGTTGAAAAGAGAATTTTACTCATTCGGGATGAGTCTTATTATTATATTGGGTATCAAAAAGAAAAAAAATATACATCCAATTTTATATGCATAAATCTGTTTCGCAATCAGGTCAAAAAAAAACCTAACGAGTTATCACTTTATTGTCAAACATGACGGGTTATGGTTCTAATGCTAATAATTCGTTATCAGGGGCGATGAATATTTTTGACGGAAATATGATCGCCACACTGACAGATGGTTACGCCCTCGTTACATACAACTCTAAAAATACAAATCTTTTTGAATTATTATCGTTGTTATTATAACTGGTAGAAAGTAGGTATATAGGAATGGATTTTTTATTACGAATGCACATACATACATAGGAGATACATAGAATGGATATGAGATACTTTGTAGAGCATATGATGAGGAATCAAATTACGATTATGGAAATATTAATAAGTAATGGAGCAGTCACTCGCGTGGCAAATTGCGCAAGATTTATACTAATTTGCAATTCTGGTAACAAATTGCTTTCATGAAAATACCCATTATATTCTTTTTTTAAATTTTGTAATTTTTTGTAGTTAGATGATAAATAATAATGATGTGACATCATAATATGAACATTTATGTAGCGCCGTATTGTGATAATATCACTTCAAGGGCGCTTTAAAACATCTAGGATCAACATCCACGTCCATTTTGAAAATTGCAAAGTATCATAGTAAAATCATAATAATAATTTATGATTGTTTTATTTATTTATTTTTATCACTATGTTCAATTCCTCATTCGCAGTTTATAATATTTGTTCCATGGAGTCCCCGATAAAGAATATATTATCTACCACTCTTTTGTGCAAGTTTTCAAGTGTCCTGCAAAAGACAGTTATTCGTAAAACATCACATTCAAGACATTAAACATCTTCAGTTTAGCAATAAGGTACGCCACTTATCCTGACTCATTCTTTTATATAGAGAGGATAAGCTCTTTCGATGAAATTTTTTTTTCTTTTAGGAGTATATGATTTATTCTCGAGAGAGAAGTCTTTCGTCTTCTTAGGGCATTGTTATTATCTATAATCAGATTGAAAATGTCTAAACAAGACGAAAGACGTCTCTCTTAGTAGATCATTTAGTAGAAGAAAGCATTTTTCGTTTTTTTTAATTTCTTTATGGAGTTCTACTACCCAAACACCACCACAGCAAATAGACGATCTCTATGATACCTAATTGCATCCAGTTAGTCTTCTGTCTACCCCACATTCTGAGATAAGGCGTGATAATAAATAAATAAGAAATAAATAAATAGGTGGATATCCCGTGGAGCACCCGATAAAGAATTGGTCTCCCACTCTTCTTTGTAAGTTTTCGAGTGTCCTGTAAAAGGCAGGTGTTCGAAAAAATTGAGACATTTTACATCTTAAATTCAGCAGCGATGAGGTTTGCCACCCATCCTTTGCCACCCAAGACATTAGTCTTGGTTTTATATTGGCACGGAGAGGACAGCTTGCATGTAGGTTATATGCAGCTGGTCTGCTGACTACCCCGCTTGTGGGATATTCCGTGATGGTATAGTATAGTAGTAGGTGAAAAAATAACCAAAAACCGATTAAGATGGTACAGGCACATCTTGAGACTACCACAGGATAACATGATCAAAAATACAATGGACGTAGAAGTAGGACCCAGAAGACCAGGCAGACCAGTGACCACCTGGATGTCCACAATTGCCAGGGACATGAAGGAGGCAAAGTTGCGCTCGGAGGATGCAGGGGACCGGAAAACTTGGAAGATGAGGACTTGGAGAGCCGACCCCAAGTAAATGGGATAAAGGCGAGGGCGAAGAAGAAGAAGAAGTATGGTAGTAGTAACAGTAAATAAATAGGGAGAAGGATTCGAATAAAACAATTAAAAGTCATATTGAACATCAAGTGTTTATTTTTTTATAATTCTTAATTAATAATATAACTATTATTTTTACCTTACAATAAAACATTTAAAATATTCACAATAAAATAATAATTAACAAAACTTATCTAAATTTTTAATAACTATAATAATGAGATTTTATATTTTTTTGATAAATTTAATATTATTATTTATTACACATAAGTACAAAATTACAATTCAATAAATAAAGTTGATAATAATAATTATTTATTTATTAATAAATTACATCACAATTACTGATATATTGAGGGAAAATGAGTATGTGAGTGAATCAAATAATTCAAAATCCAACTTGAAAGAAGTAAAAAAATGTTAGAATATGATTAAATTCACTAAAATAATTTAAAAACACAGATGGAACATTTTACTTGGGTGGCTTTAAAAATTGGACTTCAAAAATGCAAAATATTGTAACTATATTTTTTTCGTTAGTAAATTTCCTTGTGGTTGTTGTACCTAAATCATTTTAAAACATAACCTAAGCAGACACTTTGGAATTGGAATAAATCGAAAAATTAAAAAAAAAAACAAATTACTTATATACCTATGGATATTCAGGCAGAAGTTTTGAATGATTAGGTACTAGAGAAATTTGAATTCGATAATTTTCACAAATATTGCACCTAAAAAATAAATATTTTAATTACTTTAAATTACATAAATTCCTACTCGTTTATTATCTAAAAGTGATATGGATAGAATTCATAATGAAAAAAATTATACAAAAACTAATGTCAAAATGTCTTTTTTCTATCACCAATAATATGGAATGTTTAGAAACGATAAAAAATGTACTGTGAATTATTTTAGCTATAATAAAAATATTCTATTTTATATCAAATCGTATACTTAAATTGATAAGGTAGATTTGGTGAGATGATTCGTTATTTAAAAAAAATCACACGGATTTTCTACGGTAATGCCAAATTATTTCAAGTTTTCCGTACAAAATGACAGTTAACCAGCCCTTAAGTTAAGTCTGAGACTTAAAGTTGACGGATATATTAATTCACATCTCTTAATATGGAATATAATTTTGAAGAATAAAATATAGAAATATTGAATTATTTCATACTAACAAGATTTTTATTTACCACTTTTTTGTGAGCTTTTGAGTGTCCTGCAATAGACAGGCGTTCATAGATAAGCCATTTTAAAGACATTTAACATCTTCAATTCAGCGATGAGGTATGCCCCCTATCCTGAGTGTCAAAACCTTTATTGGCATGTAAACGGCGGCTTGTACGTTTACAACATGCAATTAGTACCCTGGCTACCCCACTTGGATAAATGCAGTGATGAAATGAATAAATTTATGATTTTTCTAATACATAGTTTAAATATTTTCATAATTAACCCTCAAACTAATTGTTGGATAATTTTAAGAGCAAGTTAAACCATTTGTTATGAATACGTTTAAAAGCATCCTGTAATTCGAAATTGTTATAAACTTTACACATATTAAACAAGTCTGTATTAAATAAATAAACAAATAAAAATAAATACTTTGTTATTAAATTGATTATGAGTTATTACACTATGCAACAAAATAAATGACAAAAAATCACAAGTACAAAGTTTAGATAAATTAGGTAACTATGTTTTATATATTTTATTACAAAGATATCTGCACATATTATTATTAATATTATTATAAATATTCGTTGAATTACGAAATAAATAATTAATATTTATTTGTACATGGTCTTCGTTTGATTTAAATATTGGCTAAATATTTTTACAATAATATTTTAATATTTTACAATATGCACGTATCTATATTTACAATTTTACATTGATAGGTACATTTTATATACACGAAATTATTAATTCAAATAATTTTACATTTTTTACTTATAATTTTCTATATTTTAAAATTATGGTAACTGCATGTTGATAATCACATGTCGATTGTTTTGAATAAATTGCCTTAGACAACTTTTAAAACAAGTAACATTTAGATTATTTTTCAAGTATATTTTTTGTTAGATTTGATATATTTTTTTTAGTTGAAAAATAAAATTAGGAAATAAAATGAAATTTAAAAATAATAAATAGTACATGAAGTATCCGGCAAAAAATTGGTCTCCCACTTTTTTCAGTTACTTTTCGAGTGTCCTGTAAAAGACAGTTGTTCGAAAAAAGAAAGACATTTTACACCGTAAATTAAACGATGAGGTTTAGGTACTTCCCATCCTGAATATCCTATTTTTTTGTTAGCACGGAGAGGACAGCTTCCATGTTTATAACATACAGCTGGTCTGCTTGCTACCCCAATTGTTAATATGCCGTTATGATATGAAAATATTGTACATGTTTGAAGACTTTACACAAAAATAGCGGGTCAGATAAATATTGGAAAAAGACTTTTTTTCAAACATCGACATGTGTTGCATATTTACAGTTGTACATTGAGAATACCTATCATTAAGAATAAGTTATATATAATATTTTATTATAACTTACAAAGTATTTTCCAAATAAATGGAAACGATATGTTAGTGTGCTTTTTAAGAGATATGTATCAATAAAAATGTTTTTTAAATTAGGTAATTTTTCAATTTATAAAATAGATTTCAGTGATATGATTTTATTAGATAATTATTAATCAGACCGATAATTTTGACAACAGAAAAATCATGTTAAGGTACAGAAAATTTGCTAAAAAAAATTAAAAGGTCTATTTATTATACAGTTCAAAACATACAACTTTTATTAATATTTACAAAAAAAAGATTGAGATCAACAAATATCACAGAAATAAACATTATACAAATCAAAAAGTACATATTTACATGCTACTATTTATTTTGTTAGGATAAACGTTATGATTCAACATTTGTGTTCTTAATTGTGTGTTTTCAAAATATTTCTCCTTATGGAAGACATTCTAGTACTGAAGCTGAATTTGAAGGCTAATTTATTTATTGCATCAGTGGACCAGCAAATGCTGGTTGTTGTAAAAAATTTAATTTTTTTTTTCACAAAATTTAACACTTAATGCTTTAATTCAAACAAATCTGCAATAAATAATACTTAATAAAACAAATTAATTAAATTAATGGTAACAATAGTTGCTTATCACTGAATTGTGTTGTTCCCATATCCGACCAAATGATTATTTAAATCGACCGGTGATAAAAATAATTGTCTTTAGTTGTCATTGCGGCTTAGCCCTTATGTCACAGAGGAGCAAATGACATGTTAAACTGATGTTATTTGGTTGATCCAACAAGTGAACTTGGAGAATATCCTTGTGAGGAGCATGTCGGCAGAGCAAAGGGATGGTTTACAGTTGAAAATGATGCAGAAACGATACTACTACCCATTCCTGTGAACAAAAAGAAACGACAAATGAACATCAATTTCAAAGCAAAAGAAATAAATACAACATTTAAAATGTAAGGTTAGATTTAACACATGGGAATTTTTGAAAAATAGGTATGATAATCTATTCGACTTCTTTTGAATTGTACATAAAAAAATATTCATGACAGTTGGTTGGAAAGAACAAATGTGTTTTGCAAATTGGATGCATTTATATTTGGCATCACAAATCACTTGTACCGGGTGAAATGATTTAAATGAATAATCTTTGGCATAAATATAAAACTTTACTTTGAAAACAAAAAAAATAATAAAGCTTTAGTAGCATGTATAAAATATATCAAATTATACAAAATTAATGTTTGATTATGATTATGATTGAAAAAAAAGCAAAAATAATTATTAAATAGTGTGTTGGGACATACATTGCACGGCTAAGTGTTGACCGTTCATTTTGTAAGGCGATGAGGAGAGGCGAAGTGGTAGGAAGGCACTTCTGTCCTTTCCTCTACACGAAGAGTTGTCCTCCCTGGTTGATGAGTCATGATAACCTTGGAGGTAGTACGAATCTCCGTAGGGGACTGAATATGCAAACAAAAAGAAAAAACAAAAATTTAATTAAAAAATACAAACGTCAGTAATTTTGTTCAACAGTGTAATAATAATAAAATGCTTTCTTAATCACAATTGGTTTTAAATAAGTGAACAATATGGAATATTTTTTTGCTTATAGTATTTTTATAGATAGAATAAGGTGGCCAAAATACTTAAAAACTAGTGGATTGTTTGAAAGTCTAAAATAGAAGGGAATTAGGAAGATCTTAGATCTTGGTACTTTCTTCAATAATAATTGTTGATGATTCTATATCACGATCAACAGTTTGAAAACCATAAAATGATAGGGTTTTATTTTATCTTGGAAATATGCAAATGACCATTTTTAAGCACAATTCAATAATGACTTAAACAAGATGTTTTCTGCAGATTAACAATCAATTCACCTGTTTATAAGAATCTAATATAAACAGGATTCTTGCCTACTCTAAGAATGGGCACACATAGATTTTCCATGAGGCCTTGATATGGATAAAGATAATAATTAATTTGAGAATAAATAGACCATTTTGATAGTATCTTCACAATTTCTAAGAGCCTGAACGATTACCAGCTTGGTCATCCATCATATGAATAAAGAGATTCTACTCACTTGAGGATGAGTTAAATATTCCTGGTGCCGAGGACACTTGACAGAGCTGTGAAGGCGGGCCGTATCCATTGAGTGGGGCGGAGTGTGGTGTTGAGGCGCTGGAACAGTACCCTCCAGGACCTCCTGCAGTTCCTCCGGAACCCCTTGGAGAGGCACTCCCGCTCTGACCCCGGCCATACTCTTCTAAAAGAAAAATCCTGACGGTCAGACAGAAATCATTTAGTCCAAGAGGAAGTATTGTATAAGAATCGTCAGAGCCGAAAATAAGCCAGTGAAAAGATTTTCATATTTCAGAACTAGAACTTAACAATTGGTCTTGGTGAAAGCTCTTAATGTAATATTTCAGTATGTATAAAATATTATTTTTCTCACCGTCTGTCCACTGCGCGGCCGTAGTATCCTGAACACTAACCGCCAACTGCCCTGCATATGAATTGAACCCTGAACCTGGCATCCCTCCTCCTGGTGGTGATCTAGGTCCTCCAAGTCCCAATTGATTGTTTCGAGGCATTGAGTAAAGGGCTTCTGCTAAATCTGCTGCTCTTTTTAATATTATCTCCTATACAAAGAAAGAAATCGAATCAAAAAGAATCGGGGGCAATTTCAGACTTTTAAAAAATTCTTAAATACATAGGTACATGATTTTAATACTGATAACTTAAACAATATGTTTATGGTTGGGATTTTAAAAGTCTGATGGCTCTCATTTATATGGGTTATTTATGGACAAATCAAATGATTACCAAATACAGTAATTCGTAAAATCATAATTGTCTCTCAAAGGTTCCTACGATGGGTTTAAGCTATTTTCGTAACGTGTCAAAATGCAGATAACCTAGTTGAATATCTTTTTTTATTGCAACCGATATCAGTATAAAGTGAAAATAGAGTATAGTTTTGGTAAAAAAAAATCCCCATCAATAAAATATAAAAGTCAATCTTTAGATAATAAGGTTGTATTTCAAATAAATTAATTCTGAAATGAAACTAAATATAAATGGATAAAAAATGAAAAACATCACGAAGCGTTTCCATACCTTAGGTAATTTTTCGGGATCTCCGGGATGCCGTGGTATTAATTTCTGTAATCTTTGGAAGCCATAGTCTATCGTTGGTTCATTGAGAGCTGCTAAGCAAAAGAAAATTGACAAATTCATATGAGATATATTATTCAAATATTGAAAACAAAAACTTTTCAACAAGTTGTTTAAATTCCATTTTTTTACGAACGATCATCATTAGAATATTTTAAAATATGACATTAATAAAAGTGAAAATAAAATAGAAAATTAAATATAGTTAAACAGATTAGGACACTTAAGATTTAGACTTTGGGAGAATGATCCAAAAACTCTTAATCTGAAATTTAAAAGTAAAAATCATGGAATAAAAATAAGATACTAACAGACATAGACGAATCTTCCTGGCGCTCCTTTACAGAATTGTTTGCTTTTATATGAAAGCGTCACCTCAACTACTCCTGGAATGTGACGTGGCGGTGTCTGCACTCTGATTGCGTGGGATGTAATAAGCTGGAGGAAAAACATAGATTGAAAAGACAGATCTATTACAAAATAATATTATAAAACTTATTCGGCATATTTTTTTTTATATTTGATTTGTATTGTGTTGTTTTATTGATATGATTTGTTTTTATAATTCTTGTTGATTTGTGTGTTAATCCAGTTTCAAACTGATTAAAAATGATTATTATTTATTTCACAGTTAATACTTCATCTCTTATGTTTTTTTTATATAATAAATGACAACCTTATGGGCTAATCAAACATATCAAATAGTTAATTTGTATACACTTTTAAATTGGACAATACATGGTCTCTTGTAATAGGATTATAATTGATATAATGAAAACAAAATTGTATTTGGTTTTAATACGATTTATTTGTTAAATAAGTTACCAGGTTTCGACCTATGAGGTCATTGTCAAACTCATAGTGTTTTGTGTTTGACAATGACCTCATAGGTCGAAACCTGGTAACTTTTTTAACAAATAAATCGTAGTAAAACCAAAAACAATTTCGTTTTCATTATATCAATATAATGGAGTTTTACAAAATCAACGTCGACTCAATCAATAGGATTATAATTGTTTGTATTTATTTGTATATGTTGTCTGAAGTGTGTTACTGGTTTTGATTAAATAAATAAAAAAAATAATTTCGTATTGAAGTCAGTTTAGGATATCAGATAGATTAACTATAACACAATTTTAGCCAACCATATTTTTTCATAACTTGTCGAAATTAATGAGGCTAATATTATTATGAAATATTTCTTAAAGATATAATACATGGTTTAGAGTAGAAAGAGATCCTAAAAGCTTCAATGGTCAGGGAAAACTAGAAAGTGCCTAGGTGCAATGCTCCCATAATCCAATAAGGACAAGGTGATGAAAATTTATGTATTCCAGTTGAAAAAGGAACCTGAATTTAATATAAAAGTAAAAATCAATCTTCTTACCTCGCTCCAAACTAACATCGTCCCGAAGACAACTTGAAGGCCGTCGAAGAAGTTATCTCCAACAATGATAACCGTTGAGCCTCCTGAGGTCCAACCTTCTGAAGGTGATATGGCTTTGATACAAGGAGTGGCTACTGGCAGAGGTGGATACAAGCCAGCTGTGAAAGAAGAGAAATGCTCATGAAAAAAAGTTGTAAAGTATTACCAAATTCTTACATTATCTAAATTTCATGAAAACCTTATTGAGATATCTGCAAAATTAAATACTTTGTAATGTTGATATTTCAGTGGCTTTCAATGGAAAAAATATGTCATTATTTATTTATTTATCTATTATTTAATCAATATATTTATTAAAGTAGGCACACCAATTGGACGTAATAAATACGCAAGCTGTCCTCCCCAGGATGGGTGGCAAACTGCATCGCTGAATTTAAGATTAAGAATATCTTTATATTTTCGACAGGATACTCGAAAACTTATGGAAAAGATTCGGAAACCAATTTTTCACCAAGTATTCGATGGAACAATAAGCTTAGCATTGAATTAAAGCTTTTTTTAAACGATATTCCGATATTCAGCCAATGTAAAGTTTTTATATTTTACAATATTTAAGCACTATTAAAGCCTTATCCAAAAACTTTCTGTATAAAACTAAGGGTGAAATAGGATTGGAACTAGGAACTATGTATTATTATTATTAAGTAGAAGCATACATGTATATAAGTGTGTCTGTGTGTGTATACTAGTTATAAGGCCGCTGGTACTAGAAGTGTTAAGGCCACTATGGTTATGCTATAATATACCTATAGTCCGCGGATCCATGAAACCTCCCATGTGTCAATTTTTTTATAAAATGAGATATTGTTATCAATTTTTTCATCCGGTTGAGCCGCATCTACCGATGATAAAACCTATACGCTGAGATATCCAAGGTGTTATTGAGTGAAATTAAATTTCTTACGTACCTTATGCTCGTGAAAATTTGCATGTAGGTACTGAAAAAAGAATTCTGTAATTTTTTAATAATTCTTTCTAGAAATTCATTCCGTTAAGCAACCGACAAAAAATAAGTCTCGCAATATTTTCTGTAAATTTACGAGTATCCTTTAAAACCAGGTGTTCAAAAAAGTAAAGATATTTTACACCTTGGAGTCAGCGATGATTTTTGCCACCCATCCTTAATGCCTTAATTTTTTTGTTGGCACGGAGAATAACACTTGCATGTCTATTGTATGCGGCTGGTCTGCTGACTCCCCCTGCGATAGTTAGAGTAGTATTATTATAATTATAATCGGACAACATTAAAGTGACGTTTACGTGCCAAAGCACCTCAAGGAAACTATGCAATTCATCAATTCTAGGACATAACATCCACGTCATATAATAAATAAAGGTAAATAAATAGATAAAATGATAATATTGGAAAGGTTTATAAAGGTATCCAAGTAATAGTAATAGCCTTAAAATTTAATATGCTCGTACTACAGAGTTGTTAACACACCTTCTACCTAACAAATCAGATACACGGAAAATGTCATCCAGCAAAACATTTTTTTAATCTCTTGTGAAATCTTGATAAATATACATATAGGAGGTTTTATAAGCCCACCGACGATTATGTAGTCTTTGAGTAGGTGTCTTGGTATACAGAGTATAACTCTTATACTTCAACTGTGAACTTTATAAGGATGTCTGAATTACTAACATCTTTCTACAGACGCACAGATTTTCAATTATAATTATTGTATCTTGTTTTTTTTCTTTATCAATTTCCATTTTATTTATTAAATAATTTTTGTATACCTACTATCAGTGGCGCACCTTCCATGTCATTATTCAGTTGATTTCAGATGCTTTGCAATGAAAGTGAAGTTAGAAGTAGATTAATCTTCAGGGTAGTGATGTAACAAATGTGAATACGAATATTTGTTACCGACATTTAAATTTCTACCCCCCCCCCCCCCGTCGCCGAATTTTCAAAATGGTATAGAAATTTAAAATATTTCAAAACTCTTCGGTTTTCTTAAAGAATATTTTCTAGCAGAACCTTTTTCTACAATGTATCAGGTAAGTATCCGGTACTTTTACCGAATTACCGATACATTATTACCAAAATAATATTCGCAAAACATGCGCACATTTTTTTGTGAATACTTTGAAATATGCGAATATTCGCGAATACGAATACGAATATTCGCTACATCACTACTTCAGGGGCCCTATTCTCCAATCTCGATTAATAAATGCCGCATGCGAGATAATTATGTCAATTGAAAAAGTCACATAGAAAGTCGATCGACAGTCAACGACCCTATTCTTGACTCCATTCGATATTATTTAAAAGTTCGAAATTTGTGAAGCTATTGGCAACGTTGCACTTTTTATGTTTTTTTGATTATGTTCATCAGAAAATGTCATTTTTCTACTCTTTTTTCATACAAATCGCCGTTATCTATGATCGTCTGTAACTTTGACAGTGCTTCCTTATAAGTTATGTTTTTTGTGAGGAAATTGGTAGTTTCTTAGTTTTTTCTTATGTGTGATGAAAAAATTCTTAAAAAAATAATTATGTTATGATGTGATGGAAAATCCGTCCCATATGATTTCTTAGAAAAGTGTCGGCTATTTGTACGACTAACGCTACCCTCCATACTTTTGACACGGTCTTGATATACGACCGCGACATGCTCAAATTATAAATAGAATCATTCTTACAAAACTATATAACAACACACATTCACACAAATATATATCTATCCTACTCACAACTATACCTATATTAATACAGCATACACAAGTAAGAGAGAGACGAAAGGTTATACAAAACATTGTGAACAAATTATTCTTATTACATATAACAGTAGGTAGGAGTAGGTACTATAGCTTCGCTCAAATCTCGCGAATAAAACGACAAGGTATGTAATAAAGATAGCTGAGACAGAAAGAGAGAAAGTGAATTAAACAAAGACAGAGAAAGATTAAAGTTGATTGTGTTTATGTTTGTATGTGTCTATGAAACAGTGGCGGCGCGGTACTATAAAATTTGCATGATCGTGTGACGGTGAAAATTGATTTTACAAAGCTTTTTGAATTTTAGTGCGCTATTTCTTCATAATAAAAATTGATCGGAACGCAAAGGACTAATAATACACCTAAAATTTCATTCCCCATTTTCAGTTCTTTTTGTGTATGAATAATTGACATGAATAATTATAAAAAAATAAGATGCTGAATAGATTGCTGTACTAACGAAATTTCCTTCAAGAAAAGGATTAGTTTTTATATTATGTCATTTTATTTACTTTACAGTATAATGGTAATTATCAGATTACTTATTAAATTTTAAAAATTGAGAGTGTTATTTTCGGTAAAAAATACTCAAATCAAAAATGTCAAAAAAGCTGTAACTCGCGGAAAAAACTGGAACCAAGAGAATGAACTGGGGGATAAAAAGGCTTTAGCACCATTTATCAAGCTAAAGATTTCGTAATTGAAATTTTATTTCTTTAATTTGGATCATGGTTATAACAATAAATGATTTACCCTTATTGATCAGACTTGCTCCTACTATTTCTATATTCAAAAGCAGACTGAAACATCACTATCTCTCTCTCAATAACTCAACTTAACCATATCCCTTCCCCTCCCTCCCCTCACCCCTATATATGAATATATGTATATATGTAAATATATGTATGTATATGTGTATATGTATGTGTGTGTGTATGTATGTGTGTATTTGTGTTTGATCTATTTATATTATTTTGTTATGCTTTTTTGTTTTTGGTGCTTATGCCTTCTTTGGTTGTATGTACCTATATATATTTTACTTGTTTTTTATTACGTCTTTTTTTTTTCTTTTGTGTACTTGGATGTGTACATCAATTTTAATTGTGTCTTGTATCTCTCTCACTTTTGGTTGGTTGGTAGAAATTGCCTAAAGGCAATAAACCCGCCATTTGTGTTATATTGTTTATTTCACAATAAAGATTATTTTATTTTATTTTTATTTTATTTTATTTAATAAATATAGGTACCTAACATTTATTTCAACAATGAGCAAACCTGTCAAAATTGATTCATAAGTAAAAAATAATATTTTGAAATATTAGAATCTTAGATGTCAGAAGTACGATGAAAAATAACATGAAATAAATGTACACCTTTGAATGTATACCTTTTATGTAATTGTTTTTTATCAATGTACAGTAAAGAATGAATAAATAAATAAATAAATAAGTAATACTCACAAATCTAGACTTCTTGGATTTGATTTAAATATACGTATTCATTATTTATTTATTTATTTAAAAAAAAAAGATATAGGTACCTGGGTTTTGGTAATAACCCAAATATAACCTTATACACCTTTCACAGTAAGCCACTTGAAGCTTGTGTCGTGAAAGGGGTGAAATTATACAGTTTCAAAATCACCTCAGTCATTCTTCTGAGGATTTAAGCCATACACCACAACATCATAATTAAAATGATGCGGAATTACTTCGACAGCATGTGAAAATCGAAATGTCTACATGTGTAAGGTTTTGGACTTTGATTTCTCATTTGTTCCGCCACTGTGTACTTTTATTTGTATTACTATTAAAGTATATTACACACAATATCTACTATTGTTTACATTATGTTCCGTAGTGTATATTATTATATATTGTTGTGCTACTACGTATTAACTTGTTGTCTGGTGTTGTGTACTACTTTACTATAACATGCACATTTTGTGTTGGGACTGTCACTTTACTTTGACTTATATAGTATAGGTATTGTATTATGTAGCTATGCTATTTTGAATATATCATCTTCCTTTAGCTTACAGACAAATATCAAATCTATCTATCTATGTTTTAGTTGATATTATGTTAATATTTTATTGCATTTATTACATTACTATAAACAAAAAAGTATATTAATGGAGGTAGACACGAGCGTGTACGATGGGCGATAGTACAGCCTTTTATATAATTTTGACAAAATATCAGTTTTATTTAAAGAAAAAGAAAAAAAACGGACTTATAATTAACTTAAATATGCCATGTGCCAACATTTATACAGGTAGCAAAACGCTTGTATTGTAAAAATTTAGTAGGTTGGCAGCAAAAAGAAACTATTTTTAAATGATAAGAGTATTGAAAAAATATTTATGTTAGAGCAATAGTAATTTACGTGAAAATATAGATTATTTTTGAAATAAATAATAGTGAACAATTTTTTTTTTTAAAGATATATCTGGGTTTTGTTATAAACCCAAATACAACCTTATACACCTTTCACACTAAGCTAAAAGCTTGTGTCGTGAAAGGGGAGTTTGCCGGCACCTGGGATCGAATCACGGACCCCTTGATCACGAGGCCGAGACTCTACCTCCAGGCTACCAATGAACGAAAAATAGAAATGGTACAATAATTTGTTTTATTTAACCATGCATCATTGTTACTAAATATACGTATATATGAGATTTACATTTTACTCGAAATAGTAAGAAACACAAAACAACGGTGATATTATATTGCAGTGTAATAATATAGATATAAGTTAGCTGTATCCACTTTAGTAACCGCATCATCCAGTATCACAACCGAAACTGGAAATCGACTTCACTTTCTTCCACCCTACTCTCACCCTTCCAACGCCATCTTACCTCCTCCAGTAACTACCCCTAGTGGTGTTGTAGTAGTGGAAGTAGCAGAAGTAATAGTAGATACCTATTCTACACCCTCCCCCCCTTCCCTCGCAATCCTGGCTCCCTGAAAAGTCTCGCAGTCCGACAACCCCGGTCCCCGACTTTTGTCTTGGTAGACTTCTTGCATACAAACGATATCTCGAGACATTATATGGTAGGGAGATTTGAGGAGAGAACAATTCATGAACCCAGATACAAAAGATTGTAACTCCAAATTATTATAATATTTATTAATTTTTATTTTATTTTTTTATTTCAGCTTTGAAAATCAAGAATACCTCAGACTGACGTAATAAGAAGAATGCATTAAACAGAGTGAGAGAATTACTCTTTGATAATATAAAGCTAGTAAGATATAGGGCAGACGGGGTTTGGGGCGCAAAAGAGCATCATGGCTCAAGAATCTTCGGCAGTGGTTTGGAATACCGGATGCAGCAACCCTCATCAGACTGACCCAGGATCGTGAAGCGTATCAAGAGATGGTCGCCAACCTCCGATAGGAGCGGCACGAGAAGAAGAAGAAGAATATAAAGCTCTATAGAATTTTACTAATACTTTGACTACGTCACATGAGTTGAGAAATATTATGAAGTGTTGCAGCTGATCATAGAAAGAAAGATCAACGGAAGTGTACTAATTAGAAAGATGCATCTCTTCTGGCTATAGAATACACAGAAATGAATGGTGATGAGAAGTGCAGAAGGGCTGTTTCATGATATGCAAGACAAAAGACGTTTTCAACAAGTGAGCATCAATATTGGGGGGCCAGATCTGATACTTTAAGAAGGAGAAGAATAAACCAAAAAATCGTCTTCTAAAAAACACAGTTGATACTAAAATTTTACGACATAATGGAAGGGAAATCAAATTAATAAACAGGAGATAATAAGAAAAAACATTAGAAATGTAAAATATTACGAATATTTCTCAACAGACACTAACTTCATCTGCACAATGAACAGATTGTGCGAATACCCTTTAATAGAAAATAGGAAAGGTATACCGATGCTTTCTTGAAAAATTTTAAAACAGTGTTTTAACATCTAAAATAAATAAATCATTTATTTAGTGTTGAAAGTTGTCCAATATTTTCTAATATTATTACATATAAAATGAAAAAAATATTTCTTTTAATAAAGAATTTTTATTTTATGTTACCGTACATCGCCTTAAGCTTCAAAAGGCTTTGCAATTTTGTCACTAATAAATATATTATTCAATTAAAAAAAAATATATGTTTTTGAATTTATAACCTTTTGTATATACAGTGTATAACAGAATGGTGGAACATTTTGTAAGGAAAAGACAAGACTTGGGGTGGAACGAAGGGTGGTGAAAAAATGTAAAATTTCCACAAAACGCGTTGTTGGATTTCGTTCGTTTGTACAAATTTCTAAATCGAATTTTATTATTATGTAATTCTAAATTAGGTTTCAGCTTGTGACAAACATTTTTAAAATACTTTTTTATGGTTGAAAAAATAATAATATTAGCACTGGATTTAACACACAGAAACGTCTACAGAATAAATAAATAAATAAACCATTTATTTTCATATTTTGCTATTAAATAATTTCATTGGGAACATTGGGAGGAAATAAGGAACATTTATACAAAATGATTTCCTCAAAGATATGTATTCCCATCCTATTTTCCATATCCTAGCCTAAAGTAGTCTCATTTGAATATAGGTACGACTATCAAAAGGCTATTTAAATCATTGGAAACCTACTCGTTTGTTTGCTATAAAATTATTTTGATAAACGTCCCTTATTAATCGGGTTAGTCGGAAGACATCCCAATCTAGTGATAAACTCGCCCTCTGTGCATTTTTTATTATTGTATGACTAATAATTTTATGATTTTATCCCGTGGAGCACCCGGTAAAGAATTGATCTCCCACTTTTCTCTGTAAGTTTTCGAGTGTCCTGTAAACGGCAGGTCTGCTGGCTACCCCACTTGTGGGATATATTGTGATGGGATAATGTTTTATATGGTATGAAGACGACCTGGGTGTTTATTACATGCAGTAAGCCTACTGGCTACCACAATAGTTAGAAATTCCGTGATGGTATTTATTTATATATTTTATTCTTCACATTAGTTACAATATTACATTATAAAACAGTGTCATAAAAATAACAGTTATACAATTCAACGTATCGAGGGCGAGTTTATCGCTAAAATGCAATGTCTTCCAACTAACCCGGATAGAGAGATAGGAGAGTATTATATTTATACAAAAATTCACTGATGGTCGGTGTCCACCCGAATGGGCTTTAAGTCTAACATTGTTCATAGTAAAGGTAAAACAATGTTTTATTTTTTCTTTATTTAATTTCATTCGAACGCTAATAGTTTAACAAATCTCCTGCAAGTTAAGGCGTACTAACATAAATGCGTAAATTATTTATAAAATAAAATATTTTTCAATAACAGCAACATTTCTTCCCCTTTTTCCATAATATTTTCAGGATCAAAAGACAGAAGCAGGAGGCTATAGCACAACAGGAAATGAACGAGAGGATGAACAACGCATCAAGTAAATAGAAAAAGACGAACTCCATAAAATATGTAAAGGAATGATACTGAGACAGGAAGCGACTAGGGGAACGAAGAACAAGTAGAGACTTTTCTTTCTTTTATTTTCAACTGAAGCGAAGAAAGCTCCTTTGAAATTTTCTTTATATTCTTAATGAAAAGCTACGTTTGATAGTAGTGCGTTGAAAATCTTTTACAAGTTACGTTTTAAAAGTGCCTTGTGGTCACTATACGTGTCCTTCTTTCACTTTAATATTTTTTAGGTCAAATACGGAAATCGCTCTTTCACTGTATACATTAAAATAATAATAAATATTTGTTGACAAAAAATATTTGTTACACAAACTACACATAACAAATTAATATAAAACAGTGTTGTGTCAAATGGCGGAATTGTTGTAGAGCACTATCTTCCGGCCAACGTGATGCCACGGTGATGTTAATATTGTGAAATAATTACGATCGAAATGTACATAAATACCATACAAGTGGGGTAGCCAGCGAAATGACTGCATGTTATAAGCATGCAAGCTATTCTCTTTGACCCAATAAAAGTTAAGGCATTCAGAATGGATGGAATCCATCATCGCTGAACTGAAGATTTTAAATGTTTTATCTTCAGTTCAGCGAAATGGTATGCCTACCATCTTGAGTATCTTTACTTTAACTGGCATGGAGAGGATGGCTTGCATATTTACTACATGCGGCTGGTCTGCTGGCTATCCCACTTGTAAGACATGACGTGATGAGATAGTATAAATCACACTTATATTTAAACGTTAATTATCTATTAGAACTTTAATAAATGATAAGATAAAAAAATGATAACGTACTATCGTGCGGGTCTGTACCTTCGGAGGGATCCAGCCTTTTGGCCCTCCTGCCATGCTTAGAGTTGTTGTGGACGAACATGTTGTCTGAGATAGCCAGCAGAGGGCCTTCCACACCAACCTGAGTTGATATCACCACCTGCAACATATAAGACAATTTAATTAATGCACTAGAACATTTAATTAAGAAAACATATAAAATAAATGCATTTGAATATACCATAAGTTTAATTTTTTTGTTTTGTTTTCACTTCGATGTGATTTATGTGAAATTAGAGTAGGTATATGAAAATTGTTTTATTTAATTATTTATTTATTAAATTTTTCTTGCACATAACAAAATCAACAAATCAGTTTACATAAGAAATAATGTGATGAAATGCAGTGGCGAGATTATCACTTTATAGTGATTTCTTCCATCTAACCATGTCACATTAACGCTAAATACAAAAAAGAATAATAATAATTTAAACACAAACAATAAGAAAAATATCTAAATAAATCAAAATGAGAGAAAAAAATTACAATCCATACACCTAACACTCCAAAAGGACCATGAACTATAAACTGTTTTAACACTGTAATAGGCGAAAGCCGTATATCGCTTGGATAAATAAACAAATCAATTAATAAGGCTTCTTCGTAGAAGAAAAATTGGTACTAAATCTATATTTCTCTTTGTATTTATATTCTCACACTCTTTCTCAAACGGGGTAGGCAGAGAGGATGGAATGCCATAGTCACCTATCCTTACTTTCTTCTTTTGCTTCCTTAACATTCTGACTATAAATGTATGCCTATGTTATGTATTTATTGATACTAGAGTACTAATTTAGGTAGTTGTGTTTGCTTATCTTTTGTTTTTTGTAATTAATTTTAATTTTTTTTTGTAAGACTGTACAATTTCCTTTTTCATGTAGATTGTAAAAAGGCGTAAGCCGTAGGTATATTTCATGAAAAAATAAATAAATTTCTCATACATGCACGCCGATTTATTTGTGCCCGCGTTTTTTTATATCCCCTCTTTAGGTGACTTCATTAATTTGCGATTTGGCTTTTGAAAACTTTTTTCCCTGCTCGCCGGCTAAAGACGACTCGCAAATAAAATAAAAAATACTAGTGTAATTACTCCATATTATATTTAATTTTTATCCCTCATTATTTGAATTTCTTTTATATGTTATCCAATGAACACTGTTCAGTTTTAAGGATGCGAAAAATTTGTTTATCCATATATTCAAATTGTATAAAATTTATTTATTTATTTATTCTGCAGAGACACACACAGAGAGTTGACAAAACATTCATAAATATAAGAAAAATAGACACACTGATCCGGTATGTATTACGAATGTTTTCAAATATATACTATTTGAATTCCAATCAATAAACATAGGACGAGTTTATCGCAAAGGCTGAATGTCTTCCAGCTGACCCAAAACGAACACTATTTTCTTTTTATCTTAAAAAAAAATGTTTGAATAAAAATGACATTTGAAGATTATTCGGCTGATATATAAGCCTATGAAAAAAATAAAATAATACTCCATGTATATCTAAAGTATAAGTAGGTATGTAACAAAATGTCCATTCTATAAAAGACACGCCTCTATGTCGAGTCAGCAATGAAATCTCTCTCCCATTGTACTCTCAACAAACAATAAAGAAAATCATTTCCGTCGTCGGCTGAAAACGCTCGCTGAAACTTGAACAACTTAACAACTGAAACAGTAATAGTAATAATAATAACAAGTTTGTTGTTAAACATTCCACCCCATAACCTTGAATTTTCAAGTTCGTTCATACATTTGTGACATACTTTTTTATAAAGTGTAACAATTTTATCTTACCGTTTGACTGCTGATTTTGATTTTGTTTGGTGCAGACCTTAAGGGTGCTTCACAATATTAGCGTACTTACAGTTTTACGGTATAGACCGTTAGATCGCTATACCATCAACGAACTCAATGACCATTTATCTATTACGTTTTGTTTTTATTCCTAACATTAAAATAATTAGAAAATATATTCTAGCGATCGATTAGAAAATATTACTTAATTGCAATAAATTTAATTTATATTATATTTTAAATTTAAATAAATATATTTTATATTTTAAATCCAATACAACTTTTTTCTCCCATTATTTTTATATTTTATTTTTCACAGTACATTAATTTCAGCTTATATAATTATAATGTGAAGCAAAACAACATATTAACAACATAACATTTTAAATAAATAAAATAAAACAAATAAATAAAAAATAACTTGAGCTTGTCTCTACCGATGAGTAGATATGTGTTAACCCAAGTTTTCTTTATTTATACCGGCGTCATTTTAAGTACTTAATGATTTGGATTTCAAACCGCGATATTTTTTTTTATTTATGTCGTTAAGTGTATGGCGAACTAACGGTATAAAACTTTTCAATATTCTTTAGATAACTTCCTTCAGAGGTATTGTACGTACTACATATAGATAGCACGACAGATCGGCCTATTACAAGTAATACCCACTTCGGCCGTCTTTCCATTCATAGCTGAGGGGTAGTAGTCGGTACATTGTAGTTGCATACCGTTCCCATGGGAACAACCGCACCAATACACATACAGAATACATGGTGTACGTATAAGAGTCTCTCCCCCATACCAGAAGACTTAGAAATCCCTTGAGAGGAGGAGTCAACAAGACATGGAGAGTTAGTTGTATGTTATGTTGGTTTATGGTTGTATGTGTGTCTATCACATACTTACTATTTGATACATTGTACTAGTTACCTGCAGACGCCGAAATCAATTTAATTATTATTGTAATACGGTATCATTGTTATTATTGTTTAGAAGTCAAGGTTACAATTGTAACTTATGGTGACACTATATTTAGTATTATAATATTTATTTATTCATTCTATACCTAGCTACTGTACATTGATCGCAGTTCATACAATTTTACATAGAAATGCAATGAAATTAATATAATCGATATGCTGAAAGCGAGTTTATCGCAAAGGCGCGATTTTTCCCAACTAACTCAATTATAGAGCAAGAACCAACATACCATCACATTAAGGAACAAGATGTAAACATTACTTTTCAGGAAAAGTCATAGCGCCCTTTAGATAGTCACATGGCAACATATACGGCGCCATATACATATTACAAATCGTCCATATTTTTATTATTGTTATCGCATTTTAATACAGTACTGTTTCCTTCTATGCACTGAACATGATGAAGGTACAATAGAAAATGTGATAAATAATGATCTAAATGTCTATATGAAATGGCTGTGCAATAATTCATTAACAATTAATGTGGAGAAAACCAACTACATGATTTTAAAACAGAAAAACAAACCTAATATTTCTATTAAAGTTCTGATAGATCAGGGTGAAATCAATCGGGCAACGAAGATCAAGTATTTGGGTATGAAACTGGATGATAAACTATCATGGTCAGATCACATAGATATGGTTTTAAACAAGGTTGGTCCAATTTTGGGTGTCTTGAGAAGGATGAGCAACATATTTGATATATCAATAAAAAGACAAATATACAACTCATTTGTCCTGCCACATATTACACATGGCATCATCGTGTGGTCTCAGTGTAGTCAACAATTGAAGAATAAAATAAAAAGAGCCACGAATAAAGCTATTAAAATTGTGTTTGAGTTAGACAGATATAAGAGAACAACTGAGATTTACAGAATGACAAATATGTTTGACCTAGATGACACAATAAATATTGAAAAATTGAAAATTATGCACAAAATCATAAACGGACTAATTAAAACAAATATAAGTATATCATTAAATAGTGACTTCCATGATTATCGTACCCGTCAAAGACAACATTTGAGAGTGAATGAACCCAGGACTAACAGAGTCAGATGCGGATTCTTGTATACAGCATCAAGTGAATATAATTGTCTTCCTCAGAATTTGAAAAATATAACTAATATAAAAGGATTCTCCTCAAAAACAAAAGAAAATATCCTCAAAACTCGTGCAGTGGTGTGATATTGTTTTTGTGTCTTATTGTGTCATGTTGTTTTTTTGTGAAAGGAGGGAATAACTATGTATTTGAACATTTATGGTCTGCATACAATCGTATTATGGTATAAAATAAACCTCAGATACCATTTCTCCTAATACCAGCAACACTGCTGTTTGGAGAAAAGTATTTAATAAAAGTCTATTTATGATTTAAGTCAGTGCAATGTATTGTAATAATGTATCCATATTTGTAAATCCTTAATATATGAATATGTGTTGTAGTAGTATTATAGATAACATTATTAATTCCATACAAAATAGTTACATGATTGACATATCTTTCTGAATATACTTAAGGACACCACAAAATGGCCGATGTATTCTTACTATAACTGCACATGTATGCGTGGGTGAGTGTTGTCTTGCTATAGTACAGTATTTATATACATCTAAACATAAACACATGGAAAGACAATTGCATAAGTATTAGTTTTAGTAGTAGCATATATGTACATAGGTATATTAGTGTATTTGTTGGTGCAATTCAGTTTCTAGAGAAATATTATTGGTCTAGTGACAGGGGCGCTTCAAGACATTTGCAGCCATTAAAACACTGTATTTTACAAAAGAATTTTATATAAGGTACTGCATAAATAGTGTATCCAGCAGACTTGCTACATAAAATAAACATGCGATCTGTCCTCTCCGTGTCAACAAAAAAAAATGAAATTCAGGGTGGGTGTCAAATCCCATCGCTGAATTTAGGATGTACAATGCCTTTTACAGGACACTCGAAAATACACATTCTCTATTAAAGTACATTCCAATGGGCGTAAAAAATTGTAAAAAATATCAGGATGAAAAAATAAGTAACTACGACATTTTCTATGATAGTGTTAGTAGTAGTTATTTAGGTACTGCTTGACTAGAAGGGAGACGATATTCTTACTGTTGTAAGAGGTAAGGTATAAGGGGTTTGAAATGGGAGGGGGGGGGAGAGATAGCGCAGTTTCTTGGTGTGGGGATGACAGTGGTGGTTAGTAGTATGTAGTATGGTATCTAGGAATGGGATATAAGGGTTGCTATGTGTAGTATTTCATGCGTGGACTTTATATTTTCTATTTTTATGTCTTTACATATTCTACTATATTATTATTATGTAAGTACTAGTGTATTTTACACTGTAACAAAAAAGGCAATGTGTATGTTCGTTACAGATAAATATATACTTACTGACTTACAAAAGATGCCGTGATGATATTGATAAAACTGTGTGTACCAGAAGTCCAAAATGTGTATTACAAATAATGAACTTTATAGCATAGACTAGAGATTCAAATTAAAAAAAAACTGGTAATATAGTCAATCAAATCGTGCAGCCACATTATTTCATATCAATTACATATCGAATATTCTTAATTCTTGTCTGCCTCGTTGAGGATGGATTAACAAAAGTATGTTTCTGTTGACACTAAATATATTGATGGTCCATATATTGAAGTACACTTTTTGACAACAATGGTCGTTTGGTATTTATAATAAGGTACTTACTTTACTTGAAGAACACCTGTTTTTTTATCGTAAGGATATTTCTATAATTTTACTAGGTATATATATATATAATCGTGGTTAGATGGAAGAAATCACTTTATAGTGATAATCTCGCCACTGCACATCGTCCTAGTTTCTAAAATTTTATATTATTTTGTTAACACTGTTATGTAATGATGATGTGCAAGAAGAATAAATAAATAAATAAATAATGTACAGTAGTTACAAGAGTGTTAAAGCGAAGGAGATCATTTGTTTCATTGGCATCTTAATGTTTTGGAAGCAAAGGTTTTTTGACTTATCTCATTGTTGATTTTGGAACATGCTTTCCGAAAAAAATGTACTGCCTTACTAGACTAGGTATACTATAAATGTCACTGATTAGATTAAAAAACACATACACACAAACAAACATGAAATAATATTCTTGTAATAATTGAATCGTGTATGTTCTGTGTCAGTATCAGAGCTCCTTACTAGTTCTCTACTGTCTTTTATGTGCGATTTTAAGCATTCTTACATTGTATTACATAGGTACTGAACGTCAAAGGAAAAATATAATATGTCAATAAATGTTACTTTCAATATGGACGTTAAAAATATTTGAACATAATTTTTACTTAGTAGGTACATTTAGTACACATGTTTGTAAACTATTAACTAATGCTTTAACCTTTTATTTAAAACAAATGGTGTCAAATTGCATCATTATTGCATCATTATTACAGTATTATGTCATGTAAAAAATTATATTATGTTTTCATTTATGAATATCAAAAATTAAATACTTAATACAATTAAACTAAACTTAACTAAGATCATAATTACGTTTCGAATTTGTGAGGAGAATAGAATCACTGTTGTGTTTACTTATCTTTTCTTTTTCTCTGCTTTGAAATCGCATTAGCCAAAGACTGCAATAATCCCAGCAGAATTTTACATACATACCATCACGCCACTTCCCTCGCGGGGTAGGCAGAAAGGATCGAGCGCCACTTCTTTCTATCCTTGCATACATCTTTCGCTTCCGTCACTTGCATTCCTCATGCATCCTCTCCTGTTCAATGTGCTCAACACGTGACCGTCTTGTAGGATTTGATTTAAATGATCCTCGGACGTCCACGTCTCCGAGCACCATTCCTCTCAGCCCAATATATCTTCTTGGTCATTCTGTCCTCATTTATTCTTTTCACATGCCCAAACCATCGTAACTTAACAGAATTTTATTTCTTTGCAATCATAGACATACTAGACTTGCAGCGCGGTATATTATTTCGGAATTTTTGTGTTCCAACATTGATGTCCTTCAAGCATTAGCAATATATTGTCTTACAACCAACGTCAGTATAAAACTGGATGCAAAATTTGATCGGCCGCATGATCGTTTTTTTCTTTGAATTACCGATCTAGTACAATATCTTTGTTTGCAATAATGATTAGGTAAGTCAATTTGGCCAAATATCGAAATGGAGCAAAATTTCCCTTCTATGTACTCAACATGTACATACGGTATACTTTCACTAGTTTCTGCTATATATACCTACATAATAATATTTACCAACCACACACAACAATATAGACTATATAGTTATATATGTATAGTGTGCGGCGTCACTGGTAGAAAACATTGTTGTTTATTTTCATAACACGCACGATTCGTAACAACATTATGTACCTGTGGGATATTTAGTTTTATTTCTTTGTATGTAAGAGTAGGTATTATTTCTATGTATGTACCTTTCTTGTACCCCTATTGCCTACATGAAGTTAGGAATCTTTGAGTTAGGTATCTTCTCTTATTTTGCATACAAAACTATGTAGATAGGATGTTTTGTTTCTACTTATTTTCTGTATTTTTTGTATGACTGAGGCATGATATTAATTAAGATATTATCTTAAAAGGTGATACGGCGTATTTATTTCTCACGAAACAATTACGTTTCTTTTTTTAACATCCCTTTTTCTTTTAGAAATAAATTCAAATATTTCAATAATTTGTAATTCGAATTTCATCAATATTGGAAACTAATATTTGCTTACGAATTGGCATCATTTAGATGGGAAATGGTTGTCTGTTACTAAATAAAAAAAAATGTTGGTCTGCTAGCGATTTCAAACAGGCCGTAAAAAATGATTCCTTCAATTAGTTTGCATTGATTGTTTTTAATTTTGTGGACTTTATGTGGTACAGTAAGAATGACGGGATCCGTAGACATTGTCCATAAACACTAAAGTGATCACTTAAGCCAGTCAATTCTTGGGACGCTTTTCTCATTATTTTAAATTAGATTCTGCACAATGTTACTTTCTATAAACAATTGAGATGTCTAATTAGTTTTGTCATTTTGTGTTTTCACTATTAACAAATATTAACGATATTTCCGAATTTGTGGGTTAAAGAACAACCAGAAATTTATAAGCAAAATTATTCAACATCAAACGTAAAATTATTTACCTGATTTTCACCTGAATAATAAATGGGGTTTGGTTATAATACATATAAATATTTTAGCCCGTTCGTATATTATATCTATGTATATAATTACATATGTCGTGGATTCCATAATAAGTAAAGACAGAGGTAAAATAATACACACTATACGAAGTCTCATCCTCTGGACAGGCATAAGCCTAAAAACATTTTAAATATATTGTCGTTTTAACTGCTTCATATTTATTCATTAAACTTATTTAATTTTATGATTATTTTGTTAATTTTCCTGAGTAATTTTAATTCATTTCACCATACAACTGTATTTCTTGGTTTTTCTCTGTTTACCGTTGGTCTTCTGGCACTATAAATTTATTGTTTTAACATTTAGTTTATGTCACTGTTATTGCTCGTTTTTATTCATATATCCAAACATTTAATAGGCCTGTATATGGAAATTAAATATATTGTCGATATCGTGATGGAACATGGTCAAAGAACTGTCAAAATTATTTGAATTATGGTTGATGTTGCCAGTTTATAAATAAATTCTTAACTTTTAGCCATTTTGTAGAGAAGTAGGTACTTATGCAATTTACAAGTGCTAATTTGACAATTTGATGTTTATTTCCTTAGCGAAATAGAGTAAAACTACTCTAGTAATATAATAAATATTAAGATAACAAACAAACAGTAGCTTTAACGGGCAAATAAGATAAGTCAATTATTAAAAGTACTTAGTAGCTATAATTAATATTCGAGGCGTAGATATTTTATAGGAATTATTATTAGATGGTAGACAGGAGTAGAAGTGGGCAGGACTTATTTCCTGCTGCTGTTAAGTGTTTTATGTGGAATTAAAGGGACCAAAGTGCGCGAGTGTGGTCTATATGGGCGGTTTTGTCGGCTTTTAGGTTTATCCCGGTTTTAACACTACATAACACTCGATTGTTTTCACGCTTAATCAAACTATGTTATTTTTAGAAATTATATTAATTTAACTGGGTCCCCCACCCACTGACGTGGTAGGATCGTAGATGCCAACACTGGCATAGTTGTATTAGAATAGAGAGAGTCCAAATATTAAAAAAAAATCTTCACCTAAACGGATAAATAGGAGTCCTTGGACTCCTGAAATATCCGAGAAATAAAGATATTTCAACACATAATTTAACTGGATTTGTGCATAATGCGCAGATGAGAAAACCAAACAGATATCTCGATTGGAGAACCATGTATCACAATGCTTGTTCCGACGCCATTTAAACGGGAGTTCTTGATCCATTTGAAATATAAAATCCCAAAAATATAGTTCCTTCTATGGTTTGCATTAAATGTTTCTCGATTGGTAGACTTTGTCAACTGTCCAATCCCATAACTCATCAAGTCGAAAATTTCAAGAAAATGATTAAATTGGTAATGTAAACAATCTGATTAGATTTTTCACAAAATTGCACTGTGTAAACATGGTTGCCCAAACGAGATATCTGAATAGTATTGTAAAATATTAAACTAATTTCACAGCTTAAGAAAAATCATCATGATGAGGCAATGTTTTCCTAAGAATATAGCAGGCGCGTGTCTTCCATACATGCAAATATGCAACGCATGCCCTAAAATAAATTAATAAATCTTAAAAATGACATACTTTAGTAGTAAGAAATTCTTAAATTATCTAAAAATGATATTCTACACTACTATGTATATATCACAATTTTTAAGATTATGCATTATTTTATTGTAGACCATGCGTTGCATATTTGCATGTTTGGAAGGCATGCCGCTGGAGTACATAGATTTGTCACGAAGTGTTAAGAATGTAAGCAGTGGTTTAACTACTTACATTACACACAACACAGAGAGCGCACTGCAGGCTAATCCCAATTTATTACTTTACCACTAAACAAGCTTTGTATTATAATAATATGTATAACTAACTGAAGTCAGTGTGTTTCAAACAACAAACTAACTTTACTTTGTACTGACTTACTTACTATTATTATTACTATGTACCTACTGTAGGTACCTACTCGAAATTACTGATGCTTATTTACTTTCACAGATTTAACCGACTTAGAAAATGTATTTAAATGAATTAAATTTCTTGACAAAATAATAAAAGGTATGCCCGTAAAAAATCATAAATGTAAATTGACTACATAACTCTTTAAAAAAACATATTACTTACTTGGAACCTTCTCATATCCCTTGGGTTACCAGCATTCTTCAAACAGTTTTGATTGCATTTGAGGAAGAATTTGAGGAAAAATCTGAAACAAAAGAATAACAAACGAATTAAAAAAATGTTTTCGAAATATGAAATCGAATCTGAAACGATTGGAAATAATTTAAAAGTACATTCACAACGCTGCTTTCCAAATTGTAGAACCATCAAAATATTCATTTTATATAAAAAAATGTGATGTAACTTCATGTACTTTTTAATTTCGGTTCGGTAAATTAGAAAACAAAATTAACAGCATGAACATTTCATTAAGTTTTTTGTACCATCAACTCCCTCGAGTACAGTAGCCAAAAGATTAATTTTTGCTTGTAATGAATATGCGTGACGAACATTTTCGCTGAATCGTAGATGTAAAGTATTTTATTTGTGATGTCGAGTCCTGCCTTTTAAACGCCACTCAGAAACCTACAACTAAGTTTGGGAGACCTATTATTTGGCAGCAACTTTATCATAATTTTCTCATGACATTTTTAACACCTGCTGCTAACACACTCCTAAAAACAAAATTCAATAATTATTTGAGTTGCAAGATTATAAAATACTAACCTTCTACATGAAAAAAAAAACCTCTTAAAAAATAGATATGTAGTAGGTAAATACTTTACTCAATAGTTCAACACTTGAGTTTATTACCATATTTGGTAGATGTATTTTACATGATTTATTTATTATCTTCGCAGAAGACATGTGAAGAATTCTAATAACATGCCACTTCAGTAGATAACAACATAGTAACCTACCTACTGAATGTACCGTCAACTTGAAAACAGAAGCAAACAAAATAAAAATTCAAATTGTGTTCCATTCGGTATTGCCAGTTTGTAAATAATAACTCCTTTTTTTTAACGCCGTTATATGAAATTTGAAAATAAATATTATGCAGTTCACTTGCATTTTTAATTAACTCAATAAAATCTTTTATCAGTGAATTTTAGGAATTGAATAACTCTTGCAATCTCTTAGGATATTTTTTTCAAGACTCTTTATTTTTTTAAAACTTTATTTATAAAACGAATCAACTTTTTAATTTAGTTAAATATGTGTTACTCATTCTAAATGTCTTATGAAAATATAGACATCTCGTATATTCATTACTTGAAGATTTTCTACTGGATACCTACCCCACTTGGTGGAAATGCTGTGAAGAAATAGATAGATGAACAAACTAAATGATTTTTTAAAAATACGAGGTAGTTTTATTCAATTTTTCAAAAAAATATGATCATTATAAAGACCCGTATATTATTAGATGAAAGCATATTCTTTTTGCCTTCCCCGTAAGGGAAATGGCGTGATGGGATATATTTTTATGTAAATGTTATTGTATTCATGACTTCCTTTGAACGAAAACTAGCCAAATATCTGCATTAATAATATCAATTATGGCAACACTTCACAGCTAACATCACTTTGACTTGCTTACCATGATGTGTTGGTTAAACTTTACCTATTAGGTACATAGTAAGAAATGATTAGTGCATCATTGTATTATAATATATGTATTTAGACGAAATGACTACCAATATTGAGCGACCGGGGATGGATTTAGTTACTACTTGAAGTTGAAATGGGTAGTTATAATTAATAGGCGTATTAATTTGATATTAACAAGTTCAGAAACATGTATTTTACATTAATTTTGTCGGGGAAATGTCACAGATAGTTATATGATTTTTAATATGACACAGATTTAATTAATATTGGGGATATTTTAACACAATTCGACTCTCAAAAAATAATATTTGGAGCTGGATTAATACTGCTAGAATAAATTTATACCAGTTTTAACGAAAAACTTACTAACAATAATTTATTCTATGGTGAAGCTTCTCAATGACTAATTTTTCATGAATAATAATTGCCTTCAATAATGTCAATTTTTAAAAGATAGATGTTGTTCCATATTCAAAATGCGTCAAAAACAATTGACAGTCGGGAATAACTTTAACGAAACTTAAAATCGGAATGATGTTTATTACTATTTGTGCGTAACATGTCATTTAGCTAGACATAATAGTTGAAATAAGTGAGTTGACGATTATTTTGTAAACTTCCATGTAAAAAAAACACAAATGTTTTTAGTTTTACAACTTTTTTCAATTATTATGTGACATGGTTTCAGCTTGTAAAATCATTGTCAAATATTAATTTGAAATTAATTTTATTATGAATACTGGTGTATTTTGAACGAAATTAAGCAATTTACAAAATTTATTGTGGGTGTATTCGAGAATAAAAATATAATCTTCTTCTTCTTTTTCTTATAGCTTATTACCATTGATCAGAATATCGACAGTTCAAAGCCATGATTTTGCATCTTCTGTTGCAAAACATTTTGTCGACACCACTAGATAACATAAATATCAAATATCATTTCAAAGAAAACAATATTAAGTGCGAAATGAAGATGTTATGTTATACACCGGAAGACATTAATTATTATCATACCACTGATGTGAACATTATTCTATTACCCACTCAATCAATAAGCTGATGTTTTTGTGTGTATAAATAAACAAACTGAGAATAAAGTAATTTGCCCCTATTTCATATACATATTAATATGATTTGGAAGTGTTAATTAATATATTTGCTAATAGCTAATTTATTATTATTTGTAAACATATTGTGACTAGAGAAGACAGATGATGTGTTTTTTTAGCTTGTTTCACCACATTTTTTTGTATATGTCCCATCACGCCGCTTTCCTTACGGGGTAGGCGGAAAGAATTGAACGCCACTTACTTATTTCCTCGACTTTCTTATGGATATCTGCTGAATTTGAAGATCTAGTCATGAGCGATCGGAGTAGAATGAATGAATGATTTTCTTCGCATACTTTTTTGTTTCCGTCACTGTCTTACATGCTCCCCTGTCCAAATCTGATCCCAGTCACAACATTAAAACATGCAAATGAAACATGGACATGGCTGAAGAAGGAACTGAAAGCTATGTTGAAAAAAAACTGCTCATCCCTTCACAAGATTTCCAAAGTCCTGAACTATCTTCTTTTACAATACCATACATCTTTCATATCACAATAACAGAACATTGGTAATTTCATAGAAGGAAGAATCTTACTGATGTGGCTAATTTCTACTTTATCTTCTTTTCTATTTCCTGGTACTGTTCCAACTTATTGCCGCTGAAGGCTATTGGGGTCGGCTCTTCTCGTCCATAGGTTATACATATATTCTTCTGTTCCCTATGTAATCTTCATCCAAGTCACTTCTCCGAAGAATCCTATAACATTGTGTTATCAAGCTATTTTTTGGGAGATTAACTGACGCGACTTTGTTAACGATGTGTTCTGGTGGTCTTCGTCTTATGTTCCCATACCTCCTTAGTTACCTTCTTCCAGCTTAATATTTATGTCAGTAAAACATATTCTCCCGAAAAAAATAATTAATTCTCTTGGCGACCCTACTTATAAGGAGAAAAAAGTTTTTAAAATAATGTGTCTTGTTATTTTGTTCAATTTTTACATAAACATTTGTTCATAGACATAAACAGACATGAATATACATAAAAGCTGATATTCTACTATTCATTCACGTATTGTGTGGGTACGTAACATGAATTTCAGAGCTTTGGTGTTTTACATAGTTATGTAAGAAGAAATACTTTGTAAAATATTCCAAGGTTTTTGTGTGATGCTCTCTATCTGTTGAAAGTAAAATAGGTACTTTGTAATATATTCGGTTATTCAAGTGACATCTGTCTTTGCAGATGGAATACATTCACAGTGTGAACTCACCTCTAAATACACGACAAGGAACTGTGCGGATCTTTTGTTTCGTAGGTATAAATTCAATATAAAAGTAAAAATAGATTATGCTTCTAATTTATGATATGAGAGTTTCCAATCAGATAGTTTGCCAAAACGAGCACCATTCTTTAATCCACAAGGGTTTCGAAGGCCCTGACGTCCCTGTTTCACAAGATACCGTTTCTATGACAACAACACTATTAGTGCTGGGAATGTCATGGGAAGAGATAACAAAGTAACAATATTAGCGCTGAGACGCTTTGATGTTGTGAAAAAAGCTCGTCTCTGTCTTATGTTCCTGAGAGGAACGTTGAATGACGAAGTGAAGTGAAAATATTTTAAATGTTTTATTTAAATCATTTAGTGGATAAATACTCTGAAAATATATGTTTAAACAATAAAGATTATTTCATAATGATAAAAAGTATTTTCACGTTTTGAAACCCCGCGCAATAAATTTACGTATGAAAGGAGGTGTTTGTATACACACAAAAGACTCCATATCCACCTGTTTCGCACTTGTTGAAATACGTACAGTATAAAACCAAAGGCATCTATTACACTCGACATATTTTTTTCACCCTTTCGCCACTCGAAACGTCAACTATACAAACTGCGTGAGGTCTCAGTGAAGGGGGACGGCGGGGTAAATCGCACTCTCAGGTAAATTATTTGCTTACATTTCTTATGATGTTGCGGCGGTAGATATTTCTGTTGAAATGTGGATACTATGAAGTACCTACATATCAAGAAAACCTCCACAACTCTACGATATTATGTCAACACAACAACTGTTTTGCATTTTTTTGTTTTCGTTTTTCTCGTTTTTTATTTATTTTATTTTTTATTTATGCATGCATGAAGGCAAACTGAAAAGGTTTGTAAAGAATTGATGTAAGGAGGATCCGAATGTATAAATGTGTTGTTCTATTTTTGAAATGACAGAAAGGAGAATGACATTGTTGCGGTTGTCGTGTGATGAATTTATAGCTAAAAAACCGCATAGACCAAGTAGGTACAATGCCGATTTGCAAAAAGTTATAAAATTTAATACAATATTTACATGGTAATACATAAACTTCTTGTGTTCGTCAAAAGTTAATACAAATTATTCTTAAACTTCTGCTTGTTTTAAAACAAAAATTTCTGATATCACACAACGTGTCCAGAAATGATGTCCAGATGATTGGGACACGTGGCCAGAAACATGGATGATAAATGGCCAATGCCTCTTATTTTTTGGAGACCACGAGTGTCAATCAGAAGCATAGGAAGACTAATAACACGGTGGAAGGATGACATCACTCAACAGGCTGATGTCAACTGGAATGGAGGAGGTCTTCATCCAGGACTGGGCCGAGAGGAAGAAAAAGAATAACCAAAGTAAAAATAAAGAAATGTAAAGTGCCAAAAATTCCATTCTAAATAAAGAGTTATTATACCGTTCTGATATAAAATAGGTACCTAAGCTACGGGGAAATGTGGTCTTATTTACATTTTTAGCTGGTAGACTGTGACTAACTTCATAAGAGAATCTTCGCCATCTTTCTTACGCTTTAATAATTCCTAAATATATTTTGAAGGAATATTTTAAAAACAAACAATATTGCATTCATCGTTCATAAATAAATCGTGTCGGTACACTCTCTTCTTTAAAACAAAATGATAGTACTTAGCAAGTAAATCTCCCATAGGTTGTGATGTATGTAATGTATATGTGGACATAATGTTTACACTAGAATTTCTCTATTTAGATATTTACTGTGTTTACAGTATTATTATAACTAAGCATTTGACATGTTTATGAACAGATGTGCATCGCCTAAGGATATTTAGCACCCCAAAATTTACGTACATACATAGCGGCTCCTCTGCTTGGTAATACTGAATTTAGTACAGTTGGCAGTGGCGGGACAACATTTTTTTACTGCTTTTGCTTTTGTAATGTATACTTTTAAGTTATAAATATAGAGTGTACCCGGGCTTATGTTAACCTTACAGTTTGTACAATTTAGTATAGAAATTTAAGAAAAGACTAGATTTTTTTAATTCCTATCCTCCCCGTCACCGAATTCTCAATTTGGCATTGGAATTTAAAAAAAACCACTACAACTATCCTATCACAAAATATCCCTCAAGATCAGCCGCATGCAATAAATATGCAAGCTGTCTTCTCTGTGCCAACGAAATATAAAAACTTTTAGGATAAGTGGCAAACCTCATCACTGAATTTAAGATGTAAAATGTCTTTATTTTTTCGACTATCTGCCTTTCGCAGGATACTCAAAAATTTTATAAAAATCCCAATGATTTCAATTTTATACAGCATGTTTGACTATTTTAAAACCGCTATTGACGATAAGTCCTATGTAATGGAAAGGTAAAAATGTCGATTTTACATCTCATTTTAGGTCCAAAAAATTTAGTTGAAATACAGTCAAGCACAAGATTGTTAAGACATGTTTTTCTATTTCGAATTATGTTAATCACGCGAATATGCGGTGTTTTTTTGCATGTATAGAAAACACGCCACTGGCGTATCTGTATGAATTGTGTTCTGTACTGAAGTACAAAATAATATTATACAGTCCAGCCCCCATCTATTACATATTGTATTCCACTTTATCATTATATAATTTTACTTAGTTACTAAAAAGAATGGCTCAAAATCACCAGCACAACTGATCATATTACTTATTTATCAAGTAGAAATTGATATTATGTTGAATCAAATAATTTGCATTTTAAATAATAGATAATTTTGTGTTTTTGAAAGACGATCTCACCCCAATCTCCCCATCAAAAATTATTGTGAACATTAACGAAATTTAATTATAATAAATTTGCATTCTATTTTTATGTTTATAATTATATTATTATTTTTTAAAACTTACACACTCTGGGGTAGCCAGAAAGTATAATAATTAATATAATTAGAATTGAGGTGGGCATAAAATCTATCGATTTTTTTTCTTTATCTGTGTGTAGGTATGAGGGATGTCACATCACACCTTTGCTGGAAAAGTTGCTTAGGTTAAGAGTAAGTGAAAGAGTCCAATAAAATCTGTACCATAATTATGGTCTACATGGCCAAGAATAATGTTATGGCATCCCAGTCACTTTCTCAGCAAAGATATCCACCAATATGCTGGTCAATCAAATCAATAGAGCCAACAAATCCCGCTTCCACGACAGTACAAGCGTATCAAAAACAATTCTATTACAACTTTTAGGAGATTAGGTACTAAAGACATCGCTCTTCCAACATAGTTACTCGCGCCCTTGAGATGGATGTTTCATTAAACAGCGCCGAATAAATCATCCGACACACATACATACATTCTTAGATAATTCTGTATTGGTTATGTTTACTAGCTAAAATCTTAATTACCTCAAACAGCACATGTGTCTCCGTGAACATTGGTCATTTTAGTGGCCACTTAAGTGGGGTTCACTATTATACATCTACATGTTATACTATACCAGCTAAATACCCACGTGTGTATATTACATAACATATCGATTGTCCAGTTCTATAACTCGACAAGTGGTAAATATCTTTTTTTTTATTAAATTGGTAATACACACAATCAACACCACTCTTTTAATTCCACAAACAAGTAACTATAAATAATACACGATTCTCTATATATGTAATATTATCTTAAATATTTAGTAATGGAAAAAATATTGTACTTATTTTCAGTCTCACAAATAAATATACTTTCTGTACAACATCCTCCCTCCCCTCAATACCTTTTTAAGCGTTTTGAATACCTGTCTTCACATGGACGTCCTCTGAGATCTCAGAATAACCAGTTACTTGCCGTCCCTGCCCACACCACAACCTTCTTCAGTTCATCATTTACGACCCATGCAATTAGAATGTGGTATAATCTTCCTTGCAATATTAGAAATTCCTCTACGCTACACGTTTTTAAGAATAACCTAAAATCCATAGACTTATCCTAAAAAGTTCCTCCCCGTGCCTTTATCCTTCATTTTATAGTATTTATTAGAGGAAACATGACATATATAATGTTCTACTTAGGACTAAGAATGTAATTAGTTATAATTAAATTTAGTATCAACTATTCACATTTAGTATTAATTACACATTGTCAACATAGTATCACACATTATTTTGGTTAGCTGGAAGATATTGCCTCCAGGCAATAAGCTCGCCAATTGCTCATGATTTTTTTTTCTGGTCAATAAAGTGTTCTTATTATTATTATTATTAAATATTTCGATTTGTTTAACTGTTGAACGGGACGAAGACAAAATTATGTGCCTTTAACAGTGCGATTATTAAATAGCATATTTCACATTCTGCTGTGTTTTTAAAGCATAATATAAATATAACAAAATTTCGAAAATAACGATTTCTCGAAAATATGAAATTTCTACTTGTTGAGTTATGGAACAAGAGAGTCGAATAAATGTATTATGTTATTATTTGCGGGGTTATTTAACGCTACATTGGCCGTTTAGACACGGATTAGGAATAATAATACTGTCTATAGGTACCTTTGAACCGAAGATCTAAATGATCCCAAATTATCTATATTACAACACTAATTTGTATGCAAAGTTATTGTTTGACGTACGTTTTTTCAGTGATGAATCTGCGTTTGATATATTTAAAAAAAAAAATATTGATACAAAAGTAGAAAACAGACAACAACTATATATGTATGGTTTACAAAAATAAAATTAAGTCGTTCATAACTCGGCTGTCATCCACAAACATGTACCATAGTTAAGTCAATTATATTATCTCCAATCAACCCTCAAATACCTTCGTGATATAATAATAATATATATACAACTAATTTACCATCATGGCATATCCCACAATTGGAGTAGCAAGAAGACCAGCCGCATCTAACATACATGCAAGCCGTCTTCTATGTGCCGTCAAAAAATTGAGACATTCAGAACGGATGGCAAACCTCAAAGCTGAACTGAAGATGTAAAATACTTTTATTTTTTATACACACATACATACATATCATCGCGTCGCTTCGCTTATGGGATAGGCAGAGGGGATCGAGCGCATTTTTTTTCATACACCTGCCTTTTACAGGACATTCTATAACTTAAGAAAAACTTCGGAGTGGGAGAAAATATAATAAACAATATGCTTATGTTGTGAAAATGATATCTAAGAACATTAAAGACAGTTGAAAAAGAAATTTCATCCAAAAACAAGTACCTACAAAGATACAAAACTTTCAACATTGTAATAATTATATACTGCACTATAGAATGTGCTAAATTTTCTAAGTAGAATTTTAATATAATTCTACCTTCAGGATAATAAATTATAAGGAAATCCTTTATTAACCTCTTTATGAAGGTCCTTGTAATTATTATTATTATTAATTACAATAACAACAACAGTATGTATTAGATATTATGTACTAATCCGAGCAGCCTGTAAGAGTATCCATCCTTGGTTTTATAATAAATACTAGCTGACCCAGCGAACTTCGTACCGCCTAACAATCAATGAATAATTAATATTTTTAATCTCTTTACAAACTCCCGTAATTGTCCAAGTGTGTCATCGTATAGTGTAAAGAAGTAAAATTCATTTATGTTGAACAATTATTATACTTAACCCAGATTTGTTTATTATCTGCTATACGTAATATATGTAGGTACTAATTTATTTTTCAGGCAGATACCTATTCATTTTAAATTTAAAATTTCAGAACCACAGATGTTAAATTGTATGGATAACGATTCTAATTTGAAAATTTATACAAAAATTATTCTATAAATAGGCCAATCTATAAAAAAATATCATCTTCGATTTTGTATAATTCTCCATTATTGCATTTTTTATTGAAACTAAAAAATGTATGGCGTAAATAATTTTCTTCGTGATTTTTCTTCCCATGAATTTGTAAGATATTTTAATAGCCTATCGGCTATTCGGGGCGGAGAAGAATCCAACAAATCAGAGATCATTCAAATCGGTACAGCCATTCTTGAGTTATAAATGGTGTAACTAACACCACTTTCTTTTACATACATAGATTATAGATTATGTACATAAATATAGGTATTAACTTATCTAATGAACAACCACAAGAATGTACTAAGTGTGATCATTATCACATTACAATATGATTTATTATAATATACCTACTGTGTCTATTTTATACCTGATGTCAGCCCTGTGTACGAACCATAGTAGTGATATGTAATCATTATTATCAATATTGGGATTCCGCTGTGAAAGACTTCCACCCTCTACAATACCCTTGGGAATTTAAGGATGCTACTAATAGATTGTTTTGTACAGCTGAAAACAAACAGAAAAGATGACTGGTTCAGGAGTTTAAGTACTACTTCTTCTATCCCATCACGGCATATCCCACAAGTAGGGTAACCAGCATACCAACTACATATAATAAAAATGCAAGCTGTCCTCTCCGTGTCAACAATAAACTAAAACATTCATGATGGGTGGAAAACCTCATCGCTGACTTTAATATGTAAATTGTATATATTTCTTCGAACACCTGTTTTTTACAGGACACTCGAAAACTTACGGAAAAGGGCTCTATTTTTTACAATAACTTTATTTTTGAGTGTTTTTTACTACAAGTTGAGTATGGAAAAGACAAATTTCAGATTCATCACTTGCAGTTAGTCCGGTGGCTACTTCACTTCTGGGACATGTTTTCGTAAAACATTGAATTCATTTATAGTTTCCTGATAACTTCCAATTTGGAAGATAGATGATATGATGGTATAGATAAAAATAGAGATAAACGTACAATGAAAAATATCAAATCTGTTATTACTCGTACATCTGGAAAAGATTTCAACTTGAAAACAAATAACATAACCATAATTATCTGTAACAATCAGAATGGGTACCCGCAACCACTTGAGATTTTTTATACAAACCGTCTATTTTGTCACACATTACTATATACATTCGTACAATAAAGAGCTCAAATTTGGGGTAGACAAAAAAATTAAACAAATTATTGAGAAACATGAAAAACAAATTAGTCCAAGGTGTTAAGTTTCACAAGATAATAATGAAAAAGATAAGAATAAATATGTACATAAATAAAAATAAATTTTATGGCTTCTGTTATGTTTTATGTCGTTTGTTTCCGTTGACTTTATAAAATTTATGTTACTGATACCTATATAATATTTAGGTGCCTAATACTTATATGTAGTTATTTCTATTTGTTGAAGTAGCTACTATTATAACTACAACATGACGCTATATCCCACAAGTGGGGTAGCCAGCGGACTTAATTTATGTTATACACGTACAGATCATCCTCTACATAAAAGTGCAAGACACTCGGAATGGGTGGCATGCCTCATCGATAATGTTGAAAAATGTATATACATACATTGTAAAAGGAAACAAACATAAATTATTATTATTGTTTTTTTTTATAAAAGGAGAAGATTTTTTTTATATAAATTTTATATACTTATGTTTGTTTTATATACCTATACAAAGATAAGGACATTTGGTTTCTTACTATATACAACCTTTTACAAGGAATGCTAAAAAATTATAGAAACGAGTACCTACTTTTTTTTCAAAAACAAATTCTACCACTACTATTATACCACCACGGCATATCCCACAAGTGGAGTATAGCCAGCAGACCAGCCGCATATAATAAACATAAAAGCTGTCCTCTTCGTGCCAACAAAAATAAAAACATTCAGGATGGGTGGCAAACCTCATTGCTGAATTTAAGATGTAAAATGTCTTAAATTTTTGGAACACCTGCCTTTTACAGGACACTAGAAAACTTATGAAGAAGAGTGGGATACTATTTTTTTACCGGGTGCTCCACGGGATACCTACTGAAATATGCCAAACGTATTCAATCCATAAAATTATTATTAATTTTATAATTGAAATCGAAAAGAGAATGGAATGATTTCGAATTGGCCACAAAACCGCGTCGTGATTGGGAATGTGTAGGTAATAATTGGGAATATGTTGTGTGGCGTTACCGTAATACTGTTATGTTATGTTACGTTACGTTACCGCGATGCTGAACTGAGAATGGGGTAAACGTGGTACAGTAGTAACCTTCCGTAATAACCATAAAAACACCATAAACTTTTATATCTGTTTCACTGTCCGCAAGAGGTAGGTGGGTAGGTACTGCTCGCTAGTTAACGACATACAAACAAATGTCTACATTTAAACCAATATTCACTTATGAAATACTGAAAACATTGTATGAAAATATTAAATAAACTACGAAACCTACTACGCTAGTGCTGAAAAAATGTTTTTGTTGAATTTTTCCCTACATTGTTTTTTTTTTAATATTTAGCTATAGTTATTATTTACTACACCAGTGTACATAATAACTAGGTATAACTAATTATTTTAAAAGTGTCTTGTGATTACCACATTGTAAGTGCCAGAAAAAATCAAACAAATTGTTATTTTTCTATTATTCCCGCGAATTTTTACAACTTTTTTTATTACGTGTGTTTACATTCATTTTAATAATTTTCTTTTGGTGCTGTCAAATTATGAAAATTCCTTTTTTATATTATAGAAATAATAATAATAATAAAAATCTTTGGTGCACAAAAAAATCAACATTTTTACTGAACAAAAAAATTGTGCAATCGGCGAGTACATCGCAGAAGCGCGATATCTTCCAAATAACCCATTTAAGATAAACTAAAAAAAATATTTTTTTTAAAAATACAGAAAACATACAGTTATAACAGGATATAAAATACCATTAATACACATTGATACATAAACCAGAATGTAGAAGAATTGAAAGATGTATGTATAGATAGGCTAATATGGTGTTCCGTTCTCTCTGCCTACCCCACCTGGGATACTGTGTGAGGGTAGGTACCTATAGTAAAGTATAGTATAGTATCTCGTTTCTACTTAAATAAATTTTCTAATGAGTGAGGGAGACAGGTAGTAATATTTATTAATGCTTATAATGTGATATAATGGATCACACTTAGCTCCATAAAACACTCTCTTAATAATAATAATAAGCTACTGATTCACATAAATCTACCATCACTGAACCCATGGATATGCTATCAATATTACTAATATACCAGTGGCGTGCCTTCCATACATGCAAAAAAGCAACGCATGCCTTCAGAATCTATGTGGGTTATGAATTCTTACAGTGTGTCACCAGAAAACGGAACATTTCAAAATATTTCTTATTGATCGATACAACTAAATTGATTACTACACAATATGTAAATCGTTGATGTACATTGAATTTATTGGTATTTAATAGTTTATTTATTTAAATTACAGTTTTTCTGTGTTTTAATGAGTTATTTTAAATATTGTTTGGTGGAATCTTTGGTAAATAATAGTACTTACTCCCACTTTAGTGCAAATCTTCTCGTAAAGAACTCGTGCCAAATATTTCAACTCAGCAATGAGATAGAAATGATGTCTTATTCTATCTATTACACGGCTTGGATGACTAGTGGGAGACGCTGTCATGGAATAGATAAATTTTCTGAGTCATATGACTATTTAGTAAATATGTGACTATTATGTATGTAAGTACCTACTTATGAAAGCATCATGACCAATATAAAAAGCCTGGTCCCGCCACTGCAATATACCTATGGTGGAGCATAAACCTAGAACATCGTATATATGTAGGTATTATGAACTTGCATGTAGGAGATGTATATTTATATACCAACAACATGAAATTATATCATACCTACTATATACCACCTGGTATCGAGGAAAATGTTACAGTAATAATATAAGAACAGTGAATATATGTTAATAAAGGACTACCTTTCCGTACACAAGACTTCGGTCTTTCTGGAATGGTAAAAAATTATGTTTTAAAATGTAATATTAAGTATGAATATTTATATTTTAGTTGATTTAGCCTAATGATAGTTGGCCAAAGAGAGCACTGTTCTTCCATCGACAGGGCGTCCCTCTTTCACAATACACCGTTCCTATGACAACGACATCAGAGCGCAGGGAATGTTGTGGGAAGAAGTGACGCGATTGGCACAGAAACGCTCTGACTGGAGGAGGCTGGTTTCTGCCCTGTGCTCCCGAGAGGAGCGTTGAGGGCGATGATGATGATATCGATACTGAATAAACTATTTACCTCTAAAGAATTGAAACATCCATAATCACAAAATTTTATTTTATTTAATTATAAAAAGTACAAAACAGACAACAACTATAAATATGGTTTGCAAAAATAAAAATAAGTCGTTCATAACTCAGCTGCCATCCACAAACATGTACCACAGCTAAGTCAATAAGTATCGCACATTCCGCTCATTCATCTGTTCTCACTAGCATATCACACCAACAGCCGTCGGCGTCGCTAACACACAAAAACATAGTTTAAAATAATACGATTTGAATAAATTTTTAACTTGACCAGTCAACGCTTGGATCATTTCGTACATTGAGTGATTTCAAATTTTGACTTGAACGACACGACCATATGGAGCTCAACTAGTCTTTATGTGTATGTGTGTGTGTGTTTATACAGAATATTGATAATAAGTATATTATGTTAGTATTAGTAGAGGTGCTATTTATTATTATAAACAGAAAATATGAAGATGTAAATTAATGAAGGAGATGGCTTAAAGATGGAAACTTAAAATTAGTAGTTGCGCATAGGTGTTCTATCAAATTTGAAGTTAAATAAAAGCTAGTGTTTGTTATGGTTTCATACATAAAATGTTCCTATTTCAAATATGAAAAATTCAATAATTTAAAAACGTTTTTATTCTAAATGTAGATGTTTTGAAAGTGTATTATTAACATCAAAGCAGTATGCTGATGATTATTGTATCCAAAAATTTGTTATCAACTTAGATTATCTAATCATAAATAAATAAATTTATGAAAGTATTTAAATTATCGAAAACTAAATTTTTATTTAAGATTCTGAGTAAAAAGATTTGTTTTCATTTAGAAAACATAGCGATTGAGCAAATCTACTTATTATTCGATAAAATTCTTTATTATCGATTATTATTCTCGATAATTTTCCTATGCCACATCCTCCTTCAGTTTTCACATTCAAGTGTAACATATTGAAAATAATGTACAACACACCATACCTGAGGTATTTAAAGATAACACGTATATAGAAATACACTTAATTTACTACAACAAGCCGTCAAATTTACGAGATACAAGCCATGCCGTGGAGTGAATTTATACACTTTCACGAGGTGCCAATATTTTTGCAATGAGGAACGATTGAAGAATTTAAGCACTTATATTGCGAAGGTAATTTTTTATTTCAAAATTTCTTCACGATTTTGAAACGAACTTTGCACTATTCTGGTAGTAGAATATTAACTTGATGAAATGTTATTGAAATGCTTAACGCATTCTTCAACAAGTCTTTAAATCTCGTATCTGTGATAAGGAAGAAAGAATCTTGGTTGCGTCATATTCTAAGAATGGTGGGTAAATGATATGTCCAACAATTTGTTAACACTTTGTTTCTCTACGAGATTCTTTTCAATTTCGATTTTCGAATTCCAATTTTGAATTTCGAATGGTGGAAAAATAAAATCATTCGGAACATATTGGTATAAGCTCTTTTGATGGAATAGGTTTGTTTCCTCCTTGTACTTAAGAAAGGAACGTTAGATGGTAGAAAATCAAGAACTACTACTACACTATATTCTACAATACCCTCACACCGTGTTCCAAGTGGAGTAGACAGAGAGAACGGACCGCTAAAGAGATCTATCTTTTCTCACTTCTTTCGCTTCCTTCACATTCATACAATTTCTCACGCACGCACGTCGGTTCCTCTTACTCAACACACGGCCGTCCTTGAGAATTTGATCCACGTGATCAATCCACTTGGTTCTCGGATTGCATTTCCTCACACCCCTTCTTTAACACAAGTATATCCTCTTTGTCATTCTTTCCACGTTCATTCGTTCAACATGTCCAAACTTAAATGAAGAACTATATTATGATCGTGGTTAGATGGAAGAAATCACTATATAGTGATAATCTCGCCACTGCACATCATCACATTTTTTCCTGTGTATATTGCCCTATTTTATTTGTTATATGAATGATGATGTGCAAGAAGAATAAAATAAATAAATAAATAAATGATAATTGATGATAATCAAATTTGAAAATGATTAATATTAAATTATCAAATAAAATAAAATAAATTTTTATTTTATTTGATAATTTAAAATGAAGTGTTACAAAGTAAATGCCGATACAATTAATGAAAATGATTAATATTCTTCATGTCTTATGCAAATAAAATGTTGTCTTTGAATTATCGTCATATTGTTCGCTGTTTACCTTATTTGTGACAATACTGTAACCTATATTGTAACATCGTTGTCCCCAATATATATGAAATATGTTTTCTATTTACTTAACATAACCTTTCGGGAGTCCTGTAATAAATTGCAATTGATGATCATAGAACAGTTTCGCCTTTTTGGATAATCCAAATTTTATGCTCATATTGACTGTATAGTTGTATTTTTAATAAATTAATAAATAAATAATTTTTGCTTCCATCATACATATGTTGAAGAATAAATTATGGGGATGGTGATAACACGTCTAGCACATTCACTGGGAAATCAGTGAAAAGAAATGCGTTCATTCATTCATGCCATCTCGATATTTCTCACATGAGCTGCAAATAATAAACACACAAGCCATCCTCTCTGTATCAATAGAAGTTAAGAGGTTCAAAGTTGGTGGCAAAAAAGAAATTATTTTCCTTAAATTCAAATAAAATGTAAACCCTTTACCTATATGTAATATTTACCTATGAAAACTACAAAGAAATGCGACTGCATAGCTTTAGAGAAAAAAAAGTTTTTGTACTTAATAATGTACTTGGTACTAACATTTGTATATTAAAAAAATCGTAAGAGGATCACCCTTCAATATTTTACTCTCTTGTAGTCGATCCTATGACCCTCCTGAATAAGAAGTCTGGCCAACCCTGACGGCTTCTTTCAAGAGGGGTTCTCCAACAAAATAATCACCCTTCTAGGTAATGCCATGTTATACGTATTGTATTTTCTTCTCTCTGTCCTTTTCTATTTGCAGTTTGAAGTTTCGTTCGTTCGCTTACAATTTCCACCATTTTCCATATTGCACCCCTCGGAAAAATCATTGTTTTCAAAGTGTTATACAGCCTACTACATTTTTTTATTTTTTTAGTGCAATAACAATTCATTTTTATTTATTAAAAATTAACATATTTGAATATTATTCTGAAATTTCCTATATCTGAAAATATTCCTGACGTGATGAAAAAATCAGTGAAGCTTAATTTCAAATGAACTTTAATAATAATGATAATAATAATCTGGACAATTTATTGAGCGCCGTTTTGTGGTACAAACCACGGCAAGGGCGCATTTTCAGTTTTTTTTAAATTTATTTATTGTTATTTATCAAATTTTAATCAGATAAGTGACCATTTTACTTTTATATCCCTTGTCCCGGAAAAGTATATGTTTCCCAAACTTTCTATATAAGTTTTCGAGTGTCCTGTATTTATTTATTAATCGTGTCGAAACCCAGAGAAAAAACCCATCAAACTGATCTCCAGTACTGCGCAAAACGCACAGCAGGTGGAGATGCGTCAAAAATATCCTCCATAGTGCAAGTGACAGGGCACAATGGACACTCCAACAAGTGTGGCATAGTCTGTGCTGCACCACAGTCACATGCTCAGGATTCGTCCTGTAGGAAGCCCCATCGTTCTCTAGTGTCCTGTAAAAGGCAGGTACGGAGAGTACGAACTGTATTGTTTATTGCATACAGTGTATTCACTGGCCACCCCACTAGTGGGATATTTTTTAATTGTAAGGACGGACATTTTTATCAGTTAGGCTACCATTTTATTTTTATATGATTTGTTCAGAGAATAAAATAATCCTCTTCTAAAATTATCATTTAGTGAGGTTTATACCATAAATAAATAAATAGTTATCAATGTGTATTTTTTTATGGAGTGCTGCATTATTTTTTCTAATTCGTAATAAATGGATAGGCTTCTAATCAATCTTCAATTAAATTTATCGATATTTTATAAGACGAACGGTGCACAATGAAAGAAAGTTAATTATTATTTCGTTTTGAAATTACAATGTAATAATACATCACAAAATATTTGAAAATCTAATAAATACAATAAATGGTAGAGTGTCGCGGTATTAAAATCTATTGTACGCAATTCTAAACATATAATAATAATAAATATATATTCTTCCAAGCAACCCTGCTTATATCTTACGTTATCTTATAAGGTCGTAGATTTCCTCCCTGTGGCATACCTGACTTACGCACACATACAAACATACAATGACACACAATCAAAACTAAAGTATCTATGTATTATAAAACATACAAGCCCGGCGCGGAAGAATAATACTACTAATAATAATACCAGTAATAACAATCACACCTCCTTTTCACTCCGATGAGTGTTGTGATGTATTTGTCCTTTTTCCTCGCCATTCCCTTCCCAGTTTTCCCTCATGGGGGATATTCCCAGGAGAGGCGTATTGACTCTTGTCCCTTGGGGTGAACTAGTCAATACTACTACTACTATTATAGTATCTACTGTCCTACTCTAACTAAAGGAGGTGGAGGTACTTTATTGGCGGGGAGCTATCACTAACACATTCATATTGCAACTTTATATATTATATTGTGCGCTATGAAGTGCCTACTACACGTAAATGCGCGCGGGAGAAATTTTTGAAAAAAGAATTTTCCACACACATACATTGATATATTTTCACATATACCTACCTACCTAATACAAAATGTCCGTACTATGACAATATGGCGGACATTTTAATGATTCATTGCGTAGATTCGAACCTTTTAATAAAGATCGCAATTTTCTTTTTCTTCTTACATATTTTTATCTTTTGTGTAAGAAACTTGTTGAGATATCATTTTATTATGATAAAATAACCTTGTGAAGTTCTCACGATACGAAAAAAATATTTTTTTGTGAATTTTCTAATATCCTGTAATAAGCAGGTACTCGTGAACTACTACTCCTACTATAACATCACAGTATGTACATCCCACAAAGTGAAGCAGCCAGCAAACCAGCTGCATATAATAAACATGAAAGCTGTCCTCTTCGTGCTGACAAAATATTCTGACATTCAGGATGGGTGGCAAACCTCATTACAGAATTTAAGGTGTAAAATGTATCCATATTTTAATACTGTCTTTTACATGACTCTCGAAAACTTACGGAAAAGACTAGGAGACCAATCTTTTGCCGGCTGCTCAGCGGAATAAATTTCGAGATTCAAATTTTGCTGCTGACATACTAATGCACAATTTTTTTTTAATACAACCGAGATATCTTTTAGAACAAAGCTATGTTATCCAATAAAATCATTGTATTTAATAAAAAAAAAATATGTATCTCTGTGCCACAGAAAAGATCTTACAAAATGCTTTCCATCAAATTTCGCATTTGGGTTTATTAAAAAAAAAAACTAGATTTACAAAAATAATACAAAGGAAACTATTTTCGGAAACAAAGAGTAATAAACTATGTGAAAGTATGAGAAGCAACATTCAATATAATAAAACATAATCTTATGAGTTCTAGAAAGGAGAGAGACAGACGATGCGAGAGCGAGACAGCGTGTACATAAGTATAAACACAGAATGGAGTTGTAACTAAGTCATAAAACACTTAAACTTATCAAATAAAGTTTGTGTCAAAATATAACTTCACTTGTTGTACTAACTCTTTATGAACATTCTTTAGATGAATTTCATGCTTGAAGGCGGATTTTCAATTAAAATTATTTATTTATGATTTATCTTTTAATTAAATGCGGCGCATGGTTTTCGATGATAGTTATTGATTTTTGTAATATGATTCTCTATTACATATATCTATACAATTTGAATATGCAGAAGTTATCTGTTTTATTATATTTTTTTGTTACATGGAAATCTTCAAATATTTAACCTACCCGATGTGAAGGTGAATCCTTTCGTGTACTTTTTACAGAATAAATTTATTTATTTTTTATTTCATACAAAACAATATAGGTATAATACAAAAAATTAAATTGAAATAAAAACAAAATCACAACATATAAAACATTTTTTTTTGTATATGAAGGAATATTAAGAATGGTATAAAACACTGTTGCTATCTATATTTAATGATTTTACTTTTTATTTAAATATAGCATCATCTATTTTAATCTCATATTATACATTTAACATTTTATTCAATTCAACGGTGAGCTTTGCCACCCATCTTGAATGTCTTAACATATATTGTCTCGTATTTGACAACTTGCATATTTATTATATACAGTAAGTCAGCTGATTACCGCACTCGTGGGAAATGCCGTGATGGTATGGATGAATCATCTCTTAAAAAACACCGTTTAGAAATCTAATTCTACAAACTTCTTACTTCACTGTTTGATTTTCTTCGTCATACTTGTCATCATATTTCTCTCTAGAATTTCAAAAAAAACCCCGTGGAGTTTACCCCGTGGAGCACCCGGTAAAGAATTGGTCTCCCACTCTTCTGCGTAAGTTTTCGAGTGTCCTGTAAAAGGCAGGTGTTCGAAAAAATTAAGACATTATACATCTTAAATTCAGCGATGAGGTTTGCCACCCATCCTGAATGTCTTGATTTTATATTGGCACGAAGAGCACAGTTTGCATGTTTCTTAAATGCAGCTGATCTGCTGGCTACCCCACTTGTGGGATATGCCGTGATGGTATAGTAGTAGTAGTAGTATTTCAAAAAAAAACTATAAGAGAACATCAAACATAATAGGTATGACTAAATATAAAAAAGGAAGAAAATTGACTTTCTAAATCAAAAGTGAAAAAAGTTGTCCTAAAAGTCTATAAACTGGGATGACAAGATTAAAAAACCCGAAACACATTGAAAAAGTTCGCAACATAAAAACACAAAACAAACTTTTTAAATGTATTAAATTAATAGTACTTTCGTAAGTCGTAATTGAAAATCTGTTTCGGTGAAAGTGCTCCATAACGATTTGCCTTTTATCGCCGCAGAAGCAAAACCGCCGGATAAATTTACTGATTAAATAATATATTATTTTATAAGCGAGAGAGAAAGTGAATGGTGGAGAGCCGTGAGTGGGAGTGAGAGGTGAAATATTATTATTACGTTATTTTGTCGCGCGATAAAATCGCGTGAGATTAACACGTTCAAAGTTGATTTCAAAACAATTTCATACGTGAGTGATGGTGTTAAATCCGGAATAAAGGATTAGAGGGAGAGGGAGATATGGGAGAACGGGAGCGATGTATAAAAACGTATAGAACGGATAATTATTTTGTATTTCGAATTTGTTACGTTTTAAATTTGGAATAAGAAGTGTTTTGATTTAAATTCATTATTATAATAGGAATGTTTTTGAATTTCAATATCTGCGGTAAGATAATAATTATTATTATGCTAATGAATATAAAAATAAAAAAAACGTTATTTCCGATCCAATTTCAACAGTTGCCATTTATTCGTGAACGAATGAATTATAAATTGATATAAGGAAAACTGAAAGAAAATTGATCCAGAAAGCCATGGAAACTAATCAATAAGAAATTGAATTAAATTTAAAAGCTTGATTATGCGTTAACTTTACGTTGATTTTTATAAAATAATTTTAATTTTTTTTTTCAAGGATAAAACATGTCTCTCTTTTTTAATTTTATTATTTATCAATAAAATACGTACATATCTTTAAAAGATATATCTTTTTTCAAAAAAAAGAAAAAAATAATAGTTTTTTTACATTCTGACAATCTACCAATATTCTACTTAAATTATTTATTTTATTCTTCACTGTGTACATACACATACAAAATAAAATAGTGTCGTATAAATATCAGTCATACAATTCAATGTACAGAGGGCGAGTTTATCGCTAAAATGCGATGTCTTCCAACTAACCCGGTAGCTATTGGGTTACATTATCTGGTAGCTACCCCATTTAGAATAGTTAAGTATGAATTACAAAAAAATATTCTCCACTTTTTCTATCAACACCATCACGAAATGTTCCATAATTGAGGTAGCCAGCATATTAACTGCTTGTAACAAACATTCTTGCCATACACGGAGGCAGCCAGAATTATCTCCAGGGGGGAGGGCAGTAGCTTAGCCGTTTGCAATATTTCACAACCTCCTCATCATTGTTAAGGGATATTTTAGAGTCACATATTTTAATTAAACTGTTTTCACATGTGTAGACTTTTTTGTTTAGTTCTCATTTTTCACAATTTGGTTATTTCTGAAGAAGACCAATTTTTTAAACCTTTGAATCTGGATTTGGTTATTCAGCTTACTCGAAAAAAATTTACCCCTCCCTCGTCGCTTATTTTTCTTTTTTATATAGAAATTTGAAACATTGGAATAAAGATTATCCAAAAAAACTGTTCTTATATAAATTTATTGAAATTCAATATAAATGAAACGCGAATTTAAATTCAAAGATAATAATATTAATCTGGAGACGAAATTGTCTATATACAATCTATAGGAATGATAATATTATAATATATTATTTACAATGTAGGTAGGTACCTACCTTCCTGAGAACATTACGAACGGAACTGTTAACAAGAACAACATCTTCTCCACGCCACGTCACCACCACGTCTCCTGTTGGAGTACATTCCTGTGTTTTCATTTATGAATAAATAATGTTTTTCAAACGAGCCGTTTCTCCAAGCAACTGCTACTACTACTGTTTCTGTTCGTATATGAAATGCTTAGAGGAAAAGCGGCAAAACTTTTAATTATCAAGTAAAAATTGCTGTCACACGAGATTTCAAGTGTTCTTTCAACACAGGAATTGGTATTTTTTTATGGATTTTCAATTCAACATTCGATTGTTAAATGAAAGAAATCACTGCATAACCTGACCTGTAATTTTAACACATGAAACTACCATATAAGGATTAGATAGTGTCACCTTATTTGGTAGTGCCTTGGACGGGACTTGAACCTGCAACTCATCCTTATTGCGAAGTGTACTTTATGCAATAAAGTAAACAAGGCACATGCTGAAGACCTCGCAATCCTCTTTTATAAATCACAACGACAGCTTCACTTTTAGGTACCTAGTATGGATACCGCATGCTGAATACTTCCATGTGTTAATACATAGAATTGTATCTATCATTACGAGATATATTTCTATCAACATCCTATGTATATCAATCTTGCATCATTTTGGAGGTTTAAATCATCGCTTAGACTTGATTCAAACCCAGATATCGCTGGAGTCGCTGAACTTTTTTCTTTCTGAGCAGGAGAGTCGACAGATATAATTTTTACAACTGAACTTTATAAAGCAGACCTACTTCTGAATTGGTTAGTTCACTTTTCATGTAAAGTTATTCCAGCATTTCGTCTTCAGTTCTGTACAACAACCAAACATCCCAGCCACGATATGCCGCGACGATGTCGTGTTTGCATTCTCCCTCTGTCCTCATCCTCCCACTATTCCTGTTCCTTTAGAATCTCCCTTCTTCACTTCAATACATCTATCAAAACAACAGACACGTAAATTACAATTGACAATCCTCCCCAAAGTGATTTACAAAATTGATCATGAAATATTTTTATTTTTCAGTCAGGAATGGGTTGGAAATATACACAACTATACACGCACATGCACGCGAGATTACCAAAAAAGCCCGGAAATGGAGAAATACTACATAATAAATGCAATAAAATTTACAGTGCTAATAAAAATTAATTCATTCTGGATAGGTGGCATGGCTGATCTCTGATTTGAGGATGTTAAATATATTATTCGCGTAGATTTATGAATTCTCACCTTTTACAGGACTTGTAGAAAAGAGAAGGACGACTATTTTTTGCCGAGGACTCTATGGAAAGAAAAAAAAATAATCATCAATTGATCAAATAAAACTTTAATCAATTGAGATTGTTCGTAACGCTTTTCCATAATATCTTTCAGTCAATCCATTCCACCACCATCACCGAGCATCCCCCTTCTTACAAATCCTCTACTGAAATATCTCATCACGTCACCCTCTCACAGTCTACCACCTGCAAGGGGTAGTCGCCGCAGTTTAAACTGGAAATACAAATTTGCACTAATGATTTTAAATTGATCCGTTCAAGAAACAAAAAAGAAGGAAGAATATTTTCGTATAAATTAATTTTATCATCCGTTAAGTCCTCGGTGAAAAATACGTCTTCCATTCATTTCTGTCAGTTTTCAAGTGTCCTGTAAAGGATAGGTATTCGTGGAGTGTCGCGTTTGAGACATTTAATATATATTCAGTTCAGTGATGAGATATTCCACCAATACTGAATGTGTTAACTTTTATCGTCACGAAAAGGATGACTTGCACGTTTATTACATGCGGTTAGTCCGCTGGTTACGTCATCTGTTGAATATGCGAAGATAGTACTACTATACCATCACGGCATATCCCACAAGTGGGGTAGCCAGCAGACCAGCTGCATGTAACAAACATGCAAGCCGTCTTCTCTGTGCCAACAAAAAATTAAGACATTCAAGATGGGTGGCAAACCTCATCGCTGAATTTGAGATGTAAAATATCTTTTTTATTTCAAATATATATGGCAGGCGACTATGTATTGGTCTCCCACTCTTTTCCATGAGTATTCAAGTACCTAACCTGTAAAGGGCACAAGTTTGAAAGAAAAAAACAATTTACATTTTAAATTCAGCGAAAGGTTTTCCACCCATCCTGAATGCCTTAATTTTTGTTGGCATGGAGAGGACAGATTGCACGTTTATTACATGGTTTAGTAGTAGAAGAAAATATATTTCTAATATTTTAAGAACAATTCATTAAATACATACGTAACATTCTGACTATCAGATGACAATTTCGTTTTTTATAAGCTATCAAATAATAATAAAAATGGAGTATACATCCCATTGACATAAATTTTATGGATGTAAACCGTAAACCGTAAACCAAACATTCTAAAAAAAAACATCGATTAACTTATATTAATGATTTTTGAAATTTTAACTATTGACTGTGTATAAAATATGAGAAAATAACAATTTTATGAATAAATTTTTCAAAATATTAAAAAGATACCGACTGACATTTCATGACATCTCCAAAACAATAGACAGTCGGGTAGGTATGTCCTGTTTCCATAGCAACAGTCTTATGTTCCAAAGACATTATTCAAAACAAGACTTAGCAGTTCTTCGAAAAAACGTGTCAACTTAGATAATGATTGATAGAGAGCTGTCGTTTTCTAACACATAATTTTACGTTACATACCTATCTAAGTTATGATGTTATGGCTATATGTTAGAAAGAGACACATCTATACTAATTGCAACCTCACAATGATTCGACTGTCCAGTTTGACAAATTTTCGATTTTTTTTTAATTTAATTGGTAATAGATGAAATCAACTCCACTCTATCAATTCCACAAACAAATCATTATAAAAAATACACGATTCCCTCTATATATTTAATACTTAGTTAATGAAAAAAAATAACGTACCTATTTTCCATTCCACAATTAAATTCAGTATTTCAATTTTTTTTAACTATTGAACGGAACAAAGACAACATAATGCCTCTAGTAGTGCGATTATTATTTAGTATATTTCACTTTCTGTTGTATTTACAAGGCATAATATAAATATACCAAAATTACTAAAATTGTGATTTTACGACCTATGACATTTCGACTTGTTGAGTTATGGAACTCGAAGTCGAGATAACCTTATCAATACGGCGAAAGGCATATAATATTATTTTTCTTATGTTTTGTTCAAAAGCGCTCAGTCTTGTTCCTGTTAAATGTCTTTGGTCCACTCTTATTATTATGTCTATGGGAAACATCTTCTCTTCGCCGTTTCCATGGCAACGTGATAAAACTCTGGTCGTTTCATAAAAATGCCGTAGTGGTCCGTTCACTACCTACCTACACTCCCCATATTATTATCTGTTGTTTTGTTAAGGAACGAGAAGGATGTATAAAGGATAAGAGGTTGAGAGAAAAAGAGAAAAGAAAAAATCTGGGCATGAAACAACTATCCACTACAACATGTGTGATATACGATGCATGAACTTTGTGCCGGAAAATACACTTAAACCTTATTTTCGTAGCTAAAAATTTGACAAAATACACACAAAAAAAATAAAAACAACATACATTGATTCGGCCAGGCCAACCCCCCAATTAAGTGTGTCTACAGCATACACATATTAATGTTAACAAAAGAATGATAGAAAAAAAAACCAATCAAACAAAAGCAGATCACAATCACCGCAGGCCCAGTACAAACTGAACCTGCACCAAACAAGCACCGATCAAAAAAACAAAAAATGTCAATCTACAAAGATACCAAAGTTGGAGGCAACACTCCTTCTGAACACCGTCAGTGAATGACAAAAGACATCCGCACCATCCACGCAATGTGAGCATAAAACATTATATAATCTACACATTCTGCTGATTGGACTATTATGACTGACATTGTTACTATGTCTGTCCATTATGAATACTATCGCGACGATACACATACTCGTATATGCAATGCACTAAACATATTATATACGTGTAACTTTCCGACCCAGAAAATTTTGAAAAAGGTCATTCTCCATATTTTCTGGCCGGGAATTGAACCCGGGACCTCGTGACTCAAGGCGAGAGGGTTACTTCCGCGCCAAATCACAAAAACTGAAATTGGCAATAGAAGAATTGCTATAATAAAAACACATAGATCGTCCTTCAAGTTCAGAATGGGTGGAATATTTCAACCTTGAATAAAAATATTGAATATATTATACGTGATGTTTTATTAAGACCTGCATTTTACAGGTTACTCGAAAACTTACAAAAAGAGTAGAAAACCTTTTTTGTATATTCTCGAAGAAAAAGAAAATATTCAGATTTTCTTAACTATCAAAAACATAAGTTCTCCTGTAGTAAGTCATGATAAAAATTGGGGTAATGTTAGAAAAATGTGCCGACTTTGCAATTTGAAAACATTGAATCTAAACCGAAAGGACACTATTAGCCAAACAAACACACAGACACACAAAGAAACATGAAAAGCTACATGTATTTATCCTTCCGAACCTTATTTTTTATATCTTGGTCTACATTACGAGGAATATTTTTTCCCAATTTAACCTGGAGGGCATTGTTAATAAATTAAACATAGTGAAAAAAATATTAAGTACAAAAAATAGAACAATATTTCCACTACAATATACTATCACAACATATTCCACAAGTGGGATAGCCAGCAGACTAAGTGCATATAAAGAGATACAATATTAAATAATGTAAAAAGAATTAATAACACTGTTGTATTTTCACTATTTTTTATTAAGACTCTTAACATTTTCCCCCACTTCAATAGGCATTTTCAAGAGTCCTGAATAAATAGAATATGCTTTACGTAACTTATTCAGTAAATAAAGTAAAGCACATTCTACTTATTCAGTACTCTTGAGAATGCCTTTTGAAGTGGGTAAAAACGTTAAGAGTCTTCATAAATATAGTGAAAATATAACAGTGTTATTAATTCTTTTTACATTATTTTATATGAATTTTCACAGTATAAACACAAACACCCTTCAACAATTTGATACAATATTATTAACTTGGTTTTTTCAGATTAGTTATTTTGGCCAAATTCTTGATCTCGACTTCTAATATTTACAAATATACAGTATGACACGGAATAGTGTCTTTGAAGTTACTCACAACTTTGTCCCGAGCTTTCGTTTAGCTGAAACTTGTGATAGGTTTTACAATAAGACTCTTAACGTTTTTACCCACTTCAAAAGGCATTCTCAAGAGTCCTGAATAAATAGAATATGCTTTACGTAACTTATTCAGTAAATAAAGTAAAGCACATTCTACTTATTCAGTACTCTTGAGAATGCCTTTTGAAGTGGGTAAAAACGTTAAGAGTCTTCATAAATATAGTGAAAATATAACAGTGTTATTAATTCTTTTTACATTATTTTATATGAATTTTCACAGTATAAACACAAACACCCTTCAACAATTTGATACAATATTATTAACTTGGTTTTTTCAGATTAGTTATTTTGGCCAAATTCTTGATCTCGACTTCTAATATTTACAAATATACAGTACTAGCTTAAATACCCGGCGTTGCACGGGAATACGGGAAATATATATAAAAAAAACAGTAAGTAGGTATATTGTTGCCGTGGAGGTGATCCAAGCCACACTTTTTTGAAAAATGGGTTTAGTATGCAGTTTTGTTCAGAAAACCACGGAGAACATAGTGGTGAAGAGAAATAAGTGATTTGATATTCCTAAAGGGCATTTTTGGAAGATTTTGAAGAGATGTTAAGTGTTTTTACAATCATTTCAAGTATGTTAGAGCATTTCACTAACGCATATAGGAACAAATAGTTCAATTAAATTATAGAAGTGAAAAGATCTAAGCCGCATAGCGCGTAACTTTCCAACAATTTTTTTACAGGTGGATCTTTCTCAGCCACAGTGGTGAAATAACCCAAGTGATAAATTCGTGTTTACTTCTAAAATATATAAATTCTTTAATATTTTGTTATTTATATTAGTGGAATATGTGATCAGGAATATTGTGTAAATTTTTTAGCGAAATCCATGCAAAAATAACTTAGTTATTGTAAGATTAGTATTTTCGGATGTAACAGCGTAACTTCAACACCCTTTTTCTCGGAATGTCTGTCTTGTGGGTTGGATCACTTCACATCCACGGCAACGATAAATAAATAAAAATTATTTTATGTAGGCAGCAATAATTTTTGTATCAACTATATACACAGTGTCACATTAAAGTAGAGAACATATAATAGAATATAATATGTTAGTGAGACTAATAGTATATAAAATTATAACAATATACCTACATTACATACACATACATACATACATACCATTACGCCGCTTTCCTCGCGGGGTAGACAGAAAGGATCGAGAGCCACTTCCTTCTATCCTTGCATACATCTTTCGCTTCCGTCACTGTCATACAATTCCTCATGCATGCTCTCCTGTTCAATGTGCTCAACACGTGACCGTCCTGTAGAATTTGATTTAAATGAGCTTGTCATCTTAACTTATTCACATTCATCCTTGTAATTACACCAACTTTCATTCCACATTCCTTTTGTATATTACTGTTACGCATACAATCTCTCAGACTTTTACTACACATCCTTTTCAGCTCATATTTATGTAAATTTTAAAAAAATGGGTATTGAAATCTTGAAGTTTGACATCCCACACGGCCATATTTCAATAAAAAAATGGGAAGTATCTACATGGATAAAGGTACTAAAATCCTCTTCCCACTGTAAAATCTTGAAGTTTGACATCCCACACGGCCATATTTCAATAAAAAAAATGGGTAGGTACCTACGTGGATAAAAGTACTAAAATCCTTTTCCCACTGTAAAATCTTAAAGTTTGACATCCCACACGGCCATATTTCGATAAAAAAATGGGAAAGTACCTACGTGGATAAAAGTACTAAAATCCTTTTCCCACTGTAAAATCTTGAAGTTTGACATCCCACACGGCCATATTTCGATAAAAAAATGGGTAGGTACCTACGTGGATAAAAGTACTAAAATCCTTTTCCCACTGTAAAATCTTGAAGTTTGACATCCCACACGGCCATATTTCAATAAATAAAATGGGTAGGTACCTACGTGGATATAAGTACTAAAATCCTTTTCCCACTGTAAAATATTGAAACTTGACATCCCACACGGCCATATTTCAATAAATAAAATGGGTTGGTACCTACGTGGATAAAAGTACTGAAATCCTTTTCCCACTGTAAAATATTGAAACTTGACATCCCACACGGCCATATTTCAATAAAAAAATGGGTAGGTACCTACGTGGATAAAAGTACTGAAAACCTTTTCCCACTGTAAAATCTTGAAGTTTGACATCCCACACGGCCATATTTCGATAAAAAAATGGGTAGGTACCTACGTGGATAAAAGTACAAAAATCCTTTTCCCACTGTAAAATCTTGAAGTTTGACATCCCACACGGTCATATTTCACGGATAAAAGTACTGAAAACCTTTTCCCTCAGTAAAAGCTTGAAGATTGACATCCCACACGGCCATATTTCAATAAATAAAATAGGTAGGTACCTACGTGGATAAAAGTAGTAAAATCCTCTTCCCACTGTAAAATCTTGAAGTTTGATATCCCACTGGGCCATATTTCAATAAAAAAATATGTAGGTACCTACGTGGACAAAAGTACTGAAATCCTTTTCCCACTGTAAAATCTTGAAGTTTGACATCCCACACAGCCATATTTCAATAAAAAAATGGGTAGGTACCTACGTGGATAAAAGTACTAAAATCCTTTTCCCACTGTAAAATCTTAAAGTTTGACATCCCACACGGCCATATTTCGATAAAAAAATGGGAAAGTACCTACGTGGATAAAAGTACTAAAATCCTTTTCCCACTGTAAAATCTTGAAGTTTGACATCCCACACGGCCATATTTCAATAAAAAAAATGGGTAGGTACCTACGTGGATAAAAGTACTAAAATCCTTTTCCCACTGTAAAATCTTAAAGTTTGACATCCCACACGGCCATATTTCGATAAAAAAATGGGAAAGTACCTACGTGGATAAAAGTACTAAAATCCTTTTCCCACTGTAAAATCTTGAAGTTTGACATCCCACACGGCCATATTTCGATAAAAAAATGGGTAGGTACCTACGTGGATAAAAGTACTAAAATCCTTTTCCCACTGTAAAATCTTGAAGTTTGACATCCCACACGGCCATATTTCAATAAATAAAATGGGTAGGTACCTACGTGGATATAAGTACTAAAATCCTTTTCCCACTGTAAAATATTGAAACTTGACATCCCACACGGCCATATTTCAATAAATAAAATGGGTTGGTACCTACGTGGATATAAGTACTAAAATCCTTTTCCCACTGTAAAATATTGAAACTTGACATCCCACACGGCCATATTTCAATAAATAAAATGGGTTGGTACCTACGTGGATAAAAGTACTGAAATCCTTTTCCCACTGTAAAATATTGAAACTTGACATCCCACACGGCCATATTTCAATAAAAAAATGGGTAGGTACCTACGTGGATAAAAGTACTGAAAACCTTTTCCCACTGTAAAATCTTGAAGTTTGACATCCCACACGGCCATATTTCGATAAAAAAATGGGTAGGTACCTACGTGGATAAAAGTACTAAAATCCTTTTCCCACTGTAAAATCTTGAAGTTTGACATCCCACACGGCCATATTTCAATAAATAAAATGGGTAGGTACCTACGTGGATATAAGTACTAAAATCCTTTTCCCACTGTAAAATATTGAAACTTGACATCCCACACGGCCATATTTCAATAAATAAAATGGGTTGGTACCTACGTGGATAAAAGTACTGAAATCCTTTTCCCACTGTAAAATATTGAAACTTGACATCCCACACGGCCATATTTCAATAAAAAAATGGGTAGGTACCTACGTGGATAAAAGTACTGAAAACCTTTTCCCACTGTAAAATCTTGAAGTTTGACATCCCACACGGCCATATTTCGATAAAAAAATGGGTAGGTACCTACGTGGATAAAAGTACAAAAATCCTTTTCCCACTGTAAAATCTTGAAGTTTGACATCCCACACGGTCATATTTCACGGATAAAAGTACTGAAAACCTTTTCCCTCAGTAAAAGCTTGAAGATTGACATCCCACACGGCCATATTTCAATAAATAAAATAGGTAGGTACCTACGTGGATAAAAGTAGTAAAATCCTCTTCCCACTGTAAAATCTTGAAGTTTGATATCCCACTGGGCCATATTTCAATAAAAAAATATGTAGGTACCTACGTGGACAAAAGTACTGAAATCCTTTTCCCACTGTAAAATCTTGAAGTTTGACATCCCACACAGCCATATTTCAATAAAAAAATGGGTAGGTACCTACGTGGATAAAAGTACTAAAATCCTTTTCCCACTGTAAAATCTTAAAGTTTGACATCCCACACGGCCATATTTCGATAAAAAAATGGGAAAGTACCTACGTGGATAAAAGTACTAAAATCCTTTTCCCACTGTAAAATCTTGAAGTTTGACATCCCACACGGCCATATTTCAATAAAAAAAATGGGTAGGTACCTACGTGGATAAAAGTACTAAAATCCTTTTCCCACTGTAAAATCTTAAAGTTTGACATCCCACACGGCCATATTTCGATAAAAAAATGGGAAAGTACCTACGTGGATAAAAGTACTAAAATCCTTTTCCCACTGTAAAATCTTGAAGTTTGACATCCCACACGGCCATATTTCGATAAAAAAATGGGTAGGTACCTACGTGGATAAAAGTACTAAAATCCTTTTCCCACTGTAAAATCTTGAAGTTTGACATCCCACACGGCCATATTTCAATAAATAAAATGGGTAGGTACCTACGTGGATATAAGTACTAAAATCCTTTTCCCACTGTAAAATATTGAAACTTGACATCCCACACGGCCATATTTCAATAAATAAAATGGGTTGGTACCTACGTGGATAAAAGTACTGAAATCCTTTTCCCACTGTAAAATATTGAAACTTGACATCCCACACGGCCATATTTCAATAAAAAAATGGGTAGGTACCTACGTGGATAAAAGTACTGAAAACCTTTTCCCACTGTAAAATCTTGAAGTTTGACATCCCACACGGCCATATTTCGATAAAAAAATGGGTAGGTACCTACGTGGATAAAAGTACAAAAATCCTTTTCCCACTGTAAAATCTTGAAGTTTGACATCCCACACGGTCATATTTCACGGATAAAAGTACTGAAAACCTTTTCCCTCAGTAAAAGCTTGAAGATTGACATACCACACGGCCATATTTCAATAAATAAAATAGGTAGGTACCTACGTGGATAAAAGTAGTAAAATCCTCTTCCCACTGTAAAATCTTGAAGTTTGATATCCCACTGGGCCATATTTCAATAAAAAAATATGTAGGTACCTACGTGGACAAAAGTACTGAAATCCTTTTCCCACTGTAAAATCTTGAAGTTTGACATCCCACACAGCCATATTTCAATAAAAAAATGGGTAGGTACCTACGTGGATAAAAGTACTAAAATCCTTTTCCCACTGTAAAATCTTGAAGTTTGACATCCCACACGGCCATATTTCAATAAATAAAATGGGTAGGTACCTACGTGGATAAAAGTACCGAAATTCTTTTCCCACTGTAAAATCTTGAAGTTTGACATCCCACACGGCCATATTTCAATAATAAAATGGGTAGGTACCTACGTGGATAAAAGTACCGAAAACCTTTTCCCACTGTAAAATCTTGAAGTTTGACATCCCACACGGCCATATTTCAATAAAAAAATAGGTAGGTACCTACGTGGATAAAAGTACCGAAAACCTTTTCCCACTGTAAAATCTTGAAGTTTGACATCCCACACGGCCATATTTCAATAAATAAAATGGGTAGGTACCTACGTGGATAAAAGTACCGAAATCCTTTTCTCACTGTAAAATCTTGAAGTTTGACATCCTACACGGCCATATTTCACGGATAAAAGTATTGAAAACCTTTTCCCTCAGTAAAAGCTTGAAGATTGACATCCCACACGGCCATATTTCAATAAATAAAATAGGTAGGTACCTACGTGGATAAAAGTAGTAAAATCCTCTTCCCACTGTAAAATCTTGAAGTTTGACATCCCACTCGGCCATATTTCAATAAAAAAAATATGTAGGTACCTACGTGGACAAAAGTACTGAAATCCTTTTCCCACTGCAAAATCTTGAAGTTTGACATCCCACACGGCCATATTTCAATAAATAAAATGGGTAGGTACCTACGTGGATAAAAGTACCGAAATCCTTTTCCCACTGTAAAATCTTGAAGTTTGACATCCCACACGGCCATATTTCAATAAAAAAAATGGGTAGGTACCTACGTGGATAAAAGTACCGAAATCCTTTTCGCACTGTAAAATCTTGAAGTTTGACATCCCACACGGCCATATTTCAATAAATAAAATGGGTAGGTACCTATGTGGATAAAAGTACTGAAATCCTTTTCCCACTGTAAAATCTTGAAGTTTGACATCCCACACGGCCATATTTCAATAAAAAAAAAATGGGTAGGTACCTACGTGGATAAAAGTACTAAAAAAAATATATGTATATATACATAGGTACCTATAAGGTAAACAGTTCTTAAAAAGGAACGAAACAATTAATATTTCCTGTTTAGGCATTCCCTCCCTGTATTCCCAAAAGAAACCTTGATGAATGAATGTACATTCTTCAATATTCTGAAGTATTATATTTTTAATTGAAATACTTCCATCAGATTTTTTTTAAAGACTCATGAAAATATTAGGTCAAAATAAATACTACTCGTTGATTGAGAAAAGTACCTACCTGTGTATTTATTGGAAAACGCATACCTACAATATTGTCTATGAATTTCATAATTCCATTTTCACAATTATTTTTCTTTGTTTTTTTTTCTCATGTGTCATATTTAGTCTGTCATATGTGGTCTATGAAATTGAATGAAAATATTATGCCGAAATTATGCAATTCTAATTTACACAAATTAGTAGTTTTCATGATGTGCAAGCATGATGTTTTAAAACCAAAATAATCTCCAAGCTTTAAGATTCAGTTTTGTTGTATTTTTTATCACTTCCATTTTGAAATTAATTCAATATGATGAAAATGTTTTGTCTACGATTTCGGCAATCAGGAAGTCAAATTTTCATTCATTACCTCATTAAAATGTTGATATCTTTGTCAATAAATAAGATATTTGAAATATTTTTGGCCTGGGGTCTGTGATTATGTATAGAGTTTATTATTCAACATGCCTTTCCTAAATTAGGGATATGTACGGGCTCAAATATTTGTGCCGATTCCCACAAATACTAAGAAATAATAAAGGTCTACTATATTTTTGAAATCTGAGGCTTAAAAGCATTTCAAAATAAGTCAAAATTTTCATCTTTCCACACAAAGCATAAAGGGAACATTAAAATAGAAGAACAATACATACCTTCTCCTTTTTTTGTAATTAAGATACTTTGCAAAGATATAAATCATGTCATGTCACATCAAAAAATATAACCAGAACGTAATCATTGCAAAAAAATAATGGATACTCACCTATTTTTTCTTAATTTCCTATTCAACTACTTATTTTATAAAATATCATAGGAAAAGAGAAAGTTTTATTATGTTAATTCATTTATTGCATAAAAAATTCATAAAACAACTACTCGATCAACCTTCAAGATTTTCCTGGGAACGAAGAGAAGAGAATACAGTCTTTTCCGTTCAGATTCTTTGCAATGATTGTCACTTCTTCCCACGACATTCCTAAAGCTATAATGTCGTTGTCATTAATTTATTATCAATTTAATTTCTAATTTCTTAATCATTAATTTCATCATTGAAAAATGAGCATCCAGATCGCAATGCACCGTTTTGTGTTTCTGCAAAAAAATATACTGTTAACTCTTTAGTAATAAAAATGTAAAGCAGGTTTAATAGATTAGATAGAAAAATTAATTAGATAGAAAACGTAAATTAATTCTCACCTGATGTTAAATTAAATATTGAACGTACTTTTTGACACATCGTTCATTAATCGCCATTTTGGAATGTTATAATGACACAAATAATTGCCAGACGAATAACATATTGTTTTTGGCTTTTCAATTAGCACGTGCTTAATATTTTTAAATTGGATTATTTACGCAAAAAATATTTTAAATGTGTTTATTTGCACGAAATCAAAAATATTTTAAATGTTTTTATTTGCATGAACTTAAAAAAAGTCTGATTGTGCTTATTTTTTAGAAATTAATCATAAATATTTATAGTACTTTTCATAATTAATTTTAATATGGCAATATCTTATGGCACACAATTTTGGCGGTAAAGAACATTTTCGCACTCTTTCAAACTCACGCAAAAAACGTATTTTTTATCTCATTCACACTTTTTTTTTACACTCTTTTTTGCTGTTTTTCTCGCTTCTTTAAAAGAAAGTACGGCATTTAGTGGGTTTTTATTTGAAATAGATACCTCATCTTGTAATGGTCAGGTCAATGGAACGCAAATTCCTTGAAATGGGCGAGTATAGCCCGGTCTTCGTTAGTATGGAAATTCAAAAATCATTTTTATAAGATATAAGGATGACACGGAATAGTGTCTTTGAAGTTACTCACAACTTTGTCCCGAGCTTTCGTTTAGCTGAAACTTGTGATAGGTTTTACAATAAGACTCTTAACGTTTTTACCCACTTCAAAAGGCATTTTCAAGAGTCCTGAATAAATAGAATATGCTTTACGTAACTTATTCAGTAAATAAAGTAAAGCACATTCTACTTATTCAGTACTCTTGAGAATGCCTTTTGAAGTGGGTAAAAACGTTAAGAGTCTTCATAAATATAGTGAAAATATAACAATGTTATTAATTCTTTTTACATTATTTTATATGAATTTTCATAGTTTAAACACAAACACCCTTCAACAATTTGATACAATATTATTAACTTGGTTTTTTCAGATTAGTTATTTTGGCCAAATTCTTGATCTCGACTTCTAATATTTACAAATATACAGTATGACACGGAATAGTGTCTTTGAAGTTACTCACAACTTTGTCCCGAGCTTTCGTTTAGCTGAAACTTGTGATAGGTTTTACAATAATTTATGGACATAGTCTCGCAGACACGTCTCAGTTACAACATTTCAGGCGATCTGCCGTGTCCTGTGGACGGTGCACGTCTGAAAACATTCACTAATTTCACTGTTTGTGAACTTTCTAAGTATCTATGTGTTTGAACCTACCTACATATATAGGCAAGGTTTGTCTTGAAAATGGAATTATCACATTATTCTCTGCACGTTTCTTAAAACAAATTAACTACAAATCTACAGATTTACTCTTAGTAATGAAAAATAACGCGTTATTAAAAATAAGGTTTTTAGGGCTTGTCTTGATTTTATATTGGCACGAAGAGGACAGCTTGCGTGTTTCTTACATGCAGCTGGTCTGCTGGCTACCCCACTTGTGGGATATGCCGTGATGGTATAGTAGTAGTAGTAGTAGTAGTAGTAGTTTTTAGGGCGGGAGTCTCATAGTGGTTTTCAGGGCAACTTGAGTTTGAGTGGAGATTAAACGCAAAGACTAATCATAAAAAATAGTTGATTCCAATAAGCATAAAAAAAGTAAAGTAAGTAAGACATTATTTAGAACACTTCACAATCATCTCTTATGAGTTTACTATACTCCATGCGTAAGATAGGAAGCTCTCAAATATCTGCCATTTACAGTAACTTTTATAAACCTACTGAAAAAAGTGGGAAATTTGAAGTATTTTGAGGTCGCCAAGTTTATTAAGGGTATTATTGCCAAGGTCATCAAGGAATACAGAGCAAAAAGACAAATTAAAAATGCTGTTAACTCACTGTTAAATATTTCAAGATATTCTGGGATTAATGACAATTTTTATGACAATTGAGAAAACATGAAACTAAGCATTGGACATTGATATTGACGCTGATAATTTTTAATATCTTTATTTTCTAAAAGATGTATCTGGGTTTTGGTTATAAGCCCAAATACAACCTCATACACCTTTCACAGTATGCTTGTGTCGTGAAAGGGGAGTTTGCCAGCATCTGGGATCGAACCGCGAACCTCATGTGCATGAGGACGAGACTCTACCTCCAGGCTACCGCGAACTCGAATACCAGTAAGTATTAGGTACAATATCTAAACTTTATCCTCAAAAATTTGAAAAGGCAATTTTCAACGTGACCATACTTATTAATAAATACTCAAACATTGTATCAAAAACTTTATTCTATCGCAGTATTCCTTCCACTGTCTTCATTCTAAATAGGGGGAAAATTTTCAGCACCAGCGAACAAAGGTAAAGTACATAGTGAGTTAGTAAATTTAAAATAAGAAGACAATTCATTTGGAATGAATGTTTTCATTTTAAAATATTAGTCCTTTCGTGACTCTACAACTTTTGTCTCATACATTCAACAGTAGGATGGAATATATTGAGACTGGTGGAGCAGTTTGCCCCCTCCATACCTTGCTCATTCCCCGTCCCTCTTTCCTTTCTCTCCCACTCCATCTTCAAGATGAAACATCCACGTCTGGTAATAATTTATTAGTATGAACTTTACCAACTGCAAGATACTTACATACTGTGGTAGTTGCTTCGTCTTGTTTTCTTACCTCCCTTCACTTCAGTCTTATCTGTATTCCTGAAAGGGATGCTTGATCATTGATAATAACATCATCCATTCAAAATTATTCATCGACGATACCCATCATAAATGTCTTTTTTTTATGACACAGAGAAGATTACCTGTATTGCTTATTACGAGGTGTAAAAATTACCATAATTATTTTGTGTCATGACACAAAATAGGGTAATTTTTAAATAAATCTGAGTTCAAACTCTTTTTATCCTAACATAAAATAACTTGGTTGATTTTGTTGGCACTAACTATGTGGTAATCACGAAACATTTTTAATTAAGGAATTAGTTAATTATGTACTACAACCACTTTAATTCAAGTGATTCAATCAAATTAATTAAATGAATTAAAGTGGTTGTAGTACATAATTAACTAATTCCTTAATTAAAAATAAAATAACTTGTATGGTGAAAACGAAGTATTATATAAGTAGGTCACCAAAGTTTTTTTTTAAAGATATATCTGGGTTTTGTTATAAACCCAAATACAGCCTTATACACCTTTCACAGTAAACTAAAAGCTTGCGTCGTGAAAGGAGAGTTTGCCGGCACCTGGGATCGAACCACGGATCCTTTTTTAACGAGGCCGAGACTCTACCTCCAGGCTACCGATGAACTCGAATATTCAAATAATAAACCTTACGTACGAGTTTTTTGTGCATGGTTTGGGTATGTAGCTTTCAAGTGTATTGATAAATTGTTTAATAGATAAAAGACAAAAGAGTATATAAAGTATGTTCCTAAAATAATAATTTCTTCCATTACTAGCGTACCTACGGATATTGTTTTAAAATGCACACTTTAAGTTTTATAAACTTTTGTTCCAAGTTTACGAAGAAAATGATTACTGAAAAGTTTTTAAACTGCAGAAGTGTTCGTGTCTAGTATTATGAAATTACATACTTTAACTATGATAGTTGTACTAAAACTATTATCTCACCTAAACTGTAATAATTGTATCAACTTTACAACATATTCAATGTAAAGCGCAACTCATTACATTTTTATATTCTCTTTTCGTTATAGAGATGTCGCGTGCATAAGTCGTTCATTCCTAGTAATTGGCGACTCATCGGAAAATATTGCGATGAAAATAAATTCGTTCCGCATAAAATCTACTACTGTATCATCCAAACATATGCCAAAAGTGGGGTAGCAAGCAAACTATCTGCTTCTTGTAGTAAATGTGCAAGCTGTCCTCTCCGTGCCAACAAAGAATTGAAAACATTCAGGATATGTGGCAAATTTCAACGTTAAATTTAAATGTAAAATGTCTTTGTTTTATCGTTCACCTGCCTTTTACTGGACACTTAAAAACTCACGGAAAAGAGCAAAAGACCAATTCTTTCCTGGGTGCGCCAAGAAGCAGTCATGAAACTTAACAATTAAATAATATTTTTTTGCATTGTTTAACATTAACTAAATATAATTTAATGTTAAATTTGGACAAAAAAATACCTCATATTTATTTATTAAATTTGGGTTTGAACATTGATATATTTAACAACTTAACTTTGTACAATCATTAAATACTGAAAGGTAAAAAAAATAATGAAATTCGCTAAAAACGATCATGTACATTTCATAGTTAAAACATTTTTTAACAATATCAATAGACAGCAATAAATTTTTCAAATTTTGAAAAAATATTCCTTTCCCACAAAAATGTTTCCGATAAGTCGACTTCCGATAAGTCGATCATAGTCAAGAAGAACGGAACAATTTCACACGTTACATAAACAACGTTTATTCGACTCTATAACCGTTTAGAAGTCGGTCGGTTTGCTATATTATCTAAGTATGAAAACCATTCCATGTCTTAGATTTTCTCTTTTTTCAGACGTAAAACTTACTTTTTAAACTGATATTCCTAACATTACTTCATTACTTTCTTCTTGTCTCACTCACTTCCATCCGATTCGCTTTAAACTAAAAAGTTGTCGGAGATATTATAAAGAACTTTTTTCTTTCCACCGTGAAACTTTCTTTTAATGTCATAACGACATACATTTTATGAAAACTGTTGCTTCAGTGCCTTGCGCTTTTTTAAGTATCAAAATCTTTCGAAAGTTTAATCTAACAGTTTTTAAAATATATGATTGGATAGTCACTGGTAAAAAAAAGTCTCCTTTATTATCGAAATTATAAAAAAAAATCTTATCAAATAGTCTTAGTTTATATTTCAAAATGGATATGTGCATAAAAATACAGAAAAGAATCATGTGGCTATTGCATGGATTAGGTTCTCAAAGTGTAAAAAGATTGTTTGAGAAATTGATTTTATAAAAGTTGTATGAAAGTTGATTAATAATAGTTCATTTTATTTTTATTTTTACAATTTTAACAGAACAAACAGTGCATTACAGAATATGTTAAAAAAATATACATTCGTGAACCAGCAAAGAAATTAAATTTTCCAGAAATGTTCACAGTCTTAAAAAAAACATCAAAGTCAAACGAATTATTATTAAAACAACATAAAATTTAGTGGTGAACAGCTCACAACTTTCAAAATTAATTTTAATAAATATACCATTTTTTACCCTTTTTTAAACATTTACTTGCTCTAAAATTGCTTATCAGAATTATAATTATTGCAATTGTCTGACACATCATTCTCTTTGCTATAACCACAAGGGATAATGTTTGCAGAAATAGTAAAAGTGAATGATTAATATGCAACGTATAAAAACATTGCAATCATACTAGGCTTGTTCATGTAAAAACTTTTCTAAAATTATCATAGAGGTATCACTTATAATAGTAATTCTCTACAAGAGGGGATACTAGTACCTACGTAGACTACATCATATGAGTTGATTTATTATTTCATCCTGCATTCGTGAGTACAACAAGTTTGTAGTGCCTAGTATTCAGCTGAAAAAGTTGTATTAATAATGTAATGTTATATCAATCCAAAACTAGTAGTGATAATGAGAGGAAATTCCCTTGAGATAGTCCTTCGTTACAACCCTCTACAAAGTCACTGGATATATTCAACGAAATCACGACGGAAATAAATACATTGACTGAGTTGACGTTTATCTTGTAAGACGGCGCTTAATAAATTGTCTAGTTTGATATTATTATTATTATTCCTCCATATTTATAAATGAAAAAATACACAATTGGTTATTTAACACAACGAATGGCGTTTGACATTGAGTTTGTAAGTCGAAACCAGGTCACTATATAATTCTAAAACAGGTGTATTAAAAAAGACCTTCTTGTGACCCTGGGTAGACCACAAGGTAAGAACCGGGCTGCAAGAAAAGAAGAAGAGGGCGGATTTTAGCCGGTTTAAGTCCGGCACTACCTGGTCTGAAAGACTTAGTGTCCAAGATAGATTTCCCCCGATCGAAAAAGAAATATTGTTAAATAAAAAGTAAAAATAAAACCAATTGTGTTTTCGTCCATTTAGAAATAAATACAATCACTCCGTTAATGTTTTGCTAAGTATTCATAGATTTCGTGATTAGTAGTAGGTAGTAAACGAATGCGTGACTCAGGAAAAAGTATGATAATAGAATTACATCCATTTTTTACAGTACTTTTTGATGCATGCTTGCTTGAGTACATACTCTTATCCAGTTAATTGATTGCAACATTTAGAGATATAATAAACATAGCTTCATTTATTATCAAAGTAAACACTTATTTGAAGAAACATCAGATAGGTATTATATATTAAGAAATTATATCACTCAGCTAGCCAAATACGTCTCTAAATATTCCAACATGATATGCGAAATTCTGCCGAAATTCCGTCCGATGTGGTCACGGACTCATTTCCCCTGAGTTTTATAAACATTTTAACAATCCAAAATTCTCCACCTTCCCCTTAAATGCCTCTAAACATTATTACTATTATTATTATTATTATCATTTTTTGTATATTCCACAAAAGGTTGTGGAGTTTAGATGTAGTAAATGGTCATTTCTACTCCTCCGTTTTTTCCTTCGGTAGAATCCCATCTCTCTCTTATGAGAGATGAACTCGACATCCGGTAACTACCCGGTTTCCGGTCGATTCCAATTAGTTTACTATCCGGCAGATTACCGGACAAAAGCTCAATATCTGACTGAATATTGGATACTTGTGTTCCAAAAATATGCAATCAATCCCAGTAATAAATAATTAATGATTTATCATTACTGCATGAAGCACGAGACATTAAAAACATTATTTGACAATTTACATTAAGATATTTAAAAAAATGTCAATTCGTTTACTAATCCTAAAACAACGAATCTTACCGTAGGTACAGGTAAGTTATCCATCAATTCATCCATCTATCCCATAACGACATATGCAAATATCCTACAAATGGTGAAGCCAGCGGACCAACTACTTGTAATAAACACACAAAGCTTCCTTTTCGTGCCAATAAAAGTTAAGACATTCAGAATGAGTAGCATTCCTCATCGCTGAATTGAAGATGTTAAAAATGTCTGGATATCGTTTAAAGTTAGCGTCTTATTGTCAGTATAATAATAATTATTATCATATGCGTGAGATTTTACGAAAATCTGTCTTACACAGGCCAATCGAAAACTTACGAAAAAGAGTGGGAGACCATGTCTATACCAAGTACTCTACGGACTTATTACATTATAAATCTTGTGTTGGCCGAAATCCGGCCAAATCAATATCCGTTTCATAACTACTTTGACTTTTAGGGTTTCGGATATTTTTACATCATTTTATGTAATACGAATGTTCTTCCTACCACTTCTCTTTACTTCCTACATAGCTTGTCATAATAATTCATGCCTGATAATAATATTATTTGGATAGAAAAGTTTCACAGCCATGAAACGAATATACTTTGTTAGTAAAATAAGTGTTTCTCTACGTTTCGTAGGTTAAAAATATTCACTTCACTTTGCTATGAAAAAAAAATATTAATAAAATTGCTTACATAATTGAATCATCCTAAAATAGGTCCAAATAAATTAAATAAATGATTCTCGATTTTCAATAACTTTATTGTGAAAATGTTTCTATTATATATAAATTATATTTGGGCAACTCGCAAAACTGTGCAATATTTTGTAATATTTTATGATTAATATGGGTAATTAATTTATATTGTAATATTAGTTTGAAAAGAATATAATAAATAAATATTGTTTTTTCCCAAAATTAACATGCCCAATTAATGCATAAATACACATACAAGTCAACTTAGGTAGGGTTGGAAAATGTAGAGTTTAATTTAATAATTCTTTTGACAAATGGCTTTAGCTTGCTTCTTTCTGAGCAAAGATGTGTTTAGAACAAATATTGAAACTTAAAAAAAAACAATAACTTAGTTGTGAATTATATTATTTTTTGACAAAATTATCCAAACAAAACACATTTTGAAGAAGCATTCTAAAATATTTGAATTTCAAACTTATGTTGTTGTCCAATTGAAGACGACTCAACTTTGTTCCCATTTATTTTTCAATCTGACCTGAGGTCTCCCACCACCCATCCAGCAATAAATAATACCCATCTAGCCCGAGGCGACAGTGATAATATGTAAATTCACAGCATACAAGAATGATAGAGTTAGAAATATTATTATTATAATATATCGTCCCTCGTCTGACTAACTGTCGTAACTGACTTTTTTGGCAAAATTGAGTTATGACCGCCACCATGTATTGTGATTTGATACGCATGTTCTCACCGAAGATCACAGCTGTAGCTGCTGCCATTATCCTGGAACAGCTTTCTGATTTGTTGTCGTATCTACGAATTAATCAAAATAATATCTTACTAACGGACGTAAGTGCAGATACTACAGTTAGTGTGATTTTTTATAAATGAAAAACATATCCAATGTAGGTCCTATCTTGAAATACGATACTTAGTATAGACATTAACTGGGAATAACTTTTTATTTATTTTCACATAGGATAGTATTTTTCTTTGTTGGAATCATTTTAGTAGAAATTCTCAATATCCCGATCATAATTTAAGTACTGAAAGAATTAATATGTCAAATATTTACGAAGTGCAGCCACAAGATTTTGAAGTTGACGGCTCACTGAGGGAAATACTAAGAAAAAAATCTTCTAAGGTCAATAAAAATAAATAAAAATAAACAACTAAAAGATCACAGAATGGAGTATATGACCCAAGTATCCAAAAATATTGTTGCATAGTGAATACTAAAACCTGCGTGAAACATTGAAATTTGTTAGGCAGCATCTCGTCAATGTTTTCTTTTCAACGAATATACTCCCGAAATAATTTGAGAAAATTTTCGGAGTCTTGAAGAAATTTTACAATTTATTATCATCATCTGCTAGACGGACATCAGATATGCCGGGCATTTTTTTAAAATACATAAGTGTTGGAAAAAAAACGGTTGAAACAGCTATCGATAGTTACTTCGGCGAGGATTTTAGATAAAGAAAATCGAGGCGATCGAAAAGCTTTTTACATTGATCTGAGAATGAGTCGCAATATTGAGGAACAAATTGAGAGATTTCCAAAAGTTGAGTCTCACTATTGTCGTGAAAAGACGACATGAAAATACTTGCATAGTGACTTGACATTGAGAAACATGTACGCTATGTTTCTGGATACTTTGAAAAACAATACTGAAAAACTAGGTTTTGTATCATACAGAAGAGTTTTAATATAAAAAAAAACCTGTCTTTCCATCTACCGAAAAAGGATCAGTGTAGCTTGTGAACGACATATTGCGAAAGCTCAGAAGATGTTAAAACTAAATTGAAAAATCAATATCTTAAGCATGAAAATGAAAAAAATACTTGTTCGTCCTGCTAGAATGGTTGGCAAAACAAAAGCTCAGCAAGATTCTATAACACAGTGTGCTACGTTTGATATGCAGCAAGTTATCAACTTACCAATCAGCAATGTAAGGGCAGTTTTCTATAAAAGACGTTTATTAGTATATAACTTCACAATATACGATATACCTTCTGGTGAGTGCTATCGTTATACGTGGCATGAAGGTGCAAGCAAGAAGGGTTCCTCTAAAATTTAATCTGCGTTTTTTCTTTTCTGAATATGTACTCGTATGATGAAAAATGTTATAAAAAGTATATTTATTTGCCGACTGCTGTTGCGGTTAAAACAAAAATTCAATAATCGCTTCTACCTTAATTTACTTTATAAATAATTCAAGAAATAATAATGAAATAAAATAACGTATCTGTTCCATGTCACGGACAAAGTGAAGGCGATTCGGTACACAGTGCTATTAACTATGCGCTTAAGAAAAGTGGTAATATCTTTGTTCCTAGTCAATTACTTCCTGTTTTCAAATTAGCAGGTAGAAACAAACCTTACATCGTTACACCCCTCAACTGTTCAGATTTTTTGGATTTTAAGAAATTATCCATTGAGCTACGTCTTCTTTCCCTTCGAATGACGACACAGGGCTAAATGTAAACTGAACGGAGATGACGTAATTTTCAGTAGAAAAACACAGTCTTACTAAGTTTTCTTTTAAAACTAGTGATGGCGAAACAAATTATCGTTCAATATACTTGAAACGACAAGTATTTAACATAATATTGCATAACGAGATTTCTCAACTCAAATCCACTCCATCTAAAATTTCCCAGGCAAAATCTGCTGACTCGATGTATTTGACTACTGGCGATACACCGATGATAAGATTACTCAAGCACGCTGAGTTTTATAAGTCCCTCCATCACTAAATTCGTTGTTTTGAAAATAATCACGAAATTTTATTTATTAACATCTGATGATGAGGATGAGAATTCTCGAACACCATAATCTGCATAATAATTTATTTTTTAGTGATTTACTATCATTTTATTTCCCATAAAACTGCTCTTATTACAGTGTAAACACTCTTGTTAATTAATATACTTTCTTAAATTATAAAGTCGTTTTATTTTCACCTTTGACTCTTAAAATAGTTAAGTCCTATCTGAGCATAACTAAATATGGCCATGGGAAAAAAGTCTCACAAAGGGTCCTATCTACTTTGACGGTGCATAAAAATAAATCCAATATACTTATGGAAATTTAATTATCACAAAAATAATTCAGAGATTCATAAAAATACAAATAAAATAATAAAATACATTTAGACTCTTTCGTTTAGCTGGGAGAGACGAAACTATGCACGCCAAAACACTAAAAATGCTCTCCTGAACAATTTACATTTTACCAGTTACGACAGTTAGTCAGATGAGGGACGATATATGTATACCTACATACAAACTTTACTTATTGTAGTGTTTTCTATTCTTTGTAAAAAAAAATCGTAAATATGCTATTTTTACATGGTTTCGGGAAAATATGCATGACTTGGAATACTCTTTTAGAGGTGTTTTCAAAAAAGCTGTGCCATAAAAGTGACACTTTAATATTTTAAAGAAACGACAACGACATCGAATGTCGAAACCTAATTCACTATGATAAAGTAACCAGTAAAACAAATCATTTTGATATTTTCGACCGGCGGTTCTTGGTGGAAATTCATGTTAAATTAATTATAAATAAAACACTTTTTTAGTAGATGCCACTGTAACTTTATTAATCGCGAGCCGGGTTTCATGAGCTTTCACTTACATCATCAGGCTATCGTTATGTGACAAAAAAAGGAACCGTTAAAAAATGAAGCCTGCTGATGAGAGCGGAAGTTTTTGAAAACTGCTCACGACCAATAAAGTCACAGTGGAATTTACCTATCAATGAAGTGTTTGATTTATAATTTATTTATTTAACATTTTTTTTATTTATAATTAATAAAACTCTCCATGTTCCTGTACTGGAACCCTGGTAACTAGAAGATTAAAAAACTATATGCTCGATTCGTGAGGGCGATGAAGATCGGAAGCAAGGGATTCAAACCACTAATCATCCGATATAAAGTCTGAGACTCTAATTTAAATATAACTCAAACTCAAAATCGCCAACGTCCATTTTTTAAAAAAAGTACATCATTCCTACCGGAACTTCACAAGAGATAATAAATAAACAAGTTGGGTTCACACTATACAGAAACACGAGTGAAGAAAGATCACCATGTCAACATACTAGAAATGAAATAATACAATGAAATATTAGGAACACTTTTAAACTTTAATATAATAACATAACATAGAAGTCAGACAACAAAATGAACGTCGTCCATTTTCTTCCAAACATCCATCACAACACAGAGAGATGCGGAGTGCTGTAAACCACATTTGTAGTGTAATTCAGTTTCGTATTATTGTTATTAGGTATATGGTGTATAAATTTTAGTGTCAGATTGAAACCGGATTTTATACGAAACCGACTTTCGGTATTTGTCCGTTTTGACCGGAATAAAGTAATGTCAGTGCACGATATTAAGTAATTTAATGTGATTTTTGAATGGGGCAAATTAAGAAATGCAAAGAAACAAGTATTCTCCAAAAAAAGTTTATTGAAACCATGAGTTACGTCTTTTATTGTCTTATGAAGTGAATCTGGGTTTTATAAGAAACTGAATATTGCTATTTATTAGTTTTGACCGGAAAAAAGTACTGTCAGTCGACAATATTAAGTAATTTAATGTGATTTATGAATGGGATGAATAAAGAAATGCAAAAAGTATTCTACAAAAAAAAGTTTATCGAAACCAAGAAATACATCTTTCGTTGTCTTGAAACGTTGTCAGAGAGTGTCAATGTACGAGTATTGAGAAATATATATGTTTTTGTTTTCGTCCTACACATTTTTTCTAATAGACACCAAGAGATTCAGTAAATAAGAATATTTTTTTTTTTTAAATCTGTGTGTCTAATTTTTCGCCGAAATTGCAGCCAATTGTCAACAGTGACCGAAACTAAAACGAAAACTTTTTTTTGATGACTTACCGAAATAATTCTAGTATATCCGTTTTATTATACATAGTATTGTATGTATATCCACTGTCCATCCGGAATTGCATGAATGCTTTAAAAATATAATATACTTTCCATGATGCACCCGGAAAAAAATAGGTGTACCACTCCTTTCCGTAAATTTTCAAATGTCCTGTTAAAGGCAGAATACAACATTTGACATCTGAAATTCAACGATGAGATTTGCCACGCATCCTGAAAGTCTTAATTTTATTGTAAGTGCTTAGAGATGGCTTGCATGTTAATTACAAGCAGCTGATCTGTTGGCTACCTTATTTGTGTGATGTACAGGTATCTGTAAAACATCCCGTAAAAGGCATTTAACCTCTTCAATTCAGTGTTGAGACCCATCATGAATAAATAAACCTTTATTGGCATGGAGAGGGCGACTTGCGTGTTTATTACTCAAAGTTCGTCCGTTGGTTACTCCACTCGTGGAAAATGGTGGAATGGAATGAATGAATGATTGAAACAATTCAGAACTAAAAAAGATATATTAAATCTAAAAAAAAGAATACACATAGGTACGTAGAATAAACTTGTTTACTTGACTAAAATCTCATATGATGCAAAATAATATACAAAATATATGTATACAAAAACAAATCTTAAATCCGAATTTTATAATAATATATATAATATGGTCCAAGAATGCTAGGAGTATAACATTCGTATGTTATTATGTATGTATGTATTATGAGTGGGCCAAAGATAAATAACAGTGGCGTCGTCATCACCCGAGGCGCTTCTAGGGACGTCGAGGGCGTCCGACAACAGACGTGACCCCCGACCACTATCCCCCTCTCTCAACCCCCTCACTTCACCCTATAACTGGATTATTATCACCAATATGTACTTACATTATATGTATAATAAGTTTGATACTATACATAACATACCATATACCCTTCTTCTTCTTCTTCTTTTCGTGTCGGTCAGCAACAGAAACACCAATACCCTTATAAGCTATTGTTGTTATGATTATATTAAGTCGAGAATAAAATCGTATGATTAGCTTAGTCACTTTGATTCAGTCAGAAATGGAAATTTCAGAAATAAATGTTTATGTACTACGGAAAAGAGTTTTGTTCCGTATGTTAAAAATGGTACCCACTCTATTCTATTAATTTTCAAGTGTCCTGTAGAAGAGAAATGTTCATTAAATTTCACCAACAAGACATTAAACAACTACATGCAATTTATCCTTGGGGCATGCCACACATTGTAAATGTTATATTTTTGTTATATGTACACAAGGAGGAAAAAAAGTATTTGTTTTAGTATGTTCACTGGCTACCCCGTTTATGGCATATATCTTGATAGAGAGGTTACGGAAGAATATTTCATGTTGCAATGTTTTATCAAATACTAATATTATAATTTTTCACAGCACAATTTGAAGCAACACATTTAACACTTATTGACTAAAAATAAATATAAGTACCTGTATGGATATGATTAAAAAAATGACACATGTCTACATTCAAATTGATTACATGTTTCAATAAAATCATTTTTTATTTTGCCAAAACAATCAAAATACAACTATTTAGTTCAGTTTATTATTATAACTTATTTATGGGTTAATGAAACAGAAACGGGTAAACTCTTATTACCTACTTAAAAAGTTCATATTCAGTAGGTAAGAATTGGTTTGCTCACTTTGTAAACAAATTTGAATATATAAAATCCGTATAAAAATATTTCATTGTTTGGAAATTATTAATTTAATTTAAAGCCATTATGAAATAATTGGAGAATTTTGAATATTAAGTATATATATATATATATATATCGTTAAGCTTCGTTAGGAAAAAATCAAGAACATACATATAAGCAAACCAAAAGATAATAAAACGCGCAAATATAACATAAAAGACTGCAGTTTTTTAAAGCTAAATAAAACGGCGGTTTTGAATGTGACATTCCTTGTAATTATATAAGTTTAGCATTTCATGCTACCATCCTTAAAATCTCCTATCAGTTATTTTAACAATAATGTTTTTTTTTTTGTAAGACAATGTGATAGATGGAGCCGCAAATTAATGGATTGGAGGCTTTCACAGGAAGAAAGAATGTGGGGAGACAGAAGTCCTTTTTACGAGATGTGCTTTGACCAAATTTACTGGGTGACATTCCGAAGGCTCTGCTATTCTCTCCAATGACATCTTCATATGCAGATATTGTTCTGGGATACCTAAGATAAAATATTAAAAAAATATTATCCATTTTTGAAGGATCAACAATGTTTCTAACACCTTCGATATATTTCGAATTTTTTTGAGTATTCTACAATACACTTCTGTAACCTACTTGAAACTGTTACTTAGTTTCTAATTCTGTTACTCAGTAACGGAAGTGCATTGTAGAATACTCTTTAAAAAACAATCAAAATATTGCAAAAAAAAAATAGAAATAATAACCGATATACTCGTTGGCATGACAAAAAAATATTACATTGAATGAAAAACTGTAGTTTTTTATTGACATGTTTCTTATATAAAATCTGAGTATGATTATTTCTTCTTTATGCCATATTATTGCCAATTACTTTGATAGAATTTCCCGGAAAATAAAATATAATGATGACCTTAAAGTAATAAATATATTGGCATATTTTTATTCGTCTTCCTCCCACTTACACACACAAAGCCGTCCGTCATATTTAACGAAAATTACTCTTATTAAAATAAAATAAAATAAAATAAATATAATATATTCCCGATTTTCCTTATCAAAGAATTGTGGGGAATAAAATTAAACAACACTTGAAATTACAAAGATAGAATACTTTGTTTAAAAATCAAACTATTTGATTAGATTCGTACACCGACGAACTGCACATCTTATTTACCTACTGAATAAAACAAATATTTTAAAAACATATTAGAGGAATGTGTCGAGAATTATGAAACATATTAGAGGAATGTGTCGAGTATTATGAAACATATTAGAGGAATGTGTCGAGTATTATGAAACATATAAGAGGAATGTGTCGAGTATTATGAAACATATTAGAGGAATGTGTCGAGTATTATGAAACATATTAGAGGAATGTGTCGAGTATTATGAAACATATTAGAGGAATGTGTCGAGTATTATGAAACATATTAGAGGAATGTGTCGAGTATTATGAAACATATTAGAGGAATGTGTCGAGTATTATGAAACATATTAGAGGAATGTGTCGAGTATTATGAATTTCTACTTTATTTGACGAAGAATCCTTATATGTTAGTTTATTTTTTGTATTAGGTAATTATAATTAATAAATAAAAAACGATAATTAATATGCAATTAGCTTCAAGAAACAATCAAAAATGATGTAAAAAATCATGTGTAAAATTCTAATACATGTTTCATTATTAAGGAATATACACTTATTTAACAGTTCACAGTTTTTTCCAACAACAATATTTGGCTGAGAGGAATGGTGCTCGGAGACGTGGACGTCCGAGAATCAAATGGCAAGATCATTTAAATCAAATCCTACAGGATGGTCACGTGTTGAGCACATTGAACAGAAGAGCATGCATGAGGAATTGTTTGACAGTGACGGAAGCGAAAGAAGTATGCAATGATAGAAGGAAGTGGTGCTCGATCCTTTCTGCCTACCCCGCGAGGGAAGCGGCGTGATGGTATGTATTGTATGTGTATGAAATATTTATGCAATTTATTCCCTTGTTATTAAACAGAGTTCATGTTAGTTATTAAACATATACATCAATCACAATCATACGGTATGCTTTCTATTCTGAACGTCTTAATTTCTTTATAGCATGGATAAGAGGATCTGTATTTGATCATTGCATACACCAAGTTCTCCAGCTTTCCAACTTATGGAAGGTTGTGTGATGGTTTGTAAAATTTAAGAATAAAATAAATTCAAACGAAATTCTCTCAGAAATTAATATATATTATAAAATTTGTTTACATTTAAACTCTATTAAGTTGAAAAGAAATTTTATAAAAAGGCTGAGCCTGCACAAAAGGTTAACAAGCAAAAATGCAATTTCCCTCTAAAAATTTATTCTGATCATTATTTTTTTTTCACTGCTAATCTCTTCTACTGTAACGTCATTAATCTTAGTCCTACAAAGAGAGAGAAAGAGAGATAGAGAGAGGACAAGAGGTTGTGTAGAGGGTGCAGAGGGTGTAAAGGACACAGCAGGAAGTAGGCTGGGTTGGGAGGAGGACATCAGTGAAAGATGAGGTAAGAAAGAAAGGTGATATATGAAGAAAAAGTTGAATGGATTTCGAGGATAACTTTTTTATATGAAACTCGTTTATTATTTGTTCACAATTCACATATTTTGTACTTATAAGAAAAATATAAGAATTAGAATGTAATTCAGAATGTAAAAGTTTCAGTTATTATAGTTAAATTTGCATAATTATTACAGTTATTACAGTCTACTCGCCACCCCGCATGTGGGGGATGCCATAACGGGGTAAATAAATAGATAAAGTTTCAGATGACTAGTAGCTCAATAGTACGTAAATCCACAATGAGTCAAACGATTTCAATTGAGAAATCGTTCATTCTAACCCACCCATCACATTCGAAGCAGCTTTACGCAATATAACTGCAGATTCCATGTAAAATTTATTTCAAAAACGAAGGTCTTAACATTAATTCGCTGTGTCAGTGTTTAGGTAGTAGAATTCCATAACGAAATTAAAAAAAAACATACGTTTTCTTCTATTACATAACATAATATCGTCCCTCTTCTGACTAACTGTCGTATCTGACATTTTTGGGGAAATCGAGTTATGATCACCAATGTATACTTATTTGTGCCCTGCATGTTCTCACTGAAGATCACACTTGTAACTGTTACCGTTATCCTGGAACAGCTTTCTGATTTGTTGTCGTATTTACGAATTACTCTAAATAAAATGTGTTGTCGTATCTACAAATTCCTCAAAATTTCATCACAAAAATGATTCTGATATATATAAGAATATGTACAAATAAAATAATGTAATATATTTACAATGTATGATATAACTAGGAGAGACGAAAATATGCACGGCAAAACACTAAAAACGCTCTCCTGAATAATTTACATTTTAGCAGATACGACTGTCAGTCAGAAGAGGGACGATATGTGATATATTCTCGAGAAAGACGTCTTTCATCTTGTTAGGACATTGCAATCTTAATGACGATTGACAATGTCCTAAGAAGACGAAAGACATCTGCCTCGAGAATAAATCACGAAGTAGAAAAAACCTTCTTTTTATTTCGTTCTTGGCATTAAATTTACAAGATTGGATAATGTGTAGGTAACAATAATTCATAAAATTAGTCAAAGTTTTATTGTTAATATTCACGGCGTAGGTAGTAATTAATTCGAAAAGTATTAAGTTTACATACATATTCATTCCTTCCATAACAATATAATATTTATTCATTCAACCATTTCCTTCTAAGATTTTCATTATTATGTAGGTGTAGTGTATATTAAAATTATCATCGTACGGCGTTGCTTAACTTTAATTTCTGACACTCGGCATAATAAAAAATAAAATTTAATGTGAATCTTACATAACGCCACTCTAAATTCAAATTACTTTTTATTATATAAAATACGTACCTTTGTATATAAATATATATAATACATCTCTATATTTATTCTCGGCGTTGAATAGAAATAGGGGTAAGAAAGTGGCATAAAGCTTTAAGAAACTTTGTGATTTTGGTTAGACATAAGTCTATATGAATAAGCGGATGTGAGAGGAGTGTTGTGGACAGAATGAGTGGAAACAAGTTGAGATGGTTTGGACATGTTGATGAAAGGATGACGAAGAGGATGTATTTATCTGAAAGAAGGGGTGTGAGGAAGCACGGACGTCCAGGAACCACGTGGCTTGATCACGTGAATTATTAAGGACGGACGCGTGTTGAGTAAGAGAAATCGGCGTGCATGTATGAAAAACTGTATGAATGTAGAGGAAGCGAAAGAAGTATGTAAGGATGGATCTATATGGCGTTCCATTCTCTCTGCCTACCCCTCCTGGGACATGGCGTGAGGGTATAGTATAGTATAGTATAAGTCCATATGACTTAAGCTTTTAAAAGACGATAAATATTATATCTATCTATACCATCATGCTATATCCCTCAAGTGGGGTAGCCAGTAGATTAACTGTATATAGTAAACATACAGGACATACAAAATGAGACATTATTCAGGATAGTTATAACTACTTTAAATGTCTCGTTCGTGGTGTTTTACGATTATCTGCCTTTAACTGGACACTCTAAAACTTGCGGAAAAAAGTGGGAGACCTATAATGTTCTAGAGTCTCCACGGATTGATGTTACATTCTGAGTTCGTTGGTAGCCTGGAGGTAGGGTCTCGACCTCATGAACAGGAGATTCGCGGTTCGATCCCAGCAAACTCTCCTTTCAAAATACAAGTTACAAGCTTACTGTGAAAGGTGTATGAGGTTGTATTTGGGTTTATGACAAAAACCCAGAAACATCTTTTTTTAAAAAATATATATTAAAACTTATTCTCGTCAATATCAACGTCAAATGTTTAGTTTCATGTTTTCACAATTATTGTGCCCTTATTCTTCTTTATAATTTCTTGATAATTTCAATTAATATATTGCAGTCCAAAAATGTTAGTGGGTATTCGGCCTACCTATAGACGAGTATTTTGAAATAGTCAAATACTTATATATTTATACGAGTAATGTAAAAACATAAATGTTATATATAGAGAGAAGACAGAAAGAGAAAGAGAGAGATTAGATTAAGGGTAGGGGTAGATTTACTACTCTGATTAGTGTACACACTTAATTACCTGCCTCTTACAGGGGATGTTTTAACCCTTTTTGTACTAATAGTAGTACCTACGTATAGTGAACCCGAACATCCCCTTCCTCGCAGAACAGGAAGGATGTTGTAGGTGTTGGAAACTTTTATTTTACACTAACATACTATGTATTTATTTGTCACTCTTGCACGAAAACAAATCCTTAGCACTTAATTTTAATGTGAAAATATAAAATAAATATAAACACTTTTTTGTTGTTACTTTTATTTTAAACTAGTTTTTAACCCATTTGAATTTACAAAAAAGTTGGTAGAGACAAAAATAATAGATTTATATTATTCATTCATTCATTCATTCATACCATCACTGCATTTCTCAAAGGTGAGGTAGCCAGTGGGCGAACTCCAAACAATAAACATGCAAATGGTTCACTCCACGGCAATAAAAGATAAGACGTTCAGGATAGAAGGCATATCTCGTCGATGAAATTAAAATATCCAATTCTATGGAAATTCATAATTTATTTATTTATTTAATAACATATACGGCACAAGGCCATTAAACATATACAAAAATCATATTTAGTTCGATGCAATACAACAATTATTTCAAACGCAGTCACATTTACTTATCACACACACACATACACATAACTATACAATGCAGCAATATAAAACTATAGCACCCGCCAGTATACAAACTTATTTTATAACATTTACAGACTATCCACATTAAAGTAACAATGCTGCTATCCCACTCACACTTACAATCGTCCGCATAAACAGACACCGAGTACAGAGAGGGACGGCGTCACAATCATAATGTAGGCGGGCGCTTCAGCTCATCATGAATATAATAATAAAAACTGAAAATTATGTTGCCAGGTTTGACCGCAACACCCGAGCAAAACAAAATAACTATAACGCAGTGTTATGTGCTTTAACTAATAAAATATGCATGAAATAATACAGAAATCTATAATAATTAATTATTTATGGAATATATAACTTCTAAAAGCAATGTAAGATCAATTAAATCCACAATAAAATAAAATTGTATTACTGTTCATACACATTTTATTTAGGGACGTTCGTTCTCTCTACGCCACAAAAAATAAGTAGGTAGCTCATGATTGCTGGGGAACGAATCTCATTGTTAGAATGAAGATATTGAATATATTATGAAGTTTTACAGGACACCCAAAAACTTAAAGGAAAAACAAGGGAGACTCTTTCTATTCCATAGTCAAAAACAATGAAAATAATTAAAACATTCTCTGGACTCAAAAAATATATTATTCTTAGTTGTTGTAGTACAGTATAGTTCGTATTATTCGGTACAGTAAAGTATGTATTATACTATAATAATGACAGTAGGTATCTAATAATGATGAGAACAAGAAATGACAAACAATTACTTATATAAAATTTCCACAAAAGATACATAATGTTAAGAATAACTGCATAATGAAGGTCGATGTTATGTATACTGTATACATAAGAGTCTGTTGTATGCATAGACTTTGTATGTGGGTAAACTTGTCAGTAACTGGACGACTGAAGTATTAAATAATGTCAAACCAGGAATTTTTCGTATATATAAACGGAGAGTATTTAGAGTGCTAATTTTGTGCCATAGCACCTCGAGGACATGATTATTATTATATACAACAGAAAAATGTTGCTGGAATCATTACAGTTGTAGATGAATGCCAGAAGAAAAATAGACTTCCTCTTTAGGTATTAATTTGAAGTAAATTACTCCAACTTTAATTCATTTTATTCCTTCAAGGTTAAAATTATTGAGATAAACAAAGATAGATAGCATTTTAAAAACATGGCTATTGTTTGTATTCATATTGCATGTGATATTATTTGCATTATGTTAATTTATTATTATCATTTTATTTATATTTTTAACAAACCTATTTATTTACCACGTATATTTTTCTTTGTGAAATAAATACCTGGGAAAATAAGGCATTACCATTTATAATTCATAATCATTATGCACAAAATTTGTGCATAGGTATGTAAGGTGGGGTAAGTCGGTGTATTTTTACCCTAGTCTTCGTAACTTAAAACTACTTCGCAGTATTGCTTGATGGCACTAGCAATGCAAAGTAATGCGAATGAAAGAGACAGTCTAACCAAAAGTACACAGTACTAAGAATATAATCTTAACAGAGTAGGTACGAGAAAGACGGAATGTATTGTGATTTAAATTTTGCGATTTTTCAAGATACGGATTTCAAAGTAGATTATCATTCGATTTTCAAACTAGACAATCATTATTTTGGCTAATTTACAATAAAAAATTGTGTGAGATTACATAAATAAATTCAACACTATGCTTGAAGGATTCCTACGCATGAAACTGTCGTTGTGGTTTATAAGAGATAATTTCGAAGCCTTCTGTATGTCTGCTGATAGTTTAATTAGATAAAGCACATCTCACGGTAAGGATATTGAAGAAGAAAAATTGTAATTGAAGAAGAAATTACATTGATTTAGTATTCAAGTGTGGATCAATTTGACGTTCATGTCTCTCTTACTACTCTGCAAAGGATGCAGCTTGAGAGAAATGACAAGATGTAACATCTCCCTAACGAAATAAATAAAGCAAACGTTTTATTCTACAATGTAATTTATTCACGAGAGAGACGTCTTTCTTCTTGTAAGGACATTGTCAACTGATTAAATGTTAAAGATTGAACGTATCTAATGAAATTCTACCACCTAAACACCGACACAGTGAATCTCCTCCCTACTTTCCCAAACGGAAAAGAACTTTTTATTAACATGAAAATAATTTCAAAAATTAAAAGTTCGCAATCTAGGAGGTAGTTTATCTGTTTGCTCGGTTGTATGTATAGTATGTATGTATAAATGCTGGTTGAAATGAATATATAAGGAAGAAAGGGAGCTATGTGTTAGTTGTGCAGCTGTAGTAGGTAGCTATGTAGCCGTAGCTATTTTCTTATTTCTTATCGGATTTCCCGCCGAAACAAATTAGCTCATTGGTAGAGTGCTAATGTTACATTGTTTCACAGCCGCCGTTTCTTCGTCTGTCACTTTTAGAGATACTCAATCCCAGGACCGTACCAACACACAAACACACACCCACACACAAATACCACCGCAATCACAATACAGGGCCGATTTAGTGATACTATTTAAATAACATTGCGCTCGAGTTCGATCCTCGTTTCATTTTTTTTAGTGTCATTTCATTTAAGTTTATCCTGTATTATATAAAATAAATACCTTTTACATTTTTTCTTATGTTAACTGTTTTGTTGATTTTGTTATGTGAATGACGACGTGCAAGAAGAATAAAATAAATAAATAAATAAATCCGTGATTTTTCTATAATAAATATTTATCTGAAAGGTGTGAGAAAGTTCGAACGTCCAAAAACTACATAGATTGGCCACGTGAATAAAATGCTCATGGCCGTACGCGTGTTAAGTACCTAAATGAAATCGGTGTGCATGTACCAGAAATTTTGATGAAGCTGAAGGATGCGATAAAAATATGTAAGAATCGATCAATTTAGAATTCCATTCTCTCTACCTACCCCACTCGGGACGCAGAGTGACTGTAGAGATAGTATACCTAGATATTCTATGATTTATAAATAAAATAATTTAAAGCAACTAGACCCTAAAAATGAACATTGACATTACTAGAAAAAAATAAAACATAAATAGCTACATGTACAAATGAAGTATTATCTTTTTTATAATGCAGAAAATACATCGTATGTTTTAATATATAATTTATGAATAAATAATTAAATCTTTAGGTAGGTACCTACTGTAAGTTTTGAATTGTATTGTAAAATGGAGATATTTTAAAGACAGGTGTTATAAAAGCAAACTAAGCAAGTCTTCAACACCTTTACATTTTAGTATAAATAATATTAAAAATTTAGATTTAGATTAATTCTAAGTTCGTTTCTGTTCATTGGGACATTGGTAAACTGATGAAAAAGCGGGGATCTGTACTTTTTTTTTTGAAAGAATGAGATAAACGAAAGAAAAGGGAGAAGGGAAATGTGATTGAGAGTATGGGGAGGGGGTTGGAGAGAAGAAGGATGAAAAAGGGAGGACAGGATGGATAGAGGAAGAGTAAAGAGGAAATGAATAGAGGTAGTATGCGATCAGAACAGGTGATAATGAAACCTATTCGTTGATTGATATTTATTTGGGATACAAGTAAACATATAACCAACCGCCAACAGAATGGTTCTATAATAGTACTCGTACTATCCAGTATATACTTGTATTATCTACAATATATGGTCCAATACACGAATGTGTATTATTATTGTTATTTTTGTAGAACTGAAAAAAACTTGTATACCGAAAGTGTTTTCTTTAAACTTCCATTGGCCACGTGCTTCTATTAAATAATAATTACTCCCGATGCCCGAACAGCTATTGTAGGACATGCTCTCCGAAATGTTGGATTTCCTTTTCCAAGTCTTTCGAACTTGGGCAGTGCGTATTGAATAAAAAATACGGAATATAAAAAAGATAAGTAGGTAGATTTCCCGAGAAATTTCACTTTTTGTGTTTTTCTGTAAAAGGTAGCTATTTATTTCATTTCAGGCTGCCCAACATGGCACCTCTTGTGTGGACAAATTTGTTAGTTAGTGTTGAAATTTAGTCGGATAAATGGAAGTCCCCAGACTGCTGAGCTTTCTGAGTGAATGGTGGGTTTCCTCAAATGTTATTCATTTTAGCGATGCGGTTAGTCACACAGCAGGATTTTTTTCAATTTTGTTGGCCGGCAGAGGACAGCTTGCATGTTTAATACACACTGTTTATATGCTAATAACCCAATTTGTGAAAATAAAATAATGGCAAATATATAAAGGTAAAAGTAAATTGTGAATAAAACTAAAAAAAATTACTTATTAAAGGGGAAGTTCGCTTGCATCGGAACCTACTGATTTTTTACTTATTTTTAGTTACTTTTTCTTTTTATTCCTACTACCTTATCTTATCCCAATAGTGCATTTCGCAGTCTCTTATTATATCTCTCTCCCCTATAGTTATTTTGTTCTCATTCATTTAAAGTGGAATTGTATTTGACAAAGAGATAGGAAATTGGTAATCGAATATTGTTCACCCTATTGATGACTATTTCAGGCGAAAAATCAATTACACATTAGCGCTCAATGTACCTTCTTGGTTACCCCCTTTATTGAATGTTAAAGATGTCATGATAGCTAAAATAAGAAAATTAGAAAGTTTTGAGGGTATTTAACTTTTATTGGCACGTAGTGGACAACTATTATGTTTGTCTACTGAGACTACACCACTATGGGAAATTCCTTCATGCTTTTGATGAATGACTGTGTATGTACGAGTATGACTCTTTCTTCTTTAATTTTAACGCTCTATACGTAGCAATTTCAAAAGATTTACGTTTTTTCTATACTTTATAATATAGAACTATTGTCAGTTTTGTGCTTTTAATAAATAAATAATTTTAAATTTTCATTTGGGTTATTGTTTTTACCCTTATGAATTGACACTATATTGCTGATTCAATATTGTTAGCTTTTAACATTTCAACATATCGACCACTTTAAATTATTTTATAACTCGTTTTCTTGACTTTTATAATTATATACATTGACATTTCTCAGGTGCTCTATTAATTACCTACACTATTTAATTTTTAAATTTTTGATATCTATTTTAAATAACTAATATTATTTGATCTCCCACTTGTTTAGTTAAAAATATTTTATTCTGACTATTTAATAGCAATTATCAAATTGACATATAAAACCTACAAAGTTTTACATCATCTTACCATGTATATTTATTATTGATTTGTGGTTCTTGTTTTATTATATGTTGTGTGTGTCCGTCCAGATTTTGCAATACTGTTGTGTACATTATAAAAATTATGTATAATATTTACTTACATGTAAAAGGCAAAAGCCGTGAATTAAGAATAAATATATATGTTCTGGATGGGTGAACTGCCTCATCGCTGAACTGAAGATGTTTAATGTCTGTTTTATGACATGTAACGAATAGGAATTGTTTTATATATTTGAAAGCTTAAAGAAAGAGTAAGAGTCTATTTTTTACCGGTAGCTCCACGGAGAACAGAAATTAGCGGAGGACAAGTTAAACTAAAGAAAGAACATTGCAGTTTGAATGAAATAATATATGTCATAATAATTATTTCTGAAGTACCTAATAAAGTTGATATTTGATAGAGTGATGTCCAAAAGTTTCATTCTTTACACCAGGAGAACATAATATTAGTAGTGGTAGTAGTATTAGATATTTGATGTGAGTGAGATGTGAATGGCAAGTGATGGGTGTATTATCTCCAAATCCAATTCTAGTCTGACAATGGTACGTAAGATATCCATTATTTACACCCGATGTATCGATATTCTTTCGCCCTTTCGATTTGTGCCATCCCCTTTAGTTTGAAAAGGGTGCGATGCGAATACTCTTAAAAAATATAAAACCTTTAGGCCACTTTGTAAATGTAAAACGTTCCAAGCGACAAAATTTTACAAAGTACACCACTATTAACTAATTGCATACTTTCTCCAGGGATTCTTACTCACTTCAAGTTTAACGTACATGTACCAATGCTTTTTCTTAATATCGGTACATGTCAGTTCCTTCAGGCACGCTCTTTCAACATCCTGTCTCCACTATGATTTTGTTTGTGATATAAAATGTAAAACAAAGACATTCGGGATGTGTGACAGACATCTCCACTATCAAATATTATATAAGTCAAGCTGTCTGACCTGCAAAGGTAACTTTGAATTCCTCGGGTATTTCTCATAAGAAAGTACACGATAAACAATTGCATCCTGTGAGATTGAAACTTTGACTTTCTCATCTTTAGGTTTAGTTCTAAATCTACCAATTACTTCACAATTCGGAACACCAATGATTTTTAATTTCTTTGTACACCTATATTTCTAGGATTTGGGGCAGTAATGTCGCCCAGGACGACGCACTAAATAAAACTGCGAAGAAAGAAAATGGAGGCAGGCCTAACCATCTAGTGGGAGTTAAGTTGCTCAAAAGAAAGACGCAAAACATTTCTAACAATAATTTCAAAATAAAATCGCATACAACCTTCTTCACTAGCTTCGTAAAGTATCTATTTGTAAGTTCGTGAGGCGATATGATTTCTTCGTTATTGGCATCCAAGTTCATTCAGAGTCGCTTCCTCTATAGTGGAGAAGTGATATTAAAAATTTACAGAAATCACAACCTTAGACGATGGAATATGAAAATGTACACTTACTCACATACCTATTATTTACTATAGATATATTATGTGTATACATATTGGGGTTGGAGAATTTCATAGTCAATATATAATAGTGATACATAATGTATAACAATATTCCATTTTATTCTCGGAAGGTAATATCACAAAAATGCCTCTGGAATCAATAAAATAAAATGGTATGTGAAATGTGAATGGTAGATTTTCAGATTTACAAATAATATAAAATTCTGCTGCGGATTTTGTACCTTCAATTAAGTTCGAGGTTTAAATCTCTCCTATTGGACTGCTGCAGGAGGTGAATTAGACTATAGAACATGGACAACCATGAACCGTATGAGGAACTGTCGTGAGAATAGGGAACAGCGCAGACCATGCCACACTTGTAGAAGTGTCCGTTGTGCCCTGTCGCATGCACTATGGAGGATATTTTTCACTATAAGTGCATAATCACTAGCATTGGATCACAAGGTTAGTTGCAAGATATCGCAATCTAGTGATTTACTCACTCTCTGAGAATTGAATTGTATTACTGATAGTTTTATGATATTTCGTATTTGTTTATTATTACACACTAATCACAATATCTATTTGAGTTCGAAGAGAAAAACCTCAATGTCAATGACAATATCATCAAGGCATTTCCCCTAAGTGGGGTAGCCAGCAGACTAACTGCATGTAAATAACTTGCAAATCATCCTCTTTGTGCTAAAAAAAGTTGAGACATTCAGAATGGGTGGCATATCTCATCATTGAACTGAAGATTTTAAATGTCTTAAAACTTTATGTTTTACGTATTTTTGACTTTTACTGGACATTGAAAAACTCACAGAAAAGAGTGCAAGACCTATTCTTTATCGAAGACTCCGCAGAGTAAAGAATAAAATAAGTAAATAAAGTAACATTTTAAATTACCCACACAGTGAGTCTTTATTAGGTATTGGTACATTATATCTAGTGTGGAGATTCTACACACCACACGAATACACTCAAAATATCCACTCACCCATAGATAGATACATACCCATAAATACCTACTACTGTTCTTCCCTCCCCAAGAGAATAGGTAGGTAGTTGGTAGCAGTATTCCCAAGTCCCAGGTGGCCGCGCCCTTTGGGACTCCTCTAGGTGAGTCACTGTATTACTACTACCACTACTAATACAAATACTACTTCTTTTACCACTTGTCCACTAACACTAGAAATTGAAAAACTGACCGAAAATGAAAACTGACTGAAAAAGATTTTGACTTATCAGTAAATTTGTGATTTTTTTATTTGTTTACGTCTTGCGATATAGTGAGATTCGCATCATGGAACCATAGACGTATTGTATCATAGACCAAAAACTTGAATAAAAAAATTGTATTAGGTCCAATTGAATCTTGGGTGCAAATATATTCATACCAATCTCATACAAGCGCTGCGCTGGTCCAAGCTTCATAACTGAATTGCCAAATGTTTCGTTATTCTTCTTGTTATTTGATTTTATTGATTTTATCATGATATTTTTTTCTACTATTTCTTTGTTATTATTTCATATTGTTATTATAAATTTCTCTGGTTACTGCTTGATTTTCGACACCATAAATCATTTTACACAATGTTATGTTTATGTATGTATTTTATATTATATTAATATGTAAAAGACTTATTACCGTGTATATTTGAATAAATAAATAAATAAATTATTTTACACATGTAAGAATATGAGTCCATTTCCATTTCAGGCACATACCACGTGTATTAACATTAATTTGTTTCAATATTTAAAACCATGAAATAACGTAAAACCGTGTATTTCTCTTTTGAGTTTGGTTTGCATTCTCTACCCACCACCCAGCGCCAAACCACCCCCTGAAAACTACCCTTAACACAAAGACTTCGATTCCACACACTATATTATAATATCGCACTTTCTCTACTCAATGTGAATGATATTACTATATGAGTATTGTTGTCGTTTGAATTGTTTCTTGTCATGTTTTGCATCATTTTTATATCTAAAATCAAGAATCTAATTGACCATTCAACATATTATAAATCATTACAAATAGAGCATCCTCGCTGCGCCACTACGTACATTCGTGAATACTATACACCATCGATTTCGCAAGTTTGGAACTTTATCATCCGGTACCTATTGAAGTTTCTTACTAATTTATTAAAGCCATTGTTTTTTTTATCACTATTAGTACTTTTATCTTTGATATTTTTTTATTATGCATGATCTTATGAGCTACTAAAATATATCAATGTGCAACTTGCTCTGAATGTTTTCAAAACAGACAAAAATTAAGATTTAATGTGTTGCATATTGCATACCTCATTCCTGAATTGATAATGTTATAGATAGGTATGTTAGGTGTAGAAAAAAAATTAAAGTCAGTCTCCTGGCTCTCAAATTCGTAGAGAGTGTATTCATTCATACCATCACGGCGTTTCTCACACAGCGGGAGAACAGCGAATAATAAACATACAAATCAATCTCTCCATTTGTAAAGATTTACGGAATATTATAGCAGAGTGAATGATTAGAAGTAGGTTAATAATTATTAATTTCAAATATGAAAATAGGCATACTAATTAATTATATTTCCTGCATGTAATGATTGGGGTGAAAGGAAGTCATATAAATACCAATGGCGTATCTCTCATACAAGCCCAAAGGCCGAGATTTACCCGAGTTACTTTGAAACTTAAAAAAAAGATGATTAAATTAAATACCTATTAATAATCCGAGAATTTTAAATTTCGACCGTGCTTCTGGAACTGTAACTTTTAAGCGCAGCTGTAACTAAAAGTACGGAGTTGTTGTCATAGGAAGAAGAAACTTAAACCGATTTGGTTTTACTTGCTTGCTCGTATGGTAGCTCGTACCTGCACTATAAGTACCAAAATTCGACACATATAAATGATGTGCTTATGTAGGTATTTTAAATATTTTATCGCGATTTTAAAATGGAGAGTTAATCCCGGCTTGTTAAGATTGTAGTGGAATGCGTCGGTTCTAATCTGATCACCGAGGAATGAGCTCGGTAAGTACTTATTCGATAGGCGATCATTATAATATTTCGTAGTAAAATGTAGATAATTTCACCGGTTTTCTTCTTTATCTATTATTTTTATAATTTTATTAGGTTTTTATACAATTATTAAAAACGAATTTATTATCAAAATATAAAGTATATGCCTAAGTTATATTCATATCCATTTTACTACGTTCTCGTATGTTAGTTTACATTTTTTCATTAACTTAAATTGAGATTGGGCTTACCTAATATGAAAATAGTAGAAACGCTACTGATTGTTACCTACATATGACAAGTTAATAATTATTAAGGATAAAGACGTATAGTTCAATTAACATGCATTAAGTATAGACGCGGTACCTCGCTTGCTACCCCAGTTGCGTTATTTGTTTGTATTATTATTATTAATATTAAATGCCAATCTACGACTCGAAGTTTGATAAGTCATAATGTGATTTGTATCCAGTATAATATAATACATATATTATATTCATACTGCATCAGAGTTTAGCAAACTGCTATTGGTGAATATAGTATCTTGATTATAAAGTCGCAGCTCTTTGAAACGAACACACCTATCTATTATTTTTAGCAAGGTTGCATCTATCACAAACCTCGTGCCGTACCAGGAGATATTTATCTCCTAACGACGCACAAGTGTACAAATAGGATTTGATGTCGCAATGAAACGACAAATGCAGCCCAGAGGATACACTCTAGACTTCTTGGTGTACACAATGAGTGAGCTAACCAGGGCAGCGGACCAACTGCATATTTTATTTTATTTATTTATTTACGGCATTATTGCCTTTGATTACAAAAAAATATTACAAGTGGACAATTTTACAAGATACAAATCAATGAAAACTTAATGACTACAAATTGACTACAATGACTAAAAAAACTTTGACTACAATGACTAAAAATTAAATTAAATTATAAAATAAACATTAAATTAAATTTGTAGTTTCAGAATAAATCTGATTAAAACATTCTATCATCTTCCTCCTCACAGAGACATCTCCATCGAAAAATAAGTCTATTGTCTCAGCATACCTATTACCGATCAATATCAACAATAAGTTTTCCTCTCTTCTTCTTCTTCTTCTTCTTTTTCTTTTCGGCAAGGCACCCGACATCGAGTGAATTATGCCTATATACTCACTGCTGTGAGTACAATGTCTTAACGTAGTGGGTATTCATTAGTACATAGCTACATAGTAACTGCCGTTTCAGTCGCCACGTGCGGCAAGTACATCTCAAGGGCATTGGGATCAATGAACTCCCCGCCCGAGTAACCAATACATGCACACCGCTTGTGTGTCGACATCGTTGCAATCACAGGGCCGTTTTCAGGAATATATTTGATGTTAAACACATCGTAGTCTTACAAAAAAAAAATCTTTGTCAAAATTTATTATTATTTTTATAATAATAATTTGTTTCAAAAACATTTACTATAAAACAATTTATCATTAGGTATAATTTATTATTGAAATTTATTCTTATTAAAATTAATAATTTAGATGTTCTTATTAAATTTTTTAAGGTGATTTATTAAGGCTAGGTTCACTTTATTACAATTTTGGGCCAAAAGAGAATGGACAGAAATGGGAAAATTAAAACCCAACTTCCTAATCGTCTGAGAAAATTCTTGATTAGGTAGGAGTGGGCAACCAAAGAAAACGTGGTCCAGAGTTTCCGTGTCCTCCCCGCATTCGCACATAGGGGAATCCAGAATATTGATTCTGGCCAAATGAGAGGCAATAACACAATGTCCTATCCTCATTCTACAGAGAAGCGAAATGTTTAATTTTGGCCATTTTGTTTCTTGAAACCAAGGTTGCGAGGGGATTGAAGGCTGAATTCCTTTATAATGAGACCCAGATACAGACCCGATAAAGGAATAATTCCACTTCTCATAAATTTTATCTCTTACAACACCCAGACAATCTCCTATAGGAAGTACAAATGCATTTGGCAATATACCACAAGAACATGCTTCCTTAGCCAGAATATCTACTTTCTCGTTTCCAGCAATACCCACATGAGAAGGGATCCAAGCAATCACCAACTCAATATTTTTACTTGATGCCTCGAACATCAATCTTAAAATATCGTGGATTATACAATTATTTGATGACAAACTACCCTTTCGCCCTAGAAGAGATACGAGGCTAAGGGAATCAGTAAAGACAATTGCCCGCGAAAGTAATCTTTCGACAATTACCCCTAACGCCTCTCTGAGAGCTAAACATTCTGCTGTAAAAACAGATGCAGAAGATGGGAGTTGAAATTGAAGTTCGACTTGAAGAGAAGGAGAGTAAACAGCCGATCCACATTCATTTGTATGAGATTTAGACCCATCCGTAAAGAAGATCGTATGGGCAGGCCATTCACTATTCACTCTATGAAGGAAAAGGATATTCACGACCTGCGGGCTCAATGTAAAAACTGATTTATCCAAACCTATCGAATCAACAATATTGCATGCCTGCAATGAATAATTGAATGGAATAGAATGATGAGTTGAAGGTGTAAGGTGAATTGAAGAAGAGAAACTTTGGGTTACATACTCCCAAGAGGAGCACAAAAGAGGGTACTTTCTATTACGCCAATAAGGAGAATTTAAGCAAAGCTCCAACAATGTTTGTAATTTGAGGAGCAACATATGAGGACCCATGCTCAATCTCCTCAAAACGAATTTGTGAGATAGAAAAACTCGCCTTAGGCAAAGGGGCATCTCTACACACTCTGCCTGCAAGGCTATTATTGGAGACGATCTCATGGCTCCCAGTATCAGTCTCAGGCATTTATTCTGAACTCTTTCTAGTTTTGCGCTTAAATAATTTGGAAGGGGATCCATTAGGAAGCATGCATAGTCGATGAGGCTTCGGATGAGGGATGAGTAAAGCATTCTCATAGTAGTCGGGTGGGCCCCCCACCAGACTCTAGAAACCGCTCTGAGGATGTTTATATTTTTTTCGCACTTGGCTATTATATTGTCAATATGAAGGTTCCAAGAGAGTTTTCTGTGCAAAGTGACCCCCAAAAACTTTACTGATTCACAACTTGAAATAGTGGAGTTGTTGCACTTTAAAGATTGTATATTGGAGGGTTTATGTTTGTTTGAGAAAACAACGAGTTGGCTTTTGGAAGGTGAAAGAGTCATACCATTGGCACTAAACCATTCACCTAAGAGATTAAGGGATGCTTCAAGTTTCTCACCCGCAGTGAGCGTGGAACCAACAGAACAATAGATAACGAAGTCATCTGCGTATTGTAGTATATTGACTTCAGGAGGCAGAGCGTTTCCAATGTCGTGAGTGTATAGATTAAAAAGAATTGGGCTAAGCGCCGATCCTTGTGGGAGTCCTTTATACACTTTTCTTTCGACAAGCCCATGGAAGGAGTTAATTAGCATACTCCTTTCGCACATTATGTTAAAAATAAGACAACATAATGAATTGGGTAAGCCCGCAGATGACATTTTCTGAAACAATACAGGTAAGAGAACGCTATCATATGCCCCACAAATATCTAGGAAACAGGCCGCTAGATCACTCTTATTAGATCTTGCAATGTGTATATCAGTTACTAGAATACTCAAGTTATCCATACAAGATCTTCCCTTTCTAAATCCAAATTGAAAGGAGGGAAATGTACCAGAGTTTTCAAAAAAATATTCCAGTCTTTTTTTTAACATGCGTTCTAGGATCTTCAAAAAGCAACAAGACAATGCGATTGGGCGATATGATGAAGGTAGAGAAGGGTTTTTTCCGGGCTTAAGGATTGGAACAATGGATTGCCTTTTCCAGGAAGAAGGAATGTTTCCACTCCTCAGTATTAAATTATATAATTCCAATAGTTTTATTAAAAGAAGTTTAGGAGCATGTCGGAAAAAAGAGTATGGTATGAGATCAGGTCCGGGAGAAGAATCCCCTGCAGAGTGAACGGCGGAAGACAGTTCATCAAATGAGAAAGGAGATGAAAGTACATTAGATTGCTCCTGAGATGTAGGACTTCTTTGAAGTTCCAGCATTTCAGGTGCGTATGCTGGGGACAAGTTATCTATAAAGTTTTCAATCCATGGACCTATCTTGGTTTGTCTTTGGTTTGGGGAGAAAGAACCTCTAAATCGTCGAATGGATTCCCACACATCCGATGAAGGTGTGTCAGGGGATAAAGAAGTGCAAAAATCTTGCCAACCTTTTCTTTTCTTTTTCCTGAGAAATTTTTTGGTACGAGCTTGCACATTCCGAACGAGTAAAAAGTTTTCCCAAGACATATTGTTTTTAAAAGATTTAATCACTGCCTTTCTTTGTTCGACTGCCTCCGAACATTCCTTGTCCCACCAAGGAGGGGATGTTTTGCGGGGCTTTCGATTAGAGGACATTGGTATAGAGGCTGTTGCAGCACGTAAAATCACATCATGGATTCCGTTCGCAAATTCGTCGACCCCCTGATGCTCACCCTGCACACCAGCGACATCCAATAGAATGTGATTCTGAAATTCATCCCAATTAGCTTTCTTTGTAATAAATTTACTCCTAAATGGGCCATTTGAGGTGCTTTTGGAGGTTACTTTTAAATCAATGATTATGGGAAAGTGGTCACTGGAGAGCGGGTCCTCAAGGATTTCCCATGTTGACATAGGAGCAATGTCCGCAGTACAGATTGATATATCTACCGCACTTTGTCTCTGATTTGGATTTGAGAAGCGAGTGGGATCTCCACTATTAAGGATACAGAGATTAAAGTCATCTGTCCAGGTCAGAATAGCCTTTCCTGGAGAGTCCAGGGACTGGCTTCCCCAGGAGGGAGCATGAGCATTGAGATCTCCCAGGATCATGTAAGATGGGGAAAGTTCTGAAATGATTTCAGACCAGAAGCTCCTGTCGAAATTAGTTCTGGGAGGAGCGTATACGGACACTACAGATATATTATTGATTTTCGCTGCCACCAACTGTATATTTGATGGAATATTCAGAGAAATCCTGTTGAACTCAAGAGAGTCCCTTACTAAAAGAGCTGCTCCTCCCCTACCATCCAAGCGATCATCTCTAAAACAGGAATAACCTGGGAAAGATACAAACGAATCGTGCGAAAACCATGTCTCTGATAAAGCAGCTACATCAATGTTATGAGTTTTGAGCAAAAACAGAATGTCATCTCTGTTGGAAACTGCACTACGGCAGTTCCACTGAAGGATGGATAAATTAGAAAGCTTACTTTTCGAGATGCTGGTTATGTTCGTTGCGTTGGCCATTTTCGATGAGGAGTGCGTTTAGTGCAGGAATTAAGGAAGCAGCGTTTGGCGATGTCAAATTTTTTCGTGAAAGTATTTCAATAAGCATTGTTAATAGTGAGTAAAGAAAATTATTGTTATCAAGTGTCAAAGTTTCTTTGAGATTTTCAACTACATCTTGGTCAGGTACGAGTACTCTTTGTGAAATTGCGCAACCATTAGAACTCTGAGAAGGAGATCCATTGGTATATGAGAGGAACGAATTGTGCTTTTCTTTGTCATACCCACCATTTGTTGATATTTTATGGGGCTTACCAACTACTGTTCTACTATGACGTGTGGAAAAATTTCGAGAGTTGACAGATATTGTTGGGGGATCTGGAGGGGTAGCAAGAACTTCAGCGTATGAAGATTTAATTGAAGGGTGCAGTTTTGCTGCTTGAATATATGAAATATTAGAAACAGTCATAGAATTCTTTATAGCTCTTTGCCTGGAATATTCAGGACACGAAGTACTTATCGCTTTGTGTGCTCCTTTACACTGAAAACATTTAATTTCTGCCGTCTTACACTCTTCTGAGGAGTGGTTATCCCCACAATTAAAACATTTTGGCGGCGAACGACATCCAGCTTTTGCGTGACCATACTTACAGCAATTAAAGCACTGAATTGTTGGGAAATTATATTTTTCAACATTGAAAGAGTTGTAGAGAATGTAAATATGGGATGGTAGAAATTGGCCTTCGAATGTTATTACTATACTCCTGGATGGTTTCCATTCGACAGAACCAGATGTTCTGTCTTTGTAATTCAGTCGTCTTATTTTTATTACGTTTTCCACTTCTGGATTCGATTCTAGAATGGACGATATCAATTCGTCATTTGTGATATCTAGTGGGATACCTCTTATTAAGCCCATTCTTGTGACGTTAAACGAGGGAATATATGCTCTAAAATTAGAGTTCGAAGATATAAATATATTTTTTATAAAAGTATTGGCCATAATTCCCGACGTGAACTCGAGAGAGATTTTAAATTTCCCTTCAGCTTTTAAAGAACCGTTTACGACGCCTTGAGTTTTTCTAGTATAAAGAAATTTACCGAACTGCAAGGGGGAAATAGATTTACCCTGTTCAGCATTTTGCACGAACACGATATAGGGTCCACATGATTTGTTTGAGTAAAAATACTCCCTGACGGGTGTATTAGAAGCAGAGTAAGAAGAAATAGGTGTAGCTGAGGTCTTATCAGTAGGTGCGAGATTAGCAAAATCAAAATCCATGTTAAGTGTATGGTCTGTTTCTAAGTTTTGATGTGTTCTCTTTCTCTTTGGATCGGGGGGATCCGGAGGAGGAGGAGCTGGTGGAAGAGTGTGAGGTGGATCGCCATCCATCTCTATTAAAATAAAATTAAAATGTTAAAAATAACCAAAGATAGTCTTACCAGAGCTGCAACAAAAAACAAGAAAAAAAATTGAAAAATAAAACTAAAAAAAATCAACTGAAGCCGGCCCTCAACCGGAATGTAGAAAAAATAATAATTAAATTATTATAAATTTTAAATAACACCGCACAGCAATAGACACAACCGAATGATCAAAGGTATTGTCACCGACAAGTTTTCCTCTCAGTTCCAAAAAAGAGTTTGTTTAAATATTTTCATGCTTCAGTTATCTAACAGTGAAGAAATTACACTATCTCGCTAGATTAAGTCTGTTTTTTACAGTTGAATCAGAGCATATAAAATGATTAAACACTTTATCCTAAATATATTATTTTTTCCTATATATCTATTTTTGTGATCATTGCATTTTCCATAAATGGGTAGCCAGTAGAATAACTACATATAATAAACATGTATGGCAGTAAATGAAATAAAAATATTTAATCATTCCAGACAAGTTAAAACACAAATCTTTAAATATTTGTGTTTTAACTTGTCTGGAATATAACAAGCTTAAAATATTTATCTTGCCTCTTTAACCATTTTAAAATTATTTCAGTATTTTAGAAATATCTGCTTTGATGATTGATGAACATAATAAGTAAAAAAATATATAGTTTTACAACTGTTAATATACATTCAGATTACATTAAGATCATTCTACTATTTTCGAGTACTTAATCAAAGACATTAGCCATCAAAATTTGTCACTGCTCTTTAATGCACATTACATCAGACGATTTTATCGAGCTAATACATATAGAGAGAGCACTTTATACCATATATTACATCAGAAAGGGGGAGACTGACTCTCAGATAGATAGACACCGTTAATGGTTCCTGTATTCAAAACTATAACAGTGAATTATTAATAATAACTAACTTTTCACCCTACTTCGCTCCGAGGATAATCAACAAACTGACAAAAGGTACACTGTAAATGGCTATCAAAATACAATATCACATTTTTAAATTTTCCCCAAAATTAACGAAAATTATTCTTAAAACGTTAAATTATTTATCTCTCTTCTGTCGTTTCCCCACTTCTGAGGATCGTAATCTCCGGATAGCTCCTCATGTACCAGCCATCTTCCAGGTGTACCTCATGGTACAGTCTGTTTGATCTGATCAGTCCATCGCATTGTTGTTTTACTTCTGGGTCTGCGACCTGACGTGATTCCTTCGACATTCTAATCATATTGTCAGCGATTTCTTTAAAACAGTTTTCATAAATATCAATATTATCACAAATTTGAAATATCTTCCAAACAACTAGTGATGTCTTAAATCTGTTGAGTCAATTTTTCTCTAATCTCTAGATGTGAAACTTTGCGTTGAAAAGATCAAGACAAATCGGGAATCACACCCAGAACCTTATTGCAAGTTTATTTATTTATTTTTTTCATTTTATTATAATCTTTTTTTAGACATACATCAGGTATCAGCTTAAAACTTTGCTTATCTTAGATGGGTTTTCATTACACTTTGTTTATTTATTTGCTTCATTGCGACTTTAAATCCTGTTTGTGCATGTGTATGATGTTAAGGAGATACATGTCTCCGGGTACGACACGATATATGTGATGGACACTGCACTTCAAAATAGTGATATGGGCATCCGTAGAGTAAATTTCAAATATGTGACACTTTCATTATTATTATTGCAAAATATGCTCAAAGATGACATGACAGATTATACAGAGGAGATAAGTTTCCCTTCTGCTTGCCTGATAAAAATGGCTATTGGCGATATATGAAGGAATATGCATACGAACTGTCCAAACGAACATACATTTTAATGAAAATTTTCATATATGAGTATAATGTTATGATAAAATGTATACAAGTACAAGTGCATACTAGGAATAGTTAAGAGATACCTACCTACCTACAGTTCTATAAATACTATTGTATAATAGTAGGTTATCTATATGTATAACTTCATCTCCTCCCCCTATCAGATTAGTTCTATGTAGGTATACATAATAGAAATATAACTTCATATTACTATATCGAATGATTTTATCTTCTGTTTTCGTATGATCTCCTGGTACTTCTATGCAATACTATGCATTATGACCCCAAGTGGTCTAATACAGTTTGCTTGCGCACTTAAATATTGATGTTATTTAAAAGATATATATATATATATATACCATTACATCGTCTATATCAAAGCTCTGACCACACTACTGAAGATAGGTGAAGAACACTTTAAATATAATCGTCAGTAAGGAGCCAAAACTTAGTATCAGATCCAATAGAACTGCATGTTTTTTGACACTGAGAATTTGACCCGTATGTTCATTTAGTTGTAGTGAGTCTGTTGGCCACCTCGTTCATGAGAAGTATCATGATGTTAATGACAAATTAATTAAATAGATCACCATAGATACTATTCGATTTGACTGTGAAACGAACAAGCGGAGTATCTACAAAATTTAAACAATTTTTATTTATTGACAAACTGTTGCCGAGAGAGAAATTTTGATTCATAACATAATATTTGTTTAGAAAAATGCGACGGTAAAGAATACATGTGATATGAGAATAAATTTATATCTGTAGGAATAAAAATAGTAAAAAAATAGTAAATATAATAAAAGTATAATATTATTATTACACACTATAATAAGTAGTATATCCAAATCAATATCTCCTTTTTGCGCACGGTTGATAGTATAATACTAATATAATACATATAAAGGAGTATAAATGTGTGTGTGTTTGTGTGTGGATATAGTAAGGTTAAGAGGGATGAGAGACGAGGCAGAGAGGGAAAAAGGAGAAGTGAGAGGGACAAGAGGACAGGTAGATAGACAAATAGTATGGATATCAATATTTATTAGGGGTAGTAGTAGTAGTAGAATAAAGGAAAGTGGAATTGAGACATTTTCTTCGTTTCTTTGCTATTTTTTTTCTGTTGTTTTTGATGAGAATGGAGTACAATAAAGTTTATTTTGGATAAATCCCAACGTGTTGCTGTTGTTTGACCCGCGTATTGTATATATATTATATTAGAGATGTATGTAAAGAATACCCGGTAACTGTATCCGGAAAAAAATGATAATGTTGATAGACTAAAACATATTTTGAAATGGGCTGTTTTGAGGAAAACCACAGCAAGAACCCATATAAGAATCGTAACAGCTCAATAATAATTCGATTTTCAAAATTGTTTTGTATATCCCCGCACTGCCGCACTCTCCAAGAACAGTAAATCATGTGGAATAGTGAGTTGCTATCCTGCAAGTACTTTTTTTTTATTCTTTTCAAAATAATTGTTCATATGTAGATATTATTTTATAAATTGGATATTTTATGAGATTCTAGTAATTTTAATAATGACCTACTAATATAATTTTATATCGAAGGTTTTATAAAATTGTTTTACAGTTTAATAAATTTCAATCAATTGGCCATTAGCTTAGAAACTAGCTTCCTCCACTCAAAGCATCTCTGTGTTAATTTAATCACTTCGTCTTGCAACATTTATGTTTAATCTTAGTTAAAAGCTACAAAAATCCCTCTTGCGGTAAAAAAATCAAGGAAGAAAATTGACATGTTTAACATAATTTTGCAAATTGTGACCATGGCCGAATATCCAGTTATTCGGTTTAAGGTTTTCCTTCTACAACTAAACCATCACGATTCTACAAGTGGGGTAGTCAGCGAACTAACTGCATGTGATGTATATGCAGGTATTCCTCTCTGTGTCAATGACAAAATAAGACATTCAAAATGAGTGAAATGCATCATCGTCAATATCTATATGATAATAATCTTACCAATAGGTACGTGAGGTTTAACGAACATTTGTCTTTTACAGAACACTCGAAAATTTACATAAAACACAGCGGGAAACCCATTCTGGAATCTAAGATCTTCCCGGATATCCATAATCAATTATCCGTCAACGTCACTATCCATTACATCTTTAGTAGATATATTAAATCCTAATTTTTGTTACTATTTATTAATGTTGTGATGTGGATATGAAAGGACATAATATATAGATATTATCCTGATATACTACTTACATACATTACTTTCTAGTTATACTTCATAAAGGAAAGACGTTATTCTTTTTATTATTGCTATTATTTTTGAAAGGATGTATTGAAACAATCACCTACTATTTTATCGTTGTAAAACGAAATATTTAATAGATATATTCTGGCGGTACGTCACTTCGAAAGTTGGGCCAAAACAGTCGTGAATTTTTTTGAAATTGTACCTTCATGTTTTACAGATTTTGAAATAACCAACTAATGTCCTGTTTACACAAAAACACTAATACGTTTTTTTTTAGAGAGGACAGCTTGCGTGTTTTTTACATGCAACTGGTCAGCTGGCTAATCCACTTGTTGGATATGCAGTGATGATATAGTAAAGTTAAAGTAATTTTTACAAAAACATGATTTGATACATGTGTATATTAAAATATGCATACAATGTTTAATTGAAATTCAAAATATATTTTACGAAATTTTAAACACATGAAATAAATTTCACAAAACTCAAACACATGTGAAAAATTTCAAATGATACTATCCCATCACAGCATCCCCCACAAGAAGGGTAGTCAACTAACCAACTGCTTGTAATAAATACTTTCTCGAATAAAAGACTTATTCTATTTGTTGAGTTATGGAATAAAATACTTATTCTATTTGTTGAGTTATGTGTTGTGTGATGTTTACGTATGTAGTACCTATTTTACAGTCATATTTGCATTATTATACCATAAACACCTCTACACCTAACATACATATAGTTGTACGCAGTCAGTCATAGAACCAGTGGCGGCTCCTTCTTAGGAACGTTGGTGCGTGCACTTTATAAAATCAATAATTATATTCATTCATTCATACCATTACGACATATCCCACACGTTAAATAGCCTACAAACTTACTGCACGAACAAACATTAATGTCGTCCTCTTCGTTACAATAAATATTTAAGCTTTAAGGATGAAGGATTTTGCAAGTGTCCTGAAAAAGGCAGGTGTTTGAAAAATAAACACATTTTACATCCTAAATTCAGCTATGAGGTTTACCACCCATTCTGAATATTTATTTATTTATTTATTTTATTCTTCTTGCACATCATCATTCATATAACAAATAAAATAGGGCAATATACACAGGAAAAAATGTGATGATGTGCAGTGGCGAGATTATCACTATATAGTGATTTCTTCCATCTAACCATCACAGCATGAATATCTTTTTTTGTTGGCAAGGTGAGAACAATTTATATGTTTATAGCATGCGGCTGATTTGCTGGCTACCCCACTTGACGGATATTCCGTGATGGTATAGTATAATTCATGCCAGGATAAACTTTAAACATGTTCGAGCGCCCTTGAGGTGGATTTTTTTTCACAAAACGGCGCTTTACAAATCATCCAAATAATAATATAATTAAAACGCATTTTACTTAAAATATTGAATATTTTTTTAATATAATAATCCTTATCACAACACAAGCATTTCGTTTAAAAAAATATTAAGTATGTTTATTTTCCTGCAACTGTTAATTCACTTTTTGTTTTTTTTTTTTGTCTGTCAAATTGTATTTTTTTTTGTAATATGTTTAACATGTAAAAGGCTCACGCCATATAAATAAAATAAAATTTAATTATCATTACTTATTCGTGGTTTTAAAAATGTATTAATGTCATAAAAAAATATACTTTTAGTGTACTTAAAAGTACTCCAAGTGGTTTATAACGAATACGTTTAAAAAGTAAGTAAACATTAGACGAATTAAATAAATATAATAATATGCAATGTAATGCACGGTGTATGTAATGTAACATTGACATTTGATCTGATATGTAAAATATAAACAATACACCGTGTCCAATGTTGTTGACCTATTTGTTCAGGTGGAATTCTACTTTGTGTATAATGTTTGTCTGTGCTAGAAAAAAAGCTAATTAAAACAAAGGTACTATTATTATTCTCCAAGTGCTTACACCTATGAAAAAGTACTTAATGTGATACGATTCGTCAAACGATAAAAGACGCTACATAATATGTGAAAATATTTTTTTCGTTATATCCGAATCTTCGCTTAACTGAAAACTTAATAAGTAGTTATCAGCTTAGTTTTTAATAAATGTTTCGTAATTGTTTTTAAATGATTCGTTCATATTTCGTATTCTGAAAACTGCTAAAAAGGGTTAATAACATGTGTAGACAATTTATATAGATCGAGCTAGTCCCAAACTTAGATATGAATCTTGTATTATAGGTATTAACACAACAATATACAATGCAATAAACGCATATATGTATATGAAACACCTATACTCGGAGCAATTTGAAAAAATCATTTTTCATTTTGCTCTGACCGTGAATTTAACCCTGGAACTCATGACTCGAAGAGCATTAATTCAGCGCCACATTGACCGTCATGGAACGAAATAATCAGAACTAACTTTGATTTATTATTTTACCAAATTATTTATTGCATTTGTTCACAAGCAATAGAATTCTATGATTCAATTAAAAGAATAAACGTTTTCTTCTACTATGAAATAATGTTATTCAGAATGAAGACCTAAGAAGTCAAAAAACCTCTCTTAAACAAATAGTAAACTAATGAAAACACCGAACAATCAAAATGAATATATAAAATGATACCCTGAGAATAAATAAATAAACACAAACATCAACCTATTTGCACAGAGCCATAACAACAATTATGCAAATTCTATCTTTACGAGTACAACGTAAAATTAAGTACAAATTGCAGTGTCCATTAGCTTCAATAAAATGAATTTCTCATCGCGATGCAGTGCATATGTATTGTAGGGTGGCGCAGCGAGGGAAACGCATACATATTAATAATAATAGAATTAATTTGATGACCATCGTGTTGCATGAACGGTATCTACTCGTAGATATCTGTACGTAGAAAAAAAAGAGAAACTACAATATGTCGAGTTTTGTCCAAATTGTTTATTAAACTCATTTATTAAACTATTCTTATTATTTCTCGAATAGGCACGCATCTTTTGTGAAGGATTCTGCCAGATTTAAGTCAAGAGGTGTCGTTTTTATGAATGATATTTAAACAATATATTTTTTTATGAAGTTCATCAGGCTCAAAAACACATTTTTGGTACGGAGTAAGGAAACATACTCCATCCACATGGATTATGCAATATCTGATAATAATTACCTACGCTGAAATGTATTATATTTTATGTTGTCCTTAGAAACAAAAAAATCGTGAAAATTAAGAAAACGCTTATTCATAATTCGTCTTGTACAGAAAATTGACATTACTTGACGTATTGTATTTTCCCTCCAACATTCGGATAATTTGTATATGAGAGAGCGGGCATGTAAAAACCGTGTAAATGTCAGCAATGCAACACAGTATGTATACTAGGTATATGATGGGGAGGTGCGGATATACTGCAGCAGTACATCGCGGAAAATTGTTGAACAAATTATAGGCGTGCAGCGTTCAAAAGGTTAAGATTTTTTGTTAGTATTATTGATATTTTTTCTTCTAACATTAAATTTATCTATTATTTTTTTCATGAATGGTATAACCAGTGAGTGTCTTTACGGTACCAAAAAGTATTAAAAGGCAGTAGAAAACTAATAAACCACGTATACCATCGAGGCATATCCCACATGTGGGGTAGCCAGCGGACTAGCAAATGGAATAAACATGCAAGTTTTGTCTCTTTGCGAATAAAAATTAAGACATTGAGGATGGGTGGTAAACCTCTTTTCTAAACTATGTAACATCAAAAAGTATATATTTTTTTAATAAATACTTTTATTTATTCTTTACTGTTCATTAATTTTTTAAAAAATGTATAAAGTAATACATTCATGTAAAAAAACAATATATATAGGGCGAGTTTATCGCAAAGACGCGATCTCTTCCAACGAACCCAAATAAGTAAATTCGTTTTATATTTTTGATCCACGTTAACATTACCAACATGCTTATGTACATTTTTCATATAAACTAACAGTTGTGTAAATAAATATACAGAGGGCTAACTTATTATCTTCCAGCTGAGATCTCACGTGACTGTATAATAATATGTTGTGTAGATAACTATATACCATATATGTAGATGTAATGAAACAAAACAATAGGAATTAGGAACTACATAGATGTGTATTTTACATGAGTAAACAAGCATGAGGTATGTCTTCCATTCTGAAAGTTTTATTTTTATTATAGCACAAAAACAAACATGTATAATATATATGATATAATAAATATGATATAGCGAATTTGCCAAAGACATAACATTTCAGAGCCTTGCCTTTACAAATAAATTTATTGGTATTTTTTTTTATTTCAGAATATTTTTTAATTATGAAACAGAATCACATATTATGTATGTGTGTATATCTAATTTAAAGATAGATATATGTATAATAAGAGATGTTATCAAAAAGCCAGTCACAGTGATCACTTGAGATGGGGTCGTTAATGGAAAGGCACTATATGTGTTTACCCCTTTATTTTAACTAATTAAAAAACACTACACATTATAATATGCAAGTACGAATACTGTATAATATACATAATTGATGAGATTACTAATACATATAGTATGTACAACCCTATCAAGTAACTTATTATAAATAAAATATTTTTATTAAAAGCTAATGCTATCTATCTATCTATTCCCTCACGCCGTATCCCAAGTGGGGTAAGCAGAGAGAATGGAACGCTATATAGATCTGTCCTTACATACTTTTTTCGCTTCTCCTACAGTCATACAATTTCTAATGCACGCACGTCGATTTCTCTTACTCAAAACACGGCCGTCCTTGAAATTTGGTCTACATGATCAAGCAATATAGTTCACGGACGCCCGCGCTTCCTCACACCCCTCCTTTCAGACAAGTATAATCCTCTTTGTCATTCTTTCCTCTTCCATCGTTCCATATGACCAAACCATCTCAATTTATTCACATGCATTCTATCCACAACATTCCTTTTGCATCCACTCATTGCTATGATAAATAATAATCCTTATAAAATTTTGAACTGCACATCAAATAAAAATTCTATCTTTATATATGTTACATCATAGCATTTCATATAAGTGGAATAGTCAACATTAAGGGAGGGATTCCCACCACTTACCTCTTCATGTTTCAATAATATCAGTTCTCATATACCTATAGAGCATTTTTTAAATCCAAAAGTAGGCTCCAGGTTAACCTTATGGACTTCCCTTTGCAAAATCCACTCTCCAAAAAATCGTATGAAAAGAGTTAAAGACCAATCCTATCAAAGGTACTTAGCTTTTTTAAAACAATTAACTAATGTAAGCTTTATCAACATGGCCTGTTAATTTAATTCTATAATAATAAATAATTAAGTACAGTTACCTAGTTAATTTATAAATTTGAATATTGATCTGTCATTGGACGGCCTCCGTGTCGTGGTGACATTATATTATCATGATTGTAGATATGTATAAAGGAATTAGCATAATGATACAACATTAACATAACGTTAATCAGCAGCAGGCTGAATACCATTTACATATTACATACACAATACGTCATAATAAACTTACAGACAAAGTTGATGCACAATTTATATACAACACTGGTAATAATTATTATGTAAGGCTAGCTGGAAGACATCGCGTCTCTGCGATAAACTCGCCCATTGCACAAAATCAATTTGTTCAGTGCTAAATAATGTCATGTTTTTTTTTTACATTTTATATTTTTTTTTTGTGCAGTAAAGATTTTCATTAATATTATTACTATGCAATAATCATCTGTGTCCTTATCCTTTTTCCAAGCTATTCTTTGCTCTCTTCCTTGATTAAACTTTAATATTGAAATACGTTTAGTTTTGATAAATCGAGCCTGTGCGTTATACTCGCCCTCTGTATATTGACTGTATTTGATGTTCTCATGACATCAAAAGTAACTTATGTCTTCAAAACATCGCACATCTCAGATCGCAGATCTCATGCAGATGATGTTTTGTGCTCTACGCATATAGGTACAGAGAGGAATACCTTCTGGACACCCTGTACATTGAATTATATTTACTATTATTATTATTATTTGTGTAACACTATAGGTGTCTCTGGGTAGATAATTTAATGTACATATAGTGTTAATACAGAACGCGAGCTTTTAAACTAATTTAAATTTTTCAATTTCAACTAGCGAGTAATGCGTGCCTATCTAGTACAGGTACCTACATTGTAAAGCTATATATTATTAAGTATAATAATATTTATTTTTAAGCACAAATATTTATGTTACAAACTTTTTTACGAAATTTCTCAAAAGTGGAGTGAAAAGATGCAATTTGATTTCTCCCTGTCAATAAAAGTTAAAAGCAAACAGAATGAATGCCACATTTCATCGCTGAGTTGAAGATGATAAATGTCCACAAACCACTCGAATCGGGTGGATTGCCGTAACCGATTAATTTAGATGTTAAATGTTTTACATGAGATGTTTTATGGACAACTTAAAACTTTGAGAAAGAGTGGGACCTATTCTGTTCTGGAAACTCCGTGGTTACACTTATCAACTCACAGACATTAATATAGGTATTATATTTTCATTCTTTACTGTTTATAATATATTATCTCCGTTGAGTTACCAGAATAGATCATTTACTCTTTTCAGAGTTCTGAAAATGTTAAATAAAAAAAAAAAATAAGTAAAACAAGTTCAATTTAGAGTTAACCAATAGTCCGGTAAAATATTTTATATTTTACTAATACCTGCTTCTTACAGGACGCTCAAAAACTGACCGAAAAGCGTGGAAGACCAATTTTTACAATAAACCGTGGATCACCCGTTTCAGAATTTATCTCCCACTCTTTCCCATAAGTTTTCGTGTCCTGTAAAAGGGAGATGTTCGAAAAAATAAAAATATTTCCCATCTTAAATTCAGCAATGAGATTTGCTACCCATCCTGAATGTCTCAATTTTTGTTGGCACGGAGAGGACAATTACTTGCATATTTATTGCATATGGCTGGTTTCCTAGCTACCCTACTTTTAAGATATACCGTATTGGGATAGTATAGTTGCATATATATTGCACCAACATTTTTGGTGTGTGGCCACTAAATCTAGAGTGCTCCCTCGGGGCAGCATTTCTCGCTTTAATGCGACCTTAAATCCTGTTTGTGCATGTGTGTGTCGTTATGGAGAAACATATCTCCAGGTACGGCACGAGGTATGTGGCGAGCGCTGCCCTTTAAAAAAAAATAAAAAATAAAAAAAAAGTATAGTAGTAGTAGTAGAACATTTATTTGAGAAAATATATACAGTTTAGATACATAGTGTATGTATATAAATTCCAGATTCATTCTTTACCAATTAGCGAAGAGATATGCCCATCATCTTAAGCCTTATCTTATATATTAAGAACAACCAGAAAGACCTATATGTTCATTACATGTAGTACTTAAAGAGTTCACTGGTTACCCCATTTGTGGGAGACACCGCAATGCTATAAATGGACAACCATAAATAAAATACAATATAGGAAATGTTTTTTTTTTTATTAAACACCGTAATAAATATGATATATGCCACGAAGGCATGTCGAGGTAACGCGCTAGAGTACAGTAATTAATTTAATTGCACTGACAGATAATATATTTTATTACAAAAAGGTATTAAAATGTCGCTTAGAAAACCTTCAATTACTTTATTTTAAATTAATTTACTGTATTTTATAATATAAAACGTTTTTATTTCCCAAAATAACTCTTAAGTGATTTGTAATCTTATAACAGCGATATGAGTTATTAAACGAAATTCAAATTTTACTAAAGCCGATTCGTTTCGTTAATATGGTCAAGATGAAGTTAAAAAAAACTAGTTGCTTACGGAAGAAATCCATTATTTGTTGAGTTGACATTTATTTTGTAAAACACCATTTTAATTTTGTATGAAAAAATACACATATATTTTAAATTATATTACTTTTGAATGATTGAGTGACCCGATTTCAACTTAAAAAGTCACTACAGCATGCCGTGCTGTTACTTATATAATAACTTTGTCTTAATCTAAACAATAATTAAAGATTTTTATTATTATTTATTTATCGTGTCGAAATCCAGAAAAAAAAACAATCAAACTGATTTTCAGTACTGTGCAAAACACACAGCACGTGGAGATGTGTCAAAAATATCTTTCGTAGGGCACAATGGACACTCCAACAAGTGTGGCATGGTCTGTGCTGCACCGCAGTCACACGCTCCAGATTCGTCTTGTAGGAAGCCCCATAAAGTGCTGCCCCTGGAAGGTAACTAAATCTTATACTCGAATGTCAACGGAACGGAATTTCAACTGAAAAGTTACCAAGAACCGAACCTTCCAACACGAACCAGAAAACCTTTTAAGGATTTCTATAATATGATTCTATACAATTCAACATTCATTTTGGAAAAGATTGGGATGGAACATCTGTTTATCATACAGCGATGTGGTGGCTTGCCTCATTGCTGAATGGGGGATATTAAAAGACACTCGAAAACCTTCTGAATATTGTAATTCCTAAAACCCATTCTTTGCTGGGAACTCCGCTAAGAATGCAAAAACAAATTCGCTAAATACTTCATTATCCAGTTAGTACTTCAAGTATAAACAACTTGTCTATTTTGTGTGTTGAAAAATGTAAGTGCGACACGACTCCTGACGTGTTAGTTAATATAGGGTTAGTCTTCCACAGGTGAGTGTGTTGAAGGATTGTAATTAATTTATAAAGGTGTAACACTGGCTAGTACCTACTTCTATTAACTGTACCTACATATAGCTATTTACCCAGATACCTACTTGACATAGTTATTTATGTGATCATTAAAAGTAACAGTGAAATTGTACAGAATAATATTTAAGTACTTAGATGGTTAGATGGAAGAAATCACTATATAGTGATAATCTCGCCACTGCACATCATCACATTTTTTCCTGTGTATATTGCCCTATTTTATTTGTTATATGAATGATGATGTGCAAGAAGAATAAAATAAATAAATAAATAAATAAATAAATAAAAATGTAATTAGGAAAGCATTAATATTAAAACAGTTTATCAATTTTAACTTTTAACAGAAATATTCACGGAAAGCTATGTAGTCCCAAACTTAAATATTATGAATCTTGTGCTAGGGGTACAATCGCGATGATGCACCCATATGATGTACAATGCATATTATAATGCCCCGAATCAGGACAGCTTAAAAAGGTCGTTATTCATTTTGTCCTGATCGAGAATCAAACCTGGAACCTCGAGACTTACAGACAAGAACGTTACCTCTGTGCCACACCGCAACAAGCGACCCAGCCGACCATCCAAGTTTGAACAGTATTATTGTGATTGACCACCTGGATGTCCACAATAGCCAGGTACCTGAAGAAGGCAGAGTTACGTCCGGAGGATGCAGGGGACTGGAAAACTTGGAAGATGAGGACTAGGAGAGCCGACCCCAAGTAAATGGGATAAAAGCGAGGACGAAGAAGATTGTGATTGTCCAATGATCACAAGCAGAATAGGGGACTGGTTTTCTATTCACAAAGTTCACGATCACTTAAAAAAATCTCTTATACAGCACACCGTTCCGAAAACAACAAAATCATACTGTCGAATCGACGATTTACTCACTGTCACTGAGGTTTACATTAGAAAAATTCTTAAAACCTGGCGAGAAAGATGGATTGGGGATTCAAATCCCATTTGGGAAATTCTCAAGTAAGGTGACGCTGTCTTTTCTAAGACTTACGATTCTCCGTTATTTGTTTTGACGCAAGATTGCTAGTAAAAAAAACTAGTATTTCATACATAAAGCAATATGTCTAAGCTGTACCAGTCGATGCTTTTATTTATTTTTAATATTATATAAATATGGAAACTGGCTAATGGATTTGTCCGTTTAAGAATGCCATCAGCCAATTACCGCTTACCCAGACTGGTTTGCAAACTATAAACTCCATTTTATTAATACTTATTTGACGGACTTTATTATTGCCTGATCGACTTGATCAAGTTTTTCTTACTTTTTGAGATTAATTAACAATGATAATTATGTGTTTTAGTTTTTAATTAGTCAATAATCTTAATGATTGCCCAGATTGAGCTGTTTAGTGCAATAAAAGCCTTACTCACGGTCTCAAGAATTTTTAGTTATGTTGTCTATAAACATCCCATACCTCTTATTTAAATAACATTTATTGTAAAAATAACATCGATAAAAATATGTCTTCTTGAGAAATTATTTCTAGTCAAGAGATTTTTTTAATATTTCACAAAGATGAAAATTTTCTGAATTTCAGAAAATAATTATTTTTTGTTTATAAAATTTTAGTTACTTAACAGTTACTGACAATTCTCATCACGGAAGACGTTTTTTTTTATTTTTATGTATGATTTTTTTTATGGAGACACACAGAAAACTGACAACACAATACATAAATTACCAACATACAATAATATCTGGCCAATTCCCCAATTAAGAGTGTCAACAGCATGCACAAATTGATGTCTTGGATATAACGAAAACATTGCAAAAACACTCAGCTAAGCGCTGAGTGTTTTAGAGCGCCGTAACAAAAAAAGTTGGCTCCTGACTCTCGGCCCCTGTCTACTGTTTTTATAGACTTCCCATACTATCACGGAGTCACAACTCTAGAAACTTGTTTTAGACAATGTCTGAATGAATCACAATTGTTAGTTGATGAGTAATTTATGAAGGCCCTGTGTCCATTTGTGGATAATTATGTTACAAAGGAACACACCTCTAAAATGTTCTTATTTTAATATACCTACTTAAATACAGCTTAGGTATATTTTGACTTATTTATATTTGAAATTTGTAAAATATACATATTTTTTTGTCTCATAGAGTTCCCGGTAAAGAATAGGCCCCCAATATTTTCTGTAAGTTTTCGAATGTCCTGTAGAAGGCAGGTATTCGTAAAAGATCACGATTCGACATCTTCAGTTCTGCGATGAGGTATGGCACCCATACTGAATGTCTATACTTTTATTGAGACGAAGAGGACAACTTGAATGCTTATTATATGCAGTTACTCTGCTTCTTACCATGATGTTTCCGATTACTGATATCGTTGTCAAAGGAACGATTTATCGTATAAGAGGGCCTTCCCGGCCGTTAAAAATGAAAATGCTCTTTTTAGCTAACTACTATTGAACATTCTCAGTGAAACATGGTCTCAGCAAGACCATCGTCTATCCTATATAACAGAGACTACAGATTTGCTGAGTGCACTGTTGGCGCGCAGTATCACTTTCTTTACATAAATTGTAATATATTTCAGATAAAAAGACACCAAGGATTTACCTAAGTAGATAGCACATATATAATGTACATAGGATCATGTTATGGTTTACATACTATATATTTCGTTGTATTATTTATAGATATCCTACGGTAGATACCAGCGGCGATTTCTCCTTAGGAGCGCCTATGCGAAGCACTGTCTTTATAAATTGATAAATATATCCTTTTTTTTCATTTTATTTAAAGAAATAATTTATCAAAAATGTAATAATGATAATTAAAGATAACAAAGAAAGAAAAAACGTTTTCAGACAAGAGAATTGACTTGAATTAATAAGAAACTAAAATTTTGTATATAAGGAAAGAAATATAGGTACTTCTCAACCTATGAAGATTTTCAACTTCATGAGAGGATAAAAAAATTCAAAATCATTTCTCATTTAAAAAAAACATATCGCTAAAGAAGAATTAAAATTCTCAATCTTATTCAAAAGAATTGAAAATTCAAAGAAATATTCTGACATTGAAGAGAGAGTGAAAGTTTAAAAGTGATTTCCACAATGGTGATTTTGGCCGGCCAACCTTTAAGTCTGTTTAATAGCCCAACCGTTGAGAGAGTTTTGTTTTAAATCTGCGAATAAATCAGAGTCCAAGACTCCTGAGATAAACGGGTGTAAGGTGGGGCTTTCTTGAATACTATTTAAGTAACGTAGTGTATCATGAATGAGAATCGAGAAAGGATAACTATTCTTTCTGTACAGAGGTATTTTTATAATTCTACTGCACCCCTATTAGTGAAACCTACCAGCCGCTTCTTGTAGATACATATATGTAGGGTGCCGTGGTATTGCAGAGAGAAAAACTCTGGAAAAGGTGGAGTAACTCAAGTGGAAAACCATTTTGTAGCGTGTGAGGAAACAGTATATACTTACATACCTATACCCTGTATGTAACTAGGTACATGGAAGTGCTTCCACAGGAACTAAGAGAGGTATTGCTGCACATCTACATGAAGGAACCTATAATAGGCAACAGGACAGCGTGGGATTTCAAAATTGCAGAACTGATCGGAAATAAAACATTTGTTTTCCTTTTTAATTTCTATGATTATGTATCTTAATTAATAATAGAAAAAAGACAGATATATTTCAGAAAATCTTCTCTTAATAACCAATAGGTATGCATTTGTCGTGAAGATGGACTAGATCGACAGCTGGAGAAATTGAACCCGGTATCTCTCAATTGAATGTCCAAGACCATACCAATTAGCTGCCGATATTTATTTCTATCTCTTTATGTATATACCATCTAAGTATTTTTAATAAAAAAAATAGTTAGGTAGTGTTACACAATATACCTACAGTCACTCTGATCATGAACTGAGTGATTGCAATATAACATGTTCAATCATTTTTATAAAATCTAGAGAACTTTGAACGATGTCATCAGTAAAAAAACAAAACCTAGTACCAGATCCAACAGAAGAACTGCCTAGATTAATTAACACTTCCTAGGAAAATATGGTGTACAATAAATCGTTTAAGATGTGATGTACGCTATACTGCTTCTAATTTATACAAATGCGGATGAATTAATTCACCAACTTGAATATAATTATAGTGTGACACAAACTATCGATAAAGGTGTCCCACACACGCATTCTAAGGAAAACTTCCGGACTAACACGTTCTTTCGGACGACGCGATCCAGTTGGACTTTGCGAACTGAGGAGTTCAAGTTGTTAGCGACCATAAGAAGAATAAATGAATATAAAATCTTAAGACAGCGTGATGGTATAGATAGATAGATAATAAAAATAGTTTTTAATGTTTTTTAAGTATTACTTTTTTTTTTTTTTTGAGGGGAAATCCTAGTCATGGACACCCGGCCTTTCTGGCCAGGTAGTGCTTGATTATAATCAGGCACTACCTGGTATTACTTAAGTATTACTTGATTATAATCAAGTAACGGATGTGCAAGTTTTGGGTAGATGGCGCTCTTGTAGCTGACTGAACCCATAACTTCTCCAATTTTTTAATTAAATATAATAGTTTGTCAATTAAGTTTTTATTTTATTTTTATTTTCCGACCAAAATTAAGTGTTTTTTTATTTGATAGTTTTGTTTTTTGTGTTTGTTTCTTAAATTTTAATAAAATTAAATCTAATACCTGAAATTTGTGACAATAAAAATAGTTTGCATGATTTGTATTTTAAAAGTAATAAAAATAAATAAAAGTGACAAATAATATTGTAAATGCGCTCTTGAAGTGATTTCATTACAAAAACAGCGCAATATAAGTGATCCGATAATAATAAATAATTGTAGAATACTTAAAAAACATTCAAAATGTCTCGTAACTGTTACATAGTTAATCCTTCTAAAATAACTGATATTAAAAAAATAGTTAATAGATATAAAAATGAAATGGTGGAGTCGTGCGTAGTTTATTTTAAATTTTTATAATTATAATTTTAATAAATTCCTCAAACCACCTCTGCTTTTATCTCCGCGTGTTCAGTCGAGATTCTTGGTACATACCTATCTAATATAATTTCGCCAATCTGCGTCGCACGGAGGCACTGAGATTCTATAATACATACCACCAAAAGTGCAATAGTAAAATTCTATTACTTTATCGTGGTAATACTAATAATAATACAGTAGTAGATGTCTAGTGGTAGGTATCATCTCCACTCCTACCCTGCAAGGGTAACTGCTTACATAGCACACTCTAACAAACACCCACCACAAAATTGATAAGAAAAGTACAGAAAACAACGAAGCATTGTATATTAAATAGATACGACAGAGCAAATTACACCATGTCACTAAAGCGTATTTCCCTTCGCGTAGGCGTTTGGCGGCATGGTTGATTACAGACGACAAATTTTACACAAAACAGTATTCATTTCAAGGTAAGTACTGTTGAAAACTGAGGATTCAATCAGAATCGGGACAAATCGGCTCCGTCCGATGATTGCATTTGAACTTGATGCATTCGGTAATATTCGATTACGCAAAAGCAAATTCGCTTCACGAGACGTTATTTTTCAGCGAAGCCGTTCAAAATTTTTTTGAAAGTTATCATATTTGTGGAGTTACTGACAAAAATTAATGGGAATCATCGCTATCAACTATGAATAGCTCTAATATATTATTTTTAGATTTTTTTTTTGTATGGCGGCCATCCCGTAGGATGTTATGGCCATATAATTTTAGAAATAAAAGATATCAAATTAAAAAGTAGTTGTTTTCCATTTTATAAAATACATCATTTTTAATATATGAATGTCACAAAGTATAATGCGTTTTCACAGTATGTGAATATGCCATCAAAAATAGCAAAACAAAAACCAAAATAGCGTATTCTTAAGTAACTTCATTTAATGCTGTAATTTTTGTCAAATATTCTTGTATGTATCTTTAATTTGTTAAATAAATAAAAAAAAAAAAAAAAAAAAAAAAACTTTGGCTGAAATTCGACATAGTGTTGTTTGGCTCCGAGATGCAGTTATGTATGTTTATATACTATTATTTTATTTTATACTGTGGAAACGTGATTCAGACAATGTTTGTGTTAAATTTTCTTAAAACGTGGAAGAAATTATATTATTATTTTAAATTTACAAGTGAATGCGAAATTTGTACGAATGTTTATATTATTTTCTTCTCCGTTGGTGTTTGTATTAAACTTGAGTGTAGCTTACAAGCCAAAAGTGTCAACTTCTGTTTGGAGTTTTTAAGTTTGAATTCCGCTGTCAACTTTCACGTTTTCCCCGTAGAATCTCCACTGAAGAATAGGTCTCCCACTCTTTTTTGTAAGTTTTCGAATATCCTGATAAAAGCAAGGGTTCGTAAAACCTTACGTATAAAACAATTAATATCTACACTTCTGTGATGAGAAATGCCACCCATTCAACAAGTCTTATTTTTTTACTAACACGGAGAAGACAGTTTGTATGTTTATAACTTGCAGTAAATTCGCTAGTTTGCTGCAAGTTATAAGCATGCAAAAATTTACCGGCAAATTAAATATTTGTAAATTATTTATTAAAGATTTCGGAGTTGTCACTGTAGCTGACATGACCAAAGGTATTATATAAACGGACCTAGAATGCCAAATATTTTTTATTTCTCCTGCTAGTTCTGTATATTTCCATATTTTTCCTGCGACAGTATTGTTTGTGTATTTGGAACATCGATATCTATTAGATAAGTAATTTTATTATGTTCATCGAGTAATACCATATCGGGTCTATTTTTATGTATCTGTTATACTTGCGCCCTTGAAGTGAATTTATTCCACAAAACGGCGAACTATAAATTGTTTAGTTATTATTATTATTAATTGTTTTATCATAATAAAGCATTTTTTAAGATTATTTATTTTCATATTTTTTAATAATTATTGTCACACAATTGAGACGATAATATAAATAATATATTTGTGTAATAAGTTAGTAGCAATATTGTTCTTTATCTAATGATAGAGTTTCTTCGATTAAAGATATTGTACAAATCAAAGAGAAAGAATAAGATAAGAAACTAGAAAGAGAAGACAAGAGTAAGAGTGAGAGAGCGAGAAGGTAAGTGGTTTGTAAGAGCAGAGGATTGAAAGTAATACAGTGCATTCTTGAAGAAGATGATTTGATACAATGTTTGAAATTGCAGATAAATTTGTTTACAACATTTACAAATATTTTAACAAAATATTAATATTTAGGGGTAATTGGCACGAAGAGGACAATCTGCACGTTTATCACTTACAGTTAGTGTTGAGTTGTGTAGCTGATAAGTAGATGGATTACAGAACAAACACTGTTTTTGAGTATAATATTGAATTTAATATGAACACGTAACAATTAAATGTAACTGAACAGTATAAATGCTGATGTTATTATTCGAACACTGAATTATTGAGGAAGAGGCTGAATCAAACGTGTGCTTGTATTATATACACGTAACCAAAGACAAACTATGATTTTAATTATTAGCCATAGATCATCATTTATGCCTGTGGCCAGTATCAGGTGCTTCAAAAATCACCACACAGATGGCAGTATGTAACAGTTAGTCCGCTGGCTACCTCATTTGAGGGATATACCGTGATGGTATGTATAGTGAATAGTGTAGTAGCAGTAGTAGGTGGTTTTTCCACAAAACGGCGCATCATGAATAAGATGTCTAGTTATTATTATTATTATTAGTAATATTTTGTTTCATTGGGTTTGGGCACAACTAGCAGGTGATAAGACTAATCTGCTATTTCAGATGGAGAACCATGTTTATATGATCAAACATAATGCAAAATCCAATTGGAAGAAGTGAGAAAGGAAACTGAAAGCCATTACTTAAGCCAGCCTAGGGCCTATTCGTAAACACAAGGGCACCATTTTTGCAAATTATTTTCTATCTACCTATCTCTTTATCTATACCACCGCAGCGTCTTCCATAAATAAGGAAACCAGTGGACTTGTCACAGGATCGAAGATGTTCAATGCCTTGATCGCGATGTTCAACGAACCTGCCTATTGGAAACTCCATGTAGCAAACAATTATTGGTGTTTTTACTGATTAAACGGTCTACACTACAAATTATATTGATTTTATTTTGATTCTGAGTGCGTTTATCGTGAATGAAGTGTATTGGAGTATTTGTTAAGTAGCAAAAGGTCACAGTAGAACACTACTGTAAGTATCTGAATAGGTATAGAAAGAATAATAATAAGAAGAAGAGGCACTAGGCACCACTCCTACAAATTAATACCAACGACTGAACTGGACAGAGCTTCACAAGATAATCCGGATGAGATTTTAGGATATGGCAGTCAGTATTGAGTAGTCTATATAATAATATGTACCCATAATGAGCATTAGGGAAGGCACAAAAAACTTAGTGTCTATTCGGGTTTTCAAGAAAAACCGGTTTATAAAACGATTATAAATGGTTTCTTGAAGCACCCGACAAAGAATTTGTCACCTTTTCTATTAAGTCTTCGAGTGTTCTACATTTTACATCTCGAATTCAGCGATAAGTTTTGCCACTCATTCTAAACCTCTTATTTTTTTGTTGTCACGGAGAGGACAGCTTGCATGTTTATTGCATGCAGCTAGTTTGCTGGCTACCCCACTTACAGAATATACCGTGATGGTATAGTAGTTGTAGTAGTAATAGTTATTAATTTTCAAAAATTACTTTAACCTGATGTCATCATGAGCAGCAGGTTTTGAAAGCACAATAACGTCACTGTGGAGGTACCTACTAAATACAAGTGTTTAATTTTTAATTATTGCACTAAAATTTGCTAAATGTGAATAACATGCAAAATTACGCACTTCTATTAAATTGAAATAAAATAAACAAATATTCATTGGCATCCTATGATAAGAACTTACAGTCCGCGAAAATGGTAGTGACACAAAACTAAAATGAATTTTGTAATTTAATTTTAAATTAAAACGTTTTATTTATATCCATACAAAGAATGTAATCAATTATATTGAGACAGCATAAAAAACAATTTTTATTTTCCATTTTTGGAAAAACCGTTTTGCATTCCCTAACAAGCATTTACCTTCCTATATACTACCATTTGGTGATCAGTAAGTAAACAAAGAACACAAAGTGGAGTCTTTCATCTATTTCCGAATTTCTATCCCCGATGTTGTTCTTATATTAACCTTCTGAGGTCTTATCCTATTCTATACAGCCAGCTGCTTGAACGAATACGGGTATATCTTTTGTTTTAAGCTAAAACAGAAAAAAGATTTCTGTCCAAAGAGCCTACACCCTATCGACTACTGCGTGTGAAAAATCGTTCAATATTAAACAAATCGTAACTTATATTACTGGGGTTTTTGAGTAACTTTGAATGTAGCCTGTTCTTTGAGTTCGTCGGTAGCCTGGAGGTAGAGTCTCGGCCTCGTGAACAAGGGGTCCGTGGTTCGATACCAGGTGCCGGCAAACTCCCCTTTCACGACACAAACTTTTAGAACAAATACTGTGAAAATAAGGTTGTATTTGGGTTTATTTATAACAAAGCCCAGACTTATCTTTTTTTTTTTAATGTAAGGTACTTTTGTTCATGAAACTTTGAGAGTTATCCTGATTCTCCAATAATAATGTTTTTCTGGGTCTTTTAAGAAAGAAGAAAAGATTTTAACTGAAAATCTTTAAAAATTGAAGAGAGATTGATCAGACTTACCTATTTTTTGGTTTATTTTAGTTAAGTCTACTTATTTTATTCTAAACACGGTTTTTAAAATAACAATTATACAATACAGTGTACAGAAAACAAGTTTATCAATAAGAAAAACGAAAAAAAAAATAGGTTTGTTTTTTTATCATGTTTCCGCATATCCCATAAAAGAGAACGCATTATTTGCTATGCAGAAATTGAATTGTATAATAATTTGTACTAACCAGTTTTTTTTTTCTTTTTTACCGTCTCGTAGACGGCTTACAGCTAATTCCACAAAAAAAACTTAAATATTTCGCGGAAAAATCTTCTGATAGCAACCAACTTTTATAATGCTTTATTTTATTTTTAGTGTATATTATTATGTTTAGTTTATGGGTTTGATTTGTAATCCTTTATTTTGTTCTAACAAAAGGATTATACTAGAACAGGTATTCCTAGTTGAATAATCCTATTTCTTACTCGTATTGATTGTTATTTGTTAAATAAATAAATAAAATTAAGTCATAATATGTAACTAAAATCATAATGAAATCTCGAACTTTTATTTTTATGGAAATGTCAGTTAGCATCATTGTGAAAGTTCCCATTTTCTCAATTAGCCTACAACGTATATATATTTATGTACATACCTTCTTAAATTGAAGAGATTACATATTACATCTCTTAAGATACATAAGTACACCCTGTATTCTATTTAGTTAGGTACTTACTCAGTACGCTGTATATTATGTATCAATTCTTTATCCTTCCAAATGTTAAATACATTATGTAACAAAACATACACTCCCTATACCACTGGACTTTTAAAATATACTATTTAGATATTATTATATCTTACATGAGTGTTTGCTTGTTTGGCATTTATCCTCAATGCCAACCTAACAAGGAGAGTAGTGTAGGTATAAAAATTAATCTTTTAAAATTCATAACATTGTCATTCTGTGATGACCCCTGTGATGAGAAAGAGTATTAGGTCTCCCAATATTTTTTTATAATTTTAGTACAGTTCATAGTATCCAACAAAAGCAAATAAATATTAGTATAACGTCATCAAAAGGACATTATCATATTCAATTTTATGAAAAATATGACACCTATTCCGAATGTCTCAAGCTTTCAGTGCCACAGAGGGGACTATTTTATATTACTAACTTGCAGTAAGTCTGCTGGTTACACCATTTGTGGAAAATATCGTGATGACATGGGTAAATAGATGAAGTAATTAATTATGTAATTTTAATGGAAACGTAATTAATTAAAATAAATCTCAGATATATTTTTATAAGGAATGGGAATTATTCAGACAATGATACAATTAAAACATTTTATCTGTCTAGACATTTTCTTTAAACCTACTCAATGTCTCCAACTAACTCCAACTGATATATATTATAACATCGCGAGTATTTACCATTAACCTATGCGGTATAGACTAGTAACACAATACCTACTAACTTTCTTAGAAAACAGGTTCTAAAATAAATAATCATAATATATGAACAATTTGATGCTAATGGTTTCTTTCCTACTTATACCTAACTATTGCACATCCTGTATGGCTAAAAAAATCTTAAGAGGAACCCTACAAATAATGTTTTTCTTGCCTTGCAATAGGTACCAATGTGTTTGGTCGCAAAATTTGAATGGTCGCAATACCAATTTACTCTTTTAATTTCTAGTCTACACAATATTTTATTCATTTATTTATTTAATTTATTTTATTCTTCACTGTACATTGTTAACAATAATACAAATTAACGTAGAAAATATCATTTATACAATTCATTGTACAGAGGGCGAGTTTATCGCTAAAATGCGATGTCTTCCAACTAACCCGGTTAATATAGGTTGATGTATTTGACCATATAATATTATTTAAATAGCATCATAATATTATTTGTATTTACTAACTGATACAAAATACGCAATAAATCTAATAACGTAACAATACTTATAATCAAAGATATTGTACATAGTAAGAGTGTGAACTTGTTGATAAAGGAAATTGAAACACACGTATGCTTTCCTCTATCACAATAAGATCTATATTCCTATAAAAAAAATAGATCGTACCACTTGAGATAGTGATTTTTAGAGTAGTGTTCCTTTCTAACATATTACCAGTACCCAACAAAAAATCAAAGAGCTAACTGGATTGGCCGCAACATCAGGCACCCAGGCCTGCTAATCACCATTTCGGAGGGCATGACCGAAGGTAGAAATAGTAGAGGCCAACCAAGAGATACCTATATGGACCAACTGAAGAAGGACATGAACTGTGGCACATAGGACGTAGAACTAAAGAGAGTAGCTGAAAATGAGGAGGAATGGAGAAGAAAATCCAAACTCGTTGCAGACCAATCCAATTGATTGTACATAATTCACTATAATAAAATCATAAATTGTAATAAATATACATAGTAACCATGTGTTGAAATAAGACAACACTATACCTAACAATTATGTACTATCTCAAGTGGCGCGTTTTTTTTAAGCAAGTGCACATTCTTCTTTATATTATAATGTCTTTGATCATAGCTCATTAGTGTCCATCACGTACACAATATTACCACAGACTGCAGTCAATACAATAAATACTACATCTCCTAGTAATTCACACTTTTTTTTTCAGCCCTTAATTAGTCATTATTACTATTATCGCAATGTGTCAAACTGGTTTGTGACAGAATAGGCGCCATATCACTTTTATACATAAAAAACGGCTTTCTTCTTATTTCCAATCAATATACCTGTTACTTCTGCCGTGCTCACGAGATTCTATTTATGTACCAGAGACGTGGCTTCCACACATCTAAATAATTGCAATAGTAGAAGGTAGCAAAGATTTTTTTTTGTTAACACACAGAGAACAGTTTACATGTTTATTGCATGCAACTGGTCTGCTGACTACCACTACAGTAAGATATTAGATACTTCGACTACTATATACTATCCCATCACGGTATATCTCTCGAGAAAGGTGGCCGGAAGAGCAGCCGCATGCAATAACCATACAAGCTGTCCTCTCTGTGACAACCAAAAATAGATAGGACAAAGGACAGGTGGCAAATCTCATTGCTGAATTTAAGATGTAAAATGTCTTTATTTTTCGAATATATGCCTTTACATGAGACTCTAAAACTAACGAGTAAGAAATAAATTGAAAAAAAAAACACATTTTGTAGTTAACTTCCAAATGATGATTTGTCATTTGGAAGTTACCTACATTCTGTATTTTTTTTAATTTATTTTGAAATGGACTTCCATCAAGTACCTTCAGTCAATAACATCGAAATTTTACGAATAAGAGTGGACTTTCAATTTTTTACCTGGTGCTCCACAATGTAGGCTATTTTTGAGATCTTTTATGTAATTTAGGACAAGCATTGCATATTTACAATATATTATTCACAATATTACAGGTTATTTTGAAAAGTAGGTACTTACCTATATTTTTGCTACCGTTGTCTTGTTTGTTTTGAAACAGTATTTATGAATCAAAAGGTTTTTTTTTCAGTGTTCTTTTTTAGCGTAAACTATCAAACCATTTACTGAGATTTCGCCATATAAATAAATATACGAAAGGCACGCTGAGCACTGCTATGTAAATTTATTTATTTAATTTAAATTAAAATTTCACATATTTATGCATAATTATATCATCGTGAATCTCCTGGGGTTGCCGAGTGGAAAAATCATTTTTTACTTTAATACACTAATTCATTAATAAATAATATTATGATTACTTTTTATATGCCTAATCATTTTAATATTGAAATCATTATTATGATCAAATTTTCTTGACTCATCACAATGCCATTCACGCGATGGTCACGATCCACAGACAGACAGACAGACTGTCTATCATGACATCATTATTATTATGAACAATTTATATGCCCCTTCAAAATATTATGAATACCATGCTACACACATAATGTTATTTAATTACTTTTAAACAATAATGTTATTTAATTAGATACTTTTAAACAATAATGTTATTTAATTACTTTTGAATAAAAATCAATACATTTTGAATAAATATAATCAGTAATATCTATCAATACCAACCCACAATATTTTCTACACATGGGGTGAACAGCTGACTCATTACATTAAAGTAGACAGAAGTTCCTCTCTAATTTAAAAGGAAAAAATGACATTGAAGATATTTTAGCGGCTGGTGTGGCGCAGAGGTAACACTCATACCTTTGATTCAGAAGGTCCCGGATTCAATTTCCGGTCAGGGCAAAATGAAATATATAATTTTTCAAATTGTCCTGGATTTGGGTGCTATATGTGTAAATAAATATATTTTTGGTGTATTATGTGTATCGTCGCGTAAGTACCCATATTACAAGATTAACATCAAAGTTTGGGACTAGCTCGATCTTGTTAATTTGTTCATATGTATGTTATGTTATATTATAAGATGTGTGCTGCACAGGGCACTCAACATATTTGAATGAAAGATGAAGTATGCCACGCAATCTGGATGTCTCTTTCTTATTGACACGAAGAGGACGCGATATTATGTATTTTTGTTGAATTTGATTTATCTGCTAGCTACCCCACTTGTGGAGAGTTCGGTTATGGCATAGACAGATAGAAATAGTAGAAAATGTAGCAGAGTCTAGGCCTCATGCACAAGAAGTGCGTGGTTCAATTCTAGGTGCCGGCAAACTTCCCATTCACAACACAAGCTTTTATAGCTTAGTGTCTAAAGTCGTATTTGGGTTTATAACAAAAACTTAGATTTTTTCTAGTTTTAAAATTCATCGCTAATTTAAAATATGAGACGACTGTCCAATTAGTGTTTGATTTAATTGAATTTTCAATTAAATGATTATTCCACGAGTTAAGTAGGTTTACAAACTAGCTTCTAATATTGTTATGTAAACAAAGGGTGTGTCCTGTGTATACTGTACGTTATATGGAGACAATATTTGTACAGTTAAAATTGATTTATAAGCAGTGCACAAAGCAAAACAATAAGTTTATAATCAATATTGATTGCTTTTATAAAAAAATAATTAGCTCAGTTTGTTTTTAAAAATAAAAAAAAATAGGAGTACAAATAATGTACCTATTCCTACTTGCAATGTTATGAAAACAATATTGGGGTACATGTTTACTTCCATAAGACAGTAAATATTATATTTTTAAAACATTAGGTATATAACAAATTTAAAAAATAAATAATTACCAAAGTAAAGATAGATTGAAAAGAACACAGTATGTAGTTAACATCTAAATGACTTTATTAACTTCGCTTGATTATAGTAACACTTTCTACTTAAAGAAACAGCAAAATTTGATTTCAATAACTTGGCAAGTTATTATTATAAGTCAAAACCAGCTATTTTATTTGCTGTCTTATTTAAAATATTAAAATATAAACCATATGTGTTTTTTTACTAAAATTAAAACTGAGTTTACAAAATAAACGCTACGTTAACTCAATCAATAAATTAAATTTTTATCATTATTTTAAATTGTTACTTAATACTTTATTTAATTTTTAAAATATTTTTACTTCATTATTTTTTTTATGTATATTTTTTGGAATTAAAAAAATATTTAAAATATAATTGACATTTAATTGGCTAATCCCTTAAGAGGATTTTGACCATGTTCAAAATCTTATTTAAATATAGTTAGGTATAGGTATAATTTTTTATCTAAATTTACAGTAACAAATAAGAAGATTCATTACGATTCAGCAAAAAATATTTTATAATCAAATTTGCACGTCTCTACACTTAATTAATTAGGATGCTCCACTCAACATCGATTCATCGAACATTGACATCAAATTAAGGAAATATATTATTATATTGTTTCCAAACGAAAAAAAAGCGGAAGGTAACTACTCTGGAGGAAGAGCGAGCAGCCTGCAGTAGTAGTGATATTGAAGAGTCAAACCTTTTAAATCTAATTGAACACAATAATTTGAGGACCGGAGTTGATTTGAAAGGGTGGCAACCCTTGCGTGACGGAATCACTCAACTAGCAGTTAGTTCATCCCTGAACGAATCATCCAATATACAACTACAATGTAGTAATGTACATCTAGAGACAACTTAATAATAATAATAATACTCATATAATGTACAATGTTAAGGTGAGGTGACCAAAGAAAACATTTACAAGGAGGACATTTTTTACATTTGGTATAGGAATTTGATCCTCAAACGTTTTGTTAGGGAATATTTTCAATGAAAAAGAGGACGGTCCCTTGTTGTTAAATAATGTTTTGTGACACTCCCGAGTTTGGTTGTTTTGAGTCATTATTCAAAAGTATAGTTTTTTAGGTCATACCTACCTACAATGAAATAGTGAAATTTTCGAAAGGGTGAAGGAATTTGAAATATTTCATGACATCATTTTTTATATTTATTGTATAGAGAATAACGTCAAATCACAGTAATACAGTCACACTATATCCATCCTCGATTTTGTTCAAGAAAACTTAACAAATTTGTTTGATTATCTCAAAATATTAAAAAGGAGGACAAAATTACAAAAAGAAGGACGGTGGGTCACCTTAACAATATAGGTTATATAGGTACATTTTATACTGCAATACTATATTCTGCATACGGGATCATCGCAATGTGTATTATACTTTGCTCTAAAAACATAAAATGAAGGATATGCCTCGAGGAACCAGAACATAATAAGAACTTAACATTTTTTTGAAATGTTCAGTTATATTTGGTTATAATTGTCGTGATTTTCAACTTAAATTAATTGCGAACGTTATTACTTAGAATAAATGAATTGATGAATTACAATGGCAATACTGTGCTAAAGATGGCTGGCAATCCAGTGCCCAAGAAGAAAAGCAATCCATTGCCCAAGATAGAAAGACTTGGAGAACCATTGATTCGGAAGCCAAGGTTCTTTAAAGGTTGTTCGGAAGTATTAACTAGAATATATTAATAAAATATATTCCAAAATTTCATATTAATATATACATTCATTCAAAGCATCACGATATTTACCACAAGTGGAGTAGCCAGCGGACTAACCGCATATAATAAATATATTTGCCGTCCTCTCGGTGCCAATAAAAGTTAAGACATACAAGATGGGTGGCCTTCTTCATCGCTGAATTGAAGGTATTAAATGTCATACGTGATGTTTTACGTATACCTGCCTTTTACAGGACACTCGAAAACTTACAGAAAAGAGCAGAAGACCTATTCTTAGCCGATGATTCCACAGAAATTACATTGATCATGATTTTTTGCAGAGCAAGGAAATAAATCAAGTTTAACAATATGAAATAATTCATTATTGATTGACAACATCTCCCTTCTCTCTTTTCCCTTCATACATAGCAACAATTAAAATGCGTGCTATAACTTACATTTTATGATTACCTATTATTGCTACATGTAGGTACGTATGTAATATAGACTGTCTATCTAATCCTCCCTCACACAATATGCGCAACCACCACTCAGCTCTATTACATCAATGAATTATCTCATACAAATTTGTTAAGTGGATTTTTATTCTACTCGCCCCCAATAGGGATGTAATTTCACTAACAGATTTGTTTACATCGTGTTCAGATGAAATCATCATACAATCATCGAATGGAATTACATACGTACGATCATACTGCATTGGAAAACATACATCTTCAATGTTTTTGTATAAATAAGCATTAAATATATTATTGATCTTTGCAAATGCATAGATTTTTGCATAAATAAAAACTTATTTTATTGATTTTTTTAATAAATTTAGCCTTGTTCGATGATGTCAGGTGAAATAATTAATAACACAGTAACCTTTGATGAGGTTTTCATTAGTCTGATGATAAAAAAAGTCGAACATTCAATCGATAAATCGCAAGGTCAAGTCCATCCACTGCCGACCTACTACACATTCACGATATAAACAGTTTATTGTGAGAGTATTTGAGATGCATTTATTTGCAATTATCTTCTGAAAAATGATTACTACTCGTATGGACATTTATCTATTAAAAAAATATACATATTCCAACAATAAAATTAGACTTTTCTGTGAAAAAACTTAAAAATCGCTAATTTTGCAAAAATCCATTCATTGGAAAATAGGGAACACAATGTCACGAGACAAACATAATAAGTTAAAAAAAAACTCCAATGAGGGGTATCCGAGGGAGTGTTTAATAGAGATCATTCTGGTACAAATAAAAAAAAGCATCGTGAATCGATGTATTTATGATTGATTTGTCTAATCTATTCTCCGTCCAATCGCGTTATGTGAACAACTCCAATACAATTAAATTATTATCGACGAAGACTTACTCGATTAAGTTGATTCGACCAATAATATACCAACATTGTCTGTACATATAGGTACCAATAATAAATTTGCACAATGTATGTATACTTACTAGTTATATTGTATAATAACTGCATATCTCCACTACTATATTACTAGTATACCATCACGCCATATCCCACAAGTGGTGTAGACAGCAGATCAGCTGCATATAACAAACATGCAAGCTGTCCTCTCCGTGCCAACAAAATACTAAGACATTCAAAATAGGTGATAAAACTTATCGTTGTATTCAAAATATAAAATGTCTTTATTTTTTCGAACATCTGCCTTTTATAGAACACTCGAAAACTCACGGAACGGAGAGTGAAACCCGATTATTTATTACATGTAGTTAGTTCATTGGCTAACAGGTTTATAAGAGATGACATGATGGTATAGATAAATGGAGAATACAATTACTATATTTATTAGGTATACATAGGTGTACCTATACTGGTTACAAATGAAAGTAATGCCTTTAATGTATGTTAGTTCACGTGTAAGTCGCGTGTTTTCAGTCACTACACAAGCTTTATTACAGACTTAATCTACTTAAGTTATGCACTCGTATAAAAGCTCTAATCAATTTAATACAATACAATTTATTTAAGATATAAAAACAATATTTATTCATGTTTTATTTTTATAGCTTAAGTCGTTTGTTGCTAGTAAAATAATTGATTTTGTAACTATTGGTTATACACTTAGTAACTATTGATTATTCAAAATAATTATTTTTTACAAAACAGTAAAACTAAGGTTTACCTAAGGTTTTATTGAGGTAACGAGTTCTATCCGTCTATACCATCATTGTAAATTCCCCGAGTGGGGTAAACAACAGATTAACTGTATGTAATAAAATTGTGAAAAGTGCTCTTCATGACATTTTTTTCCGATTCACACAGATCGAGCTAGTCCCAAACTAGGATCTTGCGTTTTGGGTACACGACGATACACACACATAATTATAAAATGCACTAAGCACATATAGATACATGTAACACCCAGACCCAGGACAATTTGAAAAAGGTCATTCTTCACTTTGTCCCGACCGGAAATCGAACCCGAGACCTCGTGACTCAAAGGCAAGAGCATTTACTTCGCACCACACTGGCCAAAAACAAAGTTTCAGAATGGGTGGGATATGTCACACTGCTGAATAATTCAAGATATTTAATATCTTAAGTGAAATATTGTACCAATATCTCCCATTTAGAAAATACCAAAAAAAAAATAAGAACTTAAGCTGATTCTGTTCTAGAAACTCCTATTTTAACAACACAACTATTCAAACCGCAATATTCAGGACAACAAACTGACAATTAGAGAATGCAATGTACATTGTTTAATATCGTAAGACAAAAAAAATCAACATCATGTTGGTACATACTTTTTGTTTAATATTAACATTGATTAGAATCAATAGAAGTCTTTCAATTCATCTTGATTAGGCATATCTATAGCGCCCCAATATTCATCAATCTATTGTCTATACTTTTACATGGCCAATTATATCAGAGACAAAAGATAATATTTCGGTGGTGTTTATTGTTATCTATGGTATTGGTACCAGATCAAAGAAATCATTTTAATTGTTTATGGTTTTTGACAGTTAAATAGGTGAGTGAGTAGGTACCTCTCTCACAATCAATCTTTTTTTTAATATTTAGATTACCGCATAAATATTATGACAATCGCTCTCAATGTGCACTTAAGCGAAAGTTATGTCAAAATAGATCACTTTTATTCATGAATAATTATTTTTGTGTCTGAAATGCATATTTTAAAATATTTTAGTAAAGTTAAATAGTTTTCTCTTGGGAACACGGGATTTCATTCAGTGTACTGATGTATTGACTACTATTAAGGTGATCATCGCAGAGCTAAAATGATTCAGGCAGATTTGTATATATCTACATATACCCTCAAACTACATCCCAAGTGGGGTTGGCAGAGAGAACAGGACGCCATATAGATCTATCCTTACGTACTACTTTGGCTTCTTCTACGTTCATACAATTTCTCATACACACTCGTCGATTTCTCTTGCCTCCCTGAAGTTGATCCATGTGATTAAACCACGTAGTTCTCTGATTTCCGCACATTTTCACACCCCCTCTTTTAAAAACGTTTATCGTCTTCGTCATCCTTTCATCATTTTTCATCCATCATCATTCTTTCATCTTCTTCTTTTCGTGTCGGTCAGCATCGACAAACAATAAAAACACCAAATTCACATCTACACTCCCATTCCCTCCCAGAAAGCAACAACGTCTCTTGCAGCTCCCCCTAGGTGAGTTCGTCCCACGAATTCCTCCCAGTGACACTGTCTGGGAGCGATTGGGCATGTCAGGAGGTGTCTAGTGTCTTGCTCCTCTCCACACGCCATGCTCTCAGCAAAGCCCCATCTCTGGAGGTTCTTTCTAGTGCGTCCCACTCCTGTTCTGATTCTGTTGATTCTTTCATAAAAACTTACTAATCGTTTTAACAAAAAAAAAGAAAATTACACTATCAAAATATATGTATTTTTACGTTCACATTCTATGGTTTTCAAAGTGTTTCTCAATTGGTGGACCTTGAAAACCTAAAGTGATAAATTAAGCCAGCCTAGAGCTAATTCGTAAGCGTTAGGACGCCTTTCTCACTTCTTCCGATTAGATTATGCACAATGTTACTTTGTGTAAACATGGCTCTCCAATCGAGATATCTGATCGGTAATGTATTTTTACAATTACATAATCAATTAATGACGCAGTACTTATAACACGTACATTTAAAAAGCTGTAAAAAAAGTCACAATATTATGATCAACTCTGCATAAGTAATAGTATATCATTTCACTCCCCCATTTCCGAATGCATATTCATTTCATTCAGTAACCTACACTACATAGATGCTTACATATTGAAAACATTATATAAAATTGAATTTTTACATGAAAAAGGCCTTTTTGTGCATTTTATCCATATTTAATTTATGACATGCACATAAAATATTTTTCCCTGTTACATTAAAATAGTTCATGCGTAAAATCTATCGTATGAAATAATAGTGGGATAAATTAATCTATACCTACCATCACCGTATTTCCCACAATTAGGGTAGTCAGTGGACTAACTTTAAGTTATAAATATACAGGTTGTCGTCTCTGTGCTATTGAAAATGAGACTTTCGTGATGAGTGGCGTCATTCATTTTTAAATTGTAAATCTTATATATTTATTTATTTATTCTTTTTGAACATCATCATTATTAAAAACAAATACAAAGTTTTAATACTAAGTAAAATAATACAAAATATAGAATTTAAAAATACTAGGACGATATGCAGTAGCGAGATTATCACTATCAAATGATTTCTTCCATCTAACCACAATTTTATTGTATTGATAAGGGATGTTTTTAGACCGACACATAAAAAACTTGAATATGAGTTTAAGAGACCCATTCTGTCTCGGAGACTCCACAGATATATGCTCAGTAAATAAAAAAATATGCCGTAATAAAGTGAGGAATGAGGATATTAGAAGAATGCGTGGATACAAGAGGAGTGTTGTGGATAGAATGCGTGTTAATAAGTTAGATAGGTACAATGCTTATCTCATAAGATAATACTTATCCTAAAGAGAAGGTCCGCAAAGACACAGGCATCCGAAAACCACGTAGCTTAATCACGTGGATTAAATTTTCAAAGACGGTCGTGTTGGGATTGATCGAGATTGGGAGAGATCGACGGTGTATGAGAAATTTTACGAATGATCTACAAGTATATGGCGTTCCGTTCTCTCCGCCTACCTCACTTAAGATACCACATGGGGATATGAATTCATAAAAGATTAAAATAATAATATTATCAAATAATATAAAAATTAGTTAATGAAAATCATCCTGCAACCGAAAGTTAAATGATTTTAATAATAAAAAATCACGAACACATTCAGTAGTCAGGTAGCTACGCGAACTTTACAGGGCGGAACAAAAGGGGGTGAAAAGGGTGGATAGGGTGTTTTAAACTTTTTTTATTCTGCCAAATAATAACAATAATAATGAAATGAAAGCTTTTTTGGCATTTTAAAAACGGAAGTAAATATATACCTATCTCTTTCTCTCTACTACTACTAGTACTACCTGTCCATACAATCCTCTTGTTTGTTATTTGTATAGAATCAGTTGTAGTACAATCATGAATAGTATTATGTTACAATGTGTTAAGCCTATGATGATGATAATGATAATATTGGTTATAAATGACTTATAACTAAGCGCGGACGTCCGAGAAGCATGCGGCTTGACCAAGTGGGACAAATTTTCAAGAACGACCCTCTGTTGAATAAAATATGACGTGTATGTGTGAATTTTGTATGAATGTGGATGAAGCTAAAGCAGTATGCAAGGATGGATAAATTTATGGTATGCTGTTCTCTCTGCCTATACCACTTGTGATACGGTATGAAGGTAAAGAATAACAGTAGTATTTTGGCAACAAACAACAGTCTTTGGAATGTCCCAAGGGTTTTTTTTTGCTTTGCTTCTGAAAATGATAATACATAGTTTGATTGTTCCTCATTTCAGTAAATTGACGTAAATGATTTGACATTTAAGTCTAGTTTAGATTGGGATAGTTACTATTTAATCCTAGATTAGTTTCATTCTTATTTTTGTACTAAATTACTAGCCCAGGTAGAAATATACTTAACAAATGTTTTAGTTATTACTTTATATTGTATGTATGTTTTACGGTTTAAATTAATAACTCTAAGGTTTGTACATTCACATAGTGAAAATTCATTATGATGATATTATACTTTGAACATAACACAGTTTACTTTTCACTTAGATTTATTCAAATCTCGAGCGCTTTCGTCAATGTTAATAAATTGACATTTTCTAGAGAACTGTTCTCCTGAAAATTTCAATTTATTAACAATGACGAAAGCGCTCGAGATTTGAATAAATCTAAGTGAAAAGTAAACTGTGTTATATTTAAAGTTTAGATTAACCTACTCAATTATTTGATTAAGCAAAGTAAGAATTTAATTTAGCAAAATCACCAGTGGAACTACTAGTATTTTGTTTCAATTTAATGTCTTAAATTAAGAATGTCATATTCACATTTTATTTATGACATGAGTCAATTTTTCCGTTTTTTCAGTTGATACATTGTTCCATAATTCACTCAAATTTTTCTATGAAACATGAAACAATCGAGAGAGAGAAAAATAGAAAGGAGAGCGAGAGAGGGAACTTTACGCTACAACTGACAAATTTTTAAACTATATATGTATATATACATTGATATGATACTTGTTATTTTTTTTCAACACTGAAAACGCTTTGTTTCAGCGAAATGCCAAAACCTTTTTTTTTCGTTACGTGAATATTTTTTTTTTGTTTTCGCTCTTGTTATTGTGTATCTCATTCATCGCGCGATGTTAAAAGTCACAAAATAACTATGTTGTTGGTAATGTAGATAATCAGTCAATTCATCAAATGGCTTGATTTTTAGAGAATATTTTATAAAATATAAGAAAACACTTTACTTTCACTTTACTTCATTTTAATTTCAGAACGTTTTTGAACACTTTTTGTTCATTATCAATGACAAAGCAATACTGAATATTTTAGCTAGTTATTTTTAGTAATTTTCTTTGAAAGAAATAAGTAAAAGATTTAAAATATAAAATGTGGTGATATTCTTTTTGACGTTAATTTTGTTATCTTATATCGATTTGCACCTAGAAAAGTATTATTAATTAAACGTTATAATCGCGGACTATCCCACAAGTAGGGCAGTTAATAGACTAACAGCATGGAAGACTAAAAAAATCCTTCCTAAAATTTATAAAAAAAATATAAATTAAAGAAAATCTTAATAAATTATAAAAATTGTATAAACGATTGATAGACAAACGCATTCCTGAGCTTATCAGCTCAAAGGACAAAGAATTAAGAAAGCGTTGTATATAAATAGACAGAATAACAAAACAGAATGTCAAAATTTAAAAAAAAACCTCCATAAAATAATGCTTACAAAGTAATAAACAGGAAGACATGCAATACTGTAATAAACTCGCCCTCTGACCGTTGAATTATGAAAATGCATATTAATTATCGATATTCTTTAAATTTGCACATTTTTAAATGTCTTTAATTGTTATTTGAACATTTTACCCCTAGCATCAAAAATTGCCTAGACTCTTGACAAATTGACTGATTTATCATCAACCTACAACATACTTGCTACCTATCACCATGAACAAGGTAACTCCAAACACTATTGTTTCCATAGAATGTTGACCAAACTTTAGTCAGATTAATCTTTCAGCAAGCTATACTGGCACAATTCTAATAGGCACGTGTATAAATATTCAAACTATCTATATACAATTATGTAATATATGCTAAACTAATAAATTGATCAAATACTAATGGTATCCGTAGATATTGGATCAACTTTTTCACCAATTGTAAATACGTTCCTATGTATGTAAAAAAATCTTTGATACTCTAGTATCACAATATCAGATTCATTCTTTTAGAGTTTGAAACGGGAATAATAATTCAATTTATTTTTTCAATAGAAATATACAAAACTAACCATTTCCCTCAATAAATAATCAATCTGAGATCCTCATAAATGGTTGCTTTTATGGTTTGTATTTATTTATTCATTATAAACATACGCCATCAGGCCCAACATGTACATCTTCAAAATAAACATAATAGCAAAGGACATGAGCAGTGCTGTTCCCCTTTACAGGCATAAATGTGTTAGCTGACGATTAGTCCCCACAGACACCACGAGGGAAGCTTGCGGGGGTCAGAGAGTAGTAACCCAGTCATTCAAATAAAGTTATAGCATATAAGAATTTTTCTCGATTGGTGGACCCTAGGTATATTGTGACAGTGAGATTGACGGAATTGGTGAGCGTTGTCCATCGATACCGAAAAAGATCACTCAAGCCAGCCTAGAGCCAATTCGTAAGCTTTGAGGCGTCTTTCTCACTACCTCCGATTAGATTTTGAACAATGTTACATTGTGTAAACATGGTTCTCCAATCGAAATGTCTGATTGGTTTTATCAATCAAACATAATGTACACAGAGATATATTTTTGGTATGATCGTCTTGGCTGTAAAGTATTAAACCCAAAGACAAAGATATATTTGGTGATTTGGCTAACTACATACTATGTTGACATTGTCTTCTGCGTGGATGGACCGTTATTGTGATACAAAATTCCATGATTCGCGAGCTCTGGAGAGTGCGAAAGTATTCAAAGCAAGGTACAACATTCTATTATTCGGGAGAGGTAATGATTCTTACATGGGCTCTTCCGGTGGTTTTTCAACAGAACGAAGGGTTTTCAAATACAAAAAATCAGCTGTTTTTATTATAATTATTATCATACGATCAACTAAATTAAATATTAATTCATTTAAAAAAGTATATGTGGAACCTAATACGTTAGATACTTGAATAAAATAATTAGAAAGTTTAACACTCAAATATTTAAATTATAATGTTTTAATATATTCTATTAATAGAGGCGAAATCGTCTATTTTGACGATAAAATGTCTAAATTGTCAATAGTTATTATCAGTTTACAAGAATGTGTGCAAGTATTTTATGGCATCTCTGAAACCGGTTTCGAAGAAATATTATAAATAAACTTACCTATCAATGATGACAGGGTCTGAAGGTGTCTCATTTCTATTTCCGCAGCTCTTTTTGTCACAACACCGACTGAAAAAAAAACAATAAATGTCAAAAAAGTCAAAGGTAAATGAAAGCCATAATGACCAACAGCAAAAAATAGTATATATACATCTAAGGGAAATGGCAGGTGTTCATAAACCTTCACGTATAAGACAATATCCAACAAGTGGGGTAGCCATCGGACTACCTGCAATCAATAAAAATGTAGATTTTACTCTCCGTGCCAACAAAAAATAAAATATTCAGGACGGGTAGCAGGCTTCATAACTAAATTTAAGATTTTAAAACTGTCTTATATATGATGTTTTACGAACACCTGCCATTTCAGGACAATCGAAAAATTACAGAAAAAGTGGGAGCCCGTTTCTGTACCGGGGTTTCCACAGGGTGATATCAAATAATTTTTATATCACAAAGTATTTGGTAATAATATTATTTATTGATTTGGCGGTAACGTTGTGATAGTTTCTTAACATTATTTCGAAAGTTTGGAGTCAAAAAACTTTACTAATACCACTAAAAATTATGATACCCGCGACCAAGGTTCCAACAGGTATCCTATCATTCTCCAGCGCAATATTAAGATTAGTCAAATACCTGTTTAAATCTTGTTCGCGCGTAGAATATATTTTAGTGGTATTAATAAAGTTGTTTGACTTCAAACGCTTGTAATAATAGAATTAAAGTAGATTTAAAATAAAACACTGTATTACTTTCACTATGAATAATATTCAGTGAGTTTTTATTAAAAACTCGAAAGGTCTCTGAGTCAAATATTATTTATTCATAGTGAAAGTAATACAGTGTTTTATTTTAAATCTTTTTTAACTCTATTAAAATGAACTTTCATAAAGTTATTCCAAGTAGGTGCTATACAATCATTACTAGTAATAATTTTTAGTAACATCCTAGTATGAAAATAAACTATTCCAATTCACGCAAGTCCATGAATGAGGATGCGTAAAAGGAAGAAAAAAGGTAATAGGGGTAGGTATGTATAAGTAGAAGAGAAGCGAGAGAAGATTCACGTAAAAAACAGTGATTCACAATGATATCGTGGATTTTTTTCACGTAGTTACAAAAACTACCTTCATCATATACAATAATAATAATATTCTTTCATTGGATAGTCTAAGGCTGTGCCAGACAAAACTACCTTACTGAAACACTTAAGGCTTCATGGAAAATATTCAGTTTTCATGCTTCATAACACGTAAACGAATGAATAGCCGAAAAATGCTATAACTTCCATCATATCACATAGTGAATTAATATGAATACCTATGTCAATAAAAGCGCTAATCATTTGTCAGAAAAATTATTTTTTGATTAATAGCTTCAAGTTCCATAGTCTCTAACGAAGAAAAGGTATCCTAGTCTTTTCAGTAAGTTTTCGTGTGTCCTGAAAAAGATATGTATCTTCATTTTACAATAATATAACTTTCTTGAAATCTTCGGTAAAAATTATTGGTCTCTCACTTTTTTCTGTAGGTTTTCAAGTGTTCTTTAAAGGGCAGATAATCGTAGAACACCCTCCTTTACACGAGACTTGTCTCTATAAGTAGGATGTTTAGATTTAAGTTTTTATCAAATAGTCTAGTTGTGTTTTTATATCTGTATTGTTTGCTGCGTTCAATAAAATTATCAATTATCAATCATGTTTCAAAATTTCAGCGATAAGATATGCATCCCATCCTGAAAGTCTTAACTTTTATTGGCACGTAGAGGACTACATGAATCTTTATTACATGTAGTTGGTCCGTTGGCTACCCAACTTGTGGGAAATTCCGTGATGGTTTGAATGAATTAATTAATGAATCTTTATTTCTCTTTGTGTCACTGGTGACACCCTAATCAGTCACCAAAAATGGTGAAATAAAATTAGCATGCTGGTTATCTTTTCAAAATATCTATAGAGACTAAATAAAGTTAAAATAAAAATAAAACTTTAACAACAAATAAAAAAAAATCCTCAGAGCACCTGGCAAAGAGCTGGTCTCCCACTCTTTTCCGTAAGTTTTAGAATATTCTGTAAAAGGTGAATGTTTGAAAAAATAAGGTTATTTTACATCTTAAATTCATCGATAAGGTTTGTTCGCCATTCATCCTAAATATCTTTGTTGGTATGGAGAGGATAACTTGAATATTTATTAAATGCAGCTGGTCTTCTAATAGGAGAGTATGCATGAGGTTTTTTGTATGACACTATCGGAAGCGAAAAATGTATGCAAGGATAGAATAAATGGCGCTCGATCCTTTCTGCCTACCCCGACAGGGAAGCGACGTAATGATGATGGTGATGATATTATATATTAAGACGTGGATGTAATGTTCTAGAATTGATAAATTGTATAATGTCCTTGAGGTGCTTTGGCACGTAAGCGACACTTAAATATTGCACAAAAATAAAAAAATATAGTAATAGCTAGAAACTCATACGGTTATTCACTATTTACGGAATAAACATTTGATAGTACAATTCCAATAGATGCAATCCACCGTTTTGTATTGCCTTAAAGTCTACAACAAGGCCTACCCCTACAAATCTTCCCTTTTCATTCTCCACCCTCAACATCCCCCCTTAACTACAGTACGACTGCTCCACCTTCCTTCTGAATACCTCTGGGGAGGAACAACCCCTAGGGAGTCTGTCCTTTGCTATTCACTCAATGTCTTTGCCCTTAGCAGCATCGGTTAGGGATGGTTTTTGTTGCTTTTTGTCGGTATATAATACACACTACCGAGTACCAGCGACGTTTATATAAATAGACTCAAAACTTAAATGAAAATTGGTAGTATGAATCTAATCGAATCTGCGGTCTAAAATAATTTCATATAAATCAATCTTAAACAACAAGCGTTGGTGCTAAAATTAACTGTTTTTTTATTATTTTAAGGATTTTTGTACGACTTATTCAGGAGAATAGGAAGTGCAATATATGTGCGAGCTAAACCATTAGCATCTTAATGTTACTTATTTATTTATTCATTATTTACTGCACATTGATTACAAACAATTACATAGAAGGATAGAAGGTATACATTCAAGAGCAGACTGAAGACATCGCTCGTCCAACAGAGCTTCCTGCGCCCTTGTGATGTATTCTCCATTAAACGGCGCTAAAGAAATCATCCAACGTCATCTTTAGATACAATCAATATGCAGAGGGCGAGTTCATCGATAAGGCGCGATCTCTTCCAACTATGTAATCCAAAATGTAGTGCAACTGATTTTTTTTCTTCATATCAATTTTGGAACCTGATTTCTGTAAAATTAGTTCTGCGTGACATGTCTATGATATAATACGTCACTGACTAATAGAACCTACGATGTAATACAAAGTTAAAAATATCTAATAGGTAGGTAGGTAGGTACTGAAATAATAATACATACATATGTACATATTCCTACCGGATGATGTAAAGGAATGTTTCTCTAATTTGTAAACATTCAACTTATGTAACAAAAAAATATATTATTCCCATGGCGTCGCGTCCACAAATTATTATCATCACTATTATTTAAGCTTTTCACACTGAGGTATTCTATGTCGAATACCAGTAAATACATGCCAAGATATTCACGAAACATTTAGAAGTATTTATATTGAACGAAATTTTTGTGCAGTAACGTTCGTAGGTAACAAAATATCGCTAATGGACTTTTATGAACCTTTTAATATATATATGGAAAATAACATAATTGGTTTCAGTTTTACTAAAAAAATTATTGAGTAGTGACCTGGTTTCGACTTATAAAGTCATTATCAAACTAATCAATTTAACATAGTTAATCTTATATTTTTCATCGGAATAGATAACGTTATTCAGCACAATTTTTTTTTTTCATTTTAAATCCCAATATGATGTTAGCTTCAGAGAGATTATTTTATTTATTTATTTATTTATTTATTCATTCTTTACTGTACATTGATAAAAAAACAATTACATAAAAGGTATACATTCAAATTAAATACAATCAATATACAGAGGGCGAGTTATTTTCACCGAACATTGGCTCAAGCATAAAAATACTGTACATTTTCGGTTTAATGCACTATGAAAACCGAACGAATAGTTGCCATGGTTGCGTGGACAGGTCGCCGGCACCGTGCGATTAAATGCGGTGCATTTAAAATCTGATCACACCTACTGTGAGACGAATATTTGGTATCTGTAAATAAACCGATTTTATTTATTTATTTATAGTATAATAAACACAAATCGGCATGACAGCCAGACAGCTTGTTCGCCAATTGATTCCCTATATTATTGAAATATCTTCTAACTAACCAAGTATTGTAGAAAACTAAAATGTAATACGAACAAAAGTTTTCACATTTGCCAATAAAGAAATCAAAACAATTAATTTTTATGATTTAAGTTTCCACAATAATGAAAACTATTAAAAATGTACATTTTCAAGTCCACTGACCACCTATATAACGTGGTGTATTGAATTTTGATCAACATTGTCTTATTCGAGTCGTGCAACATAATCCTTTAATCTCCACATAAATTAAGTAGTGTGAAAAGAACACTTTACATGTCAACATTCATTCACCGCAGAATAAGAAGCAATACTCCCAAACCGACATATTTTTACTATTGTACCTATGTGTTAATTTTTTTTATTTTTCCTTTGGTAGTTCCTACCCATTTTATTATGTGTTTCTACCAATGATAATCACCACATCAATACGAGTCTTTTGTTCCTCTTTATCTTCACGGCAAAGCACCCGAAATCGAGTGAATAATAATTATTATGAATACAGTTCTTTGAATGCTAATAATAGTTCTTGTTTTGTAAATATTTTCATGACAGTTTTTAACACAATAAATCCAATCAATCAATAATGTAGGTAATGTTTACTTAACAGTTATTTAAAATATTGAATTTACAATTTTTACAAAGCTTATTATTTACCGACATGTCTCGAATGATATGAAGTATTTTCAAAACAAACTAAGTATATTTTGATTGATTGAGTTGACGTTTGTTTTGTAAAACTCCATATTAATTTATGGAAATTAACACAAACCTTTGAGTTTTACTATATTGAATAATAGTTACAGTAACCAGTTTGAAAATGACTTTGTAAGTCGGAATCAGGTTTTACTGTATCTACTATCAATATAGTAAAATTCAAACAATGAGATCCCAAAAGGATGGTTGCTTCTAAGGTTTGCATAAAGCGTCTCTCGATTGTGGACCTTACATCGTGACAGTGAGAATGGTGGAATTGGTGAACGTTGTCCATGGACACCGAAAGTGATCACTTAAGCCAGCCTAGAGCCAATTCGTAAGCGTTGGGACACCTTTCTCACTTCTTCCGATTAGATTTTACACAATGTTGCATTGCGTAGACATGGTTCTCCAATCGAGGTTTCTGATTGGTTTTGTCAAACAGTTAGTGTTTATTTTCATAAATCAAGCTGTTTTTGTTGTTGCACGCCTGCGACAATATCATTTTATATACTTATCTTTCTACTACATACCATCACGGCATCTCCCACAAAAAGAGTAGTCAAAAAAGACTAACTACATATTATAATGAACACCCTCTTTAATAACAACAATATTTTAGACGACTTTGTTTGCGCCGTTTTGTGATAAATCACCGCAAGGGCGTATATATATATTTTTATTAAATGAATATTATTATTAATTACTTTATTTCAAGGTTCTTCTAATATAATTAATCATTTAAAAAATTAACAAAATTTCAAAATATACTTGGATTATGAGTTCCGACTTTAAGATTCTCGATAAATATAAAGAATAAGACATTCGGGATGGGTAACATATCTAATAAGTTAATTGAAGATGTTAAATATCTAATACGTAGTATTTTGCGAATGCGTATCTTTTATAAAACAATTCAAAATTTCAAAGTAGGAGACCTATTCTGTTATAGATAAGTGTAGGAGACCTATTCTGAGTCGTTTTCATTTATTGATGATGATGACGATGACGGACGATTTTGTTGACGCCGTTTAATGAAGTTTCCATCTAAGGCACGCGGAAAAATTATGGTGGAAAAGCTATAAGTCTTCGGTTTGCTCCTGAACGTTGTTATCGATTGATTTATCCGAACGAATTCGGGAAATCGATTTCAGTTGATGCCAGGTCGATACGGATAAAGTTTTGGCACGGATAGGACAATTGTTATGTTTATTACCCACAGAAGTTTGTCTACTGGCTATCCTATTTATAGGATATGTCATGATGATATAAATATAAGAGAGATATGATGTTCAGATATCTAGAAAACTTCCACTTTATCAGTTTCTATACATCACAATGAAATATTTTCATATTATGTATACACAATTGTATATGACGATGTGTGCATGCATTATTTATAAATGATTTATATTCCCGTTTCTTTAAAGGGGAGACTTGGGTAAAGGGAATTCTGAGGGGAAAGACGGCATGAATAAAATATGACGGACAAGTTTAAGGCAGTCAGTGAGACATTTACGATAATAGCCATTTTGAATGCGTTTTGTTCTTCAACACAAGAAAAATAAAGAACATGGTAAATTGTATTATGATACAGTAATTCATAATTGTATGTATCCCTCCTTTACAATGCACCTATCCTTTAACAACGATATCAGAGCTTTAGAAGTTTCATTAAAATAGGTGACTTAATTGACGCAAAGACACTCTGAACGGTGCAGGTTAGTTTCTGCTCGGTTATTCTGATAAAAGCGCTAAAAGGCGATTAGATTGTATAACATAATTATTTCATTTTTCAGTTTGTTTGATGTCGTGTTATTCCGGCGATGAAAAATGTTAACCATTTCGAAAAAATTACTAAGATTTCAGCAAACATCTTTGACATACGGGAGAAATGATTTTCAGGCTAAATCATGTTTAAATAATGTTCAATTATGGTTGATCAAGAAAAGCATTAGTTTTTTGCAATCAGATTTTTTTCAAAAATATTGCTAATTTGACATTTGAGTGATTTGATTTTAAAATCAGACTAATCCAAAAAAGAGCATTTATTTACATCAAAGTGTACCAACAAGCATATAATAACTTTTCGATTTTCGAAGAGGAAACACTATGAAAGTTCATTTTAATTTAAATAATAAATATTTAAATAAAAAACACTGTTTACTTTCATTTAAAATTGTTATAATATTAAAAGCTTTTCGGACATACGTCCATCTTCAGTAATAATTACTTATAACTAATGACAAATGACAAACTGATGGTACATGATGATACAAAATTAAATGTGACACCATTAACATTCAAATCCCACCTCTAATTTCTCCTCTTAAAAAAGCATATAATATATATTACAACAATATAAAATACAGAAATATTCAACAACATTTTCCAAAAAAGTAGAACATTTCAAAAATTATGTAAAAAATAGTTTAGAATATCAATGTTAGAAAGGAAATCAGTCAAATATTGATTAGTTTTGAAGCTCTTTTGACATTTTACTACAAAAGGATTTGTCGAGTTTCGACACCAAATCACACATTTTTTAGATAGATACTACTACTATTATACAATCACGGCATATCCCAAAAATGAGGTAGCCAGAAGACCAACTGCACGTAATAAATATGCAAGCTTTCCTCTCCATGACAACAAAAAATTAAGACATTCAGGATTTAAAATATAAAAACGGAAATTCTTATTTTAGCTTCAGGGGATTTGCCATGAACGAAAGACGTTTGTTTTAATTTATATTCTCGAAATTCCGATGGGAAAATAGAGAGGCAAATAATAATTATTACATCAAACTATTTAATTCATTTATTGAGTTGACATTTATTTTGTAAAACTCCATATTATTTTATGTAAAAAAAAACAAATTGTTTTTAGTTTTACTGTATTTATTTATTTATAAAAATAGTGACCTGGTTTTGACTTATAAAGTCATTGTCATTGTTTTTTTATAAATAAATACAGTATAACTTAAAACAATTTGTTTTTTTACACAAAAAAAATTACTTAAATCAATTTTTGTAAGATTTGTTAATAAATTAATAAATATGAATCCCTACCTGCACATGACTTCGTGTGTGAGCAACACCCTGCACATCTCCGGATTCTTATCCTGTCCCTCGTACATGATTGGCTGGAAGGAGAGAAACAGAAAAAATATATAAGAAAAGGAAGAAAGATTATAATAATATATTATATCCGAATGATTAATGTTCTCTTACATCGATACTAACATGGCGACCATTAGTTTTTATGTTCGTCCGAAATGAATACGTGTGGTGTGAAATAAATGTCACTGCTATTTTTTTACATTATTAATGTTTTCTCAAAGTGAACTTGAGGTAGAATCTCAATTTAATATACAAGAAATGTCAATTTTTGAAATAAAAATACTTTCTTGCCTCAATCGTAACAAAAATCGCAAATAAGTTAGTATTTAACAATTCCATCAACGATAAATTCTTCAATTGTATTGTCAAGTGAGTCATGACCATTATCAGTTTTTAAGAATATCAGTTTGATGTTTCTAAGATACTGGATTGAGAATTTACATTTAGACCTAGTAAGGATTAACCTCTTCGGCTTCATTTTCAGTATTAATATGGACTATATTACCTTTGAAAATACCTACATACATACATACATACCATCACGCCGCTTCCCTCGCGGGGTAGGCAGAAAGGATCGAGCGCCACTTCCTTCTATCCTTGCACACATCTTTCGCTTCCGTCACTGTCATATAATTCCTCATGCATGCTCTCCTGTTCAACGTGCTCAACACGTGACCGTCCTGTAGGATTTGATTTAAATGATCTTGCCATTTAATCCTCGGACGTCCACGTCTCCGAGCACCATTCCTCTCAGACAAATATATCTTCTTAGTCATTCTGAATTGAAAATACACTGTTTTTTTTAATCCATTTTTCAGATATTTTATTTAGATTTGTATTGTAACTTAAACATTTTTTCAACAAAATTATTTTTTCTCATAATTATAGCACCCCACTCATTTATTTACGGATTTTTCGGATTACGGATTATCATTAAAACTAAAGATTTTTTATAATAAAATTAACCCAAATACACCCAAGACACCATAACAGTAAGTATTATGCTTGCGTCGCAAAAGTGGAGTAGGTCGAAAGCAGATGAAAATCGACCATGGATCTCCCAATTGAAAGCCGAGACTCTACCATCAGACTAGCGACCACCTCTCGTATCTACATAAGTTCCAAAATAACATACTACTAAACATTTTCTTTTTGCTATGTTATTTTCTTTTTGTAAAATGTAAAAAAGTTTGAATTCACTTTTGTGTTAGAAAAAGTCACAGCTCTTTCACACTGAATAACAACATATATAAACTGCTGTGATTTCTTTATACATATTTTTCTCTTCATTATACAATATTTCTCAGTATCATAGCAAATACAATAGACATAGACAATATTATAGTTTGTGTGAAAAATGGGAGTGTACATTGTCAAATCTAACACTCATTTTTTTTATAATATTATACTTCGACAAGACATTTTGTTTACATTAATATTTATTTTGGAAAAGATCTGCCACACAGCGTTTGGGATATTGGGTTACTATTATGTAAGGTAAACAAATAAATAAAACTATAATATTTTGATATCTCAGATGATGATGATGATGATGATGATAAAAATAGATCCCGCATTTTTGTTTTGTTATTCATTGAAAAGTATGTGTACGATTATTTTCATATCAAAACATATTTTTTTGTCAAATCATGACTTGTAAATTTTTTTTTAAAATATTTATCAGGGATCTTAAATCTGGACCGTGGAGTCCCCGAAAAAAGGTACATTTGTAGTAATAGTGTCGTGAATATGGGTTTCATATTTGAAATAATTGATTATAAACATAGTTAGAAAATTTGTATTGTCATAAAAGCTTTTCTTTGTGTACCTACATACATACATCTTTCCTATAGTATACCATTGTACTATTTTGCATTAGTTTTTAATAGTGTCAAACGCTCTTGTACGACAAAGTTACCCCATTTTCACTTTCTATATCACTGTAGTGATATAAAATTTCTAAACTGAAGTAGGTAATACAACGTTTTATTAAATATTTTAGAGAGATCATAGAAATTACTCACTTGGCATAATACAACCAATAATGAAATTTATTATATTTTGTTACATTTTTTTTAACATATAAATATGTATGTACCTATAGACGATTCAAAAAATATAGCTAGTCCCAAACTTAGGTATGAAATTTATGTTATGGGTACTAACACGACGATACACATATAATAATTATAATTATTATACATTGCACTTAACATACATACATTATACATGTAACATCCAGATCCAGAACAATTTGATAAATAAATATTTGATATTTTCAAGTGTAACTTTGTGGTAATCCATTTTGAATTATTATTAACTAAAAACACTGTATATACTACTAGAAACACCCTTCTAGTACGTTCTAGTGGTATATACAGTGTTTTTAGTTAATAATAATTCAATTTGATAAAGATCATTCTTCATTTTGCTCTGATTTACAATTATTACTGTTGTACTGTCCTGCCAATCAAGTTGTGTTGCGTCTTTTGTATTCCGTAAAATATTATATAATGAAATATAAAAGGTTTTTGCCGTAAATTTTATGTGAATAAATAAAAACATAATTATTGCAAAAATTTAATTGAGTAGATCTAAAAAAAGAAATAAAATTTAAGATCCAAATCATACACGAGAAACAATTTGAATCTCTTTGCCTACCAATGTTTTTGTACAAAAGACACACAATTTGGCGATATTATATAACCCGTAAAAATTGATTCTTTATATAAGGAGATATCATAACAAATTTCCGATATAATGTCTCTACAATCCTCTCCATTTATCCCGCAAGGTTGTAGAGATTAATTTAAAAAGCAATTAAGTACATCGTTACCTTTAAAATTCAACCTTTATTATCATTATGAAGTTTGAAAATATTCCTTATCTAAATGTCCGCATTTAACCCAATCTCCCCTCTGCTGTGTGTAAAGGATTATGTGTCTTATTAAAGGTAATCCTTGTGATAGATTTTTCCCTGTCTAATTGAATATGTAATGGAATGGCTTATTGGCTATTGTATCGAGAGATATTCAGGGATATTCGTGGACTTAACGATAGTAAGGGGAAACTGGGGCCAATATGGAATATCCTGTACTTACATGTGGCTTATTTAAAAATAATTCTTAATTTCTGGGGGAGAAATATCTACCTATCTCCCTCACTCTCTTGTACCTTTAATAATATTATATACATTAGATACAGAGGGATGCAGATGAGACCACAAAATAATTTCAATAATAATATTATCATTAGAAATTATTTCTCTTTAAGGAAAATTGATTTTTAATAACTACCTCAACAGGCCTACAGATTAGTGGGTATTGTGAAAATTTTAAATTAATATTATCTTTGTACTTAATTTATTCTGTGAAGCACCCGGCATTGAATTGCTCTCCCACTCTTTTCGGTCAATTTTCTAGTGTCATATCAAAGGCAGACGTTCGAAAATGCAAAGACATTTTGCCTCTTGAATTCTGCGATTAGGTTTGCCATCCATCTTTTATGTATATTGCATGCAGCTAGTCTGCTGGCTACCCCACTTGCGTGATATGCCGTGAAGGGATACTTGTACGAATAAAGTACTACTACTGATACTTGTGCGAATACTACTGAGTAATATGATTAATATTTTGTTAAATTCTTAACTGTTTGTTGCATTGAATTTGGTTACATTTTCATTGTTTTGATATTAGAATTCATCTACTATTAACTTTACCATCACGGCATATCCTACAAGTGGGGCAGCCAGCGGTTCAACTGCTTGTAATATACACGCAAGTGTCCTCTCCGTGCAAGTAAAAAATTAAGACAATCATAATAATGGGTGGCATGCCTCGTCGCTAATTTGTGGATGTCAAATGAGTAATGGGCACACTAAAATATTGAACCTAAGATATTCTTTCTATTACTTTCTTCCCTATACATATTAGTTCGTTGTTTTGTATGTAATATTAAATTCTAATATTAAATTGAATAAAATAATAAATTCAGCATGCAACAGCGATTTTTAAACAATATTTTCATCTCAACAACGTAACGCACCGTCTTTTGGTATAGACGGCAAAAGTTTAACTCAATTTTCTACAAGAGAAAGTATCTGACAAATGACTTTAGTACTATGTATTCTCATTGCAAGATACGACATGTCACATGTAGGGCTGCCACATTAAAAAAACGCTAACATCTAGATAATATATAAAAAAAATACTCTTAATGTCACTTCATCGTCAATTACCCAATATTTGTTGAATTACTTACCCGTATCAAAATAACCTTGTCAAATTTGAATTGAGGAGAAAATATTTAACATATTATTCAGTTCAGCGATTAGGTATGCCACCCATCCTGAATCATTTCATAACTTCTTTTACTACGGAGAGGACGGCTTACATGTTTATTACATATTGTGTTTGGTCCGCTGGCTACCCGACTTGTAGAAAATGCTGCGATGGTATTAATGAATGAATTTATTTAATTCGGCAATGAGAAAACCAGGGGCCGCAGACAAACCGTACTTAGTGATCGACTACTGGCAAATTTTTCGACAATCTACCTACATACATAACTGTATCGTGTAATTATGCGTTGTTGTCGCAGTTATTGTCGAAAATTCTTTTGTAGTCGATCGCCAAGTGCGCGTTTGTCTAGGGGGTCAGCAGACTGTATGCAAATAGATATGAATTGACATTATTTGTGCTATAAAATAATTGCATTCAGTATGGTTGGCATACCTCGTCAACGTTGAACTGAAAATTTGAAGTCTTAAAAATGATTAAATATTTATAAGTAAAAAAAAAACACTTGGGAGTTTTAAATTTGATTATTGAAACAGTGACACGTGTTTCAATAATTAAATTTAAAACTCCCAAGTGTTTTTTTTTTTACTTATAAATATTTAATTTAATAATGGAGTTTTACTCATTTAGTAAAAATAAAATAAATTCTTAAATGAGATATTTTACGAATACCTGCCCTCAACAGGGCACTTAAGACATTTAATATATTCTTTATATTTCACTATCTTAAACTTTTTCTGAGACCGGGAGGACGACTTGCATGTTTATTGCAAGCGGTTGGTCTGCTGGCTACCTCACTTGTAAGAGGTGCAGTGAGGGCATAAATGAATAGAGGATGTTTTTTATAGGACAGTTGTAAACTTTTGAAAAATTCAATTAGAAACTTATTCCATTTCGAAAATACTATGAAAAAAATAAAATACCTTAAATATTGTGGTTATAATAACGTGGTTAGATGGAAGAAATCACTATATAATGATAATCTCGCCACTGCATATCATTACATTTTGTCTTATGTAAGCTGATTTGTTGATTTTGTTATGTGAATGATGATGTGCAAGAAGAATAAGATAAATAAATATATTTATATCAAAAAAAAGTATTCTATCTAGAAATAGCAATATGTACCAATGAGAATACTGAATTATGAAAACAAATCAATTTTTAATTTATTCAAATTTGTAAAATAAATATCTCGTCGTATTTAAGCAACCGTAACCGAAAATCGCTAGACATTTATTCAAATGGTGGTAAGGTTTTATATTATCGTGTTTAGTAACTCAATCTTTATTAGGAGAAACAACCCTGTCGGCAAGACGAAGAAAAATTACCGTGCAAAGACATAAGCGGGGAGACTAACTTAGCTACGGTGATTTACAAGAAAAACACTTTGCCTTGAGAGACAAAGACGAATACATTATTACGGTACGTACGAAAGGGACAAAGAGAATGAGACACATCACGACCCGTTAAAAGAAAAAAACTGAGAGACGCATTAATACAAAGTTATGGAGTTGGAAAAGGACGGTTGATATTGTAAAGTTGTGAAATTTATTATTGAAAGTGAAAACTATTTTGCGGAATGTTCCCAATCATGACGGTATTCAAATGTTTGATTTATTTACGGACCTGAACTTACTATTGAATATTTTATTCAACTATTCTTTTATAGTATTATTTTATTTACGTTTATTTTATTAACTTCTTTTCTTAGTAAATGCTTATACTTTTTATTTATATACGAGTATGTAGGTATGTGAAATTCAGGAATCGATAGGAATTCCTTAACAGTTATGTATATGCTGCGAAACCATTTACTTCAAAAAGGAATCAATAACTTATATTTAGCAACATACAACCACAACTTTCACAGTTCACCGTTCCTATGACAACAATATTAGAATGAAACATGTTTTTCTGTTCTCAACCAGTTGTGCCAATTCGCAAAATATAAATAAATCAATATATTAGTCAATTGACTTCCAAATCAAAACAATGACACCGTTCGTTTTGAGGAAAGACCGTGAGAAAAAAAAATAATATGCAAAAGTAATAACATTACTTAATAAAACTAATATAAATAAATAAAATATAAAAATTGATATAAAACAAATATTGTCCTCATATCAATCTCATAAAACATGCAATGACAATATCCTAGGACATACATTACAACAATAATATGTACTTATATGAGATGGAAGGTATGTAAGTGTGATTTTCCTATAGAGAGCCACGCGTATTTTACGAGTGAATATTGTGTCTGCCCTCTGTACTGCTACTATAAGAGAAGGGGACAGACACGTGTGTGTCTTGCAACAAGATAATCATAATAATTCTATGGAATCACAAGTAACAACAAAGGACGTACGATGTCCCAAAGATGATTGACTACTGATAAAAGGATTCAGTGATCAAAAACATTTGGAGATTTTGTTTTAAAAAAATTTCTGTGAAAAAAAAATTTTATATAAATTTAATTAGTTTGTTGTAAATAGTTTAACTGCAAAATATTCATAATTTCAAATTTAAAATTATCATGGTAGATATATTTTAAATCAGAAATATTAGACAGTTAACGCTATTGAAATTCAAAATTATACTGTACTATACCATCACGGCATAATAAACATACAATCTGTCCCCTCCGTGCCAATATTTTTTTATTCTACAAGTATTTTTTTTTATAGTATGCCTATTACACATACCTAGGTAGTTTATCCGCTGGGTATTTCTACTTATGGTTGATGCCATAATGGTATTGATAGATAATCCATATTGTTCAATAATGTAAAGAGAAATGTTAAGTTTCACTAATAAATGTGTATGTTCTTGAATAGTATTAGGTAGGTACTACAATATACTTCCAAATTCAAATTACTATTTGAAATAATATTTATTATATTGAAAACGTAAGAAAGTAAATGAATAAAGAAAAGTAAACTATAAAGAAAAAAATGTTGCCTACCTCATTTATTATGAGAATGGGGTACTGTACAGGAGTCACAATAATATGATATTATTTAAAACTACCCTTATAAGATGTTTGGTAAACATTTTGTATATCGGATATTAGGTATTATGCGACTAGATGAACGGCCACCTCGATTATAATATATTGTACTATATTGCACTTATAATATATTTATATATACCCATCATAATCGCACTATTATTGTAATACATTACTTACTCGATTATTTTTATCAAAGGATAAGAGATGACAAGTAAAACATCGAATCATCGATGCTAAAAAAGTTCAGATGTCTCGTTTTTTTATGGGTTTTACGCGAAAAGGCTGAGATATATTTTAATTCGTTACTTACATTTAGTTCACTGGCTAATCCACTTGTGGATAAATCATATGTCGTGATGGTAAAGATACTTTAAAATAAATTCGTATATTTTATAAATGGTTGATTTCCTTGTGACTTATGATTGTTCATTAAATTCTTATTGTATTTAATTTTTTACTTAAGATTGAAACAACTATTATAGTATCACCAGGGAATTTTCATAATTTAAAATCAGATTGATGATGCAGAAAATCATTTATAGTAGGTAATTGTGTAAGCAATTAAAAATTACAAAAAAGTAAATTTATAATACTATTTTGTAAACGATTTGCGTTTATACAAAATTATTTCAATTTCGTTGCAACTTTCACAATTACTGTGTTTTTAACATTATTATTGAAATCACAAAGATATTTTAAAAACACAAGCAATAGCAAATTTGGGTTAGTTGGAAGAGATCGTGCCTTTGCGATGAACTCGCCCTCTGTATATTGATTGTTGTTGAAATAGCCATTCGTGTACAGGGCGCAAATAAAAACAAAGAAGATACGTGCAGGAGCCAAGGAGTTTAATTGCCAAATAAAAAACATAAAGATTGTAACATATAAAAAATAAATAACTTACATCGCTTCATAATATAGAAGTACATATTATTAGTGTATATACATAGGTAGGTATCCTCTAATGTGATTTTAACCTTTTATGTAATTGTTTGTAATCAATGTACATACAGTAGAGAATGAATAAATAAATAAATAAATTAATACAAAAAGACAGTATTTAATCAACATTAACTAACAACACAAGCAACAGTATTTCATTATCATAAAGATATTTTGCATCTGTTACATAATAAATTACATAATTCAATATAAATAGACAACAAAGTAATCTAATCGAGTTTTGATAAATTTTCTTCTCGATGAATATATTTACGTTAAGCATCACTATAATCATGTTTAGACATTTTGTTCACATGAGCATAATAATAATATCTCGCACATTAAATCAGAAATAATACCAGCTTTAAATATAAAGTATGTAGATAGTTTGATGTTTACAAAACTACTTAACCGATATGACGTTTTGATAACAATAATATTAATAGTAGATAGTTGTCATATTATAAAAAAGTGTTCGGGGATAATACACTAGTATGTACCTATATGCAAACGATGTATAAATAAAAAAAATGTAATGGATGGGGTTTTATTTTATGCACTTAGAGGACTGCCTATTTGTTTATTAGATCCAGTTTTTCCATTGGTTACACCACTTATGTAAGATGGCACTATGGTATAGATAAATATAGATAAGTTTTAAATTATTGAAACTGTAAGCAAATTATTAATCTATTTATTTACTATTTCATAAGCTTATTTATTTCCTTATACAATTCTAATGAAGCCCTTAAAGGTATAACCACTATTATTCCAGACAATAAACGCAGATCGAGCTAGCCCCAAACTAAGGTTTGAATCTTATGTTTTGAGTACTAACGCCACAATACACATTTACAAATGGTTTGACAAAATAATTTAAATACATATTGTGATTAATCAATGAAATTGCAAGATATTTGTGCTTAGTAAGATGTTTCATCGCTGAATTAATAATCAAAATGTGTGTATTCTGTTTAGAAAGCTGGGAAATTTATTACTAAAAAGAATGGAGGACCTGTTCATTTCAGAAATTCTTTGGTTGTAGATACAAAATAAACATTTTGATATTTTGCATTTCAATGTCGTAAAAAAACTAAAATTCAGAATGAACAAATTATTACTATGATAGAATGAGGTGCATAAAATTTACGAAATGCATAAAATATCTAAAGATTTATTTATTTATTTATTTAAACACAACATATACGGAAATTGCCTTTACAAGTATACAGATAAACTTTATAACATCACACAATCATTCAACACATGTACAAAAATATAAAAACAGACAAAACATACTCCAGTTAAAGTCAAAAAATAAAAATGAAAATTTAAATACAAATACAATAAATTCATTAAAAGACAAATTTTAGTCACTAGTCAAGATATTAAAAAAAAAAAAAAAAAATAATAATAATTTTAGAACTGCACAAAAATACATGAACAAAAATACATGAACATGGAAAAATCCACTAGGTCTGATCTGAAAGAAGCGATTCTATTATTTAAAGATATAATAATCATATCTCTATTTGTATGTCTGTTTATGTGTATGTCTGAACATTTATGGCGATATAACAAAATGAAAGAAACATTTAGCAGTAGCATATGCCAATGGTGTATCCAGAATTGTTTAGGGGAGGGCACAGCTAAGCAAAAAAAATTAAGTCAACTATCAAATGTGTGGACCTTTTTAATGGTCTTAGTTTTCACGATTTGGTAAACACATGCATAATTTCTAACCCCCTCCCTAGTATAGGAATAGGAATTTGAAATGTTTTACAATCTCCTCTATTTATGTTCGACAATTTTAAAACCACATTGAAGACAATATTATTTTTTGTTCATGTTATTTGGGCGCAAGCCGTATATTTCATAAATTAATAAAAAAAAAATTTTTTTATTATCTATTTATCATTCAATTTATTTAGTTTATTTTTAGTTTAGGCAAAGAATTGGTCTCCAACTCTTTTCCGTAAATTTTCGAGTAGGTAAGTACCTATTCTGTTAAAGTCTGGTGTTTATTATACCACCTTTAATTCAGCGATGAGGTTTACCACCCATCCCAAATGAAATGACAGCTATCATGTTTATTGCGTGTGGCTGGTCTGCTGGTCACCAGACTTGTGGAATGGGGAACTCGTGATGGGACAGTAGTAAATTATATTTAATCTGGCTTCTATAGTGGGGCAAATTCCAAATTGCTGCCAATTTTTCATACTGTAATACCTTCTAATTTTCCAACTATTCTCGAGATCCGCCCATGATACATGCATGTTTAATATGATATTATTATTCTTGCAGTTAATACTTACATGATACATACAAACAGTACTAGAGACGAACATAGTTGGTGTTTGGGTATTTGTTGTTCCCAACACTTGATACTTTGAATAGGGTGTATTACTGTATGAGTATGGTGTATTGTAGGGAGACAGTCAGCAGCGTAGATGTTTTAACGGTCGCATTTCTAACTACAAGGCGCTTCAAACAGAGATGGTCCTAGGGAAAAGAAAAACAAAGCAATCGCCTTCACAAAAATATTAAATACAATCGATCTTATTTTATGTTTTGTATTCCAAATTATTTTTTTGTGCATTATTGCTCTATATGCCCTCGTCTTTTCTTAGTAGAAATATGCGTCACGTTGTTCGTGAAAAAAAATTATACACTAGAATAATCTATAACTACCTATAATAAAACGAAAAATATACATGAAAATAATATTCGTTACAAATAATACAACATGATTAAATTTAAATGTGTTTTATTTTACACCAATAATTACCAAATAATTAAACATAAATTCATAAAATACCACATAATAAATACATTATCATTAATGTTCATCGAATAAGTGTAAATTTTGTCTAAAAAATCACATGTTTCATCATGGAAAAATCTAAATTTTGAGTTGCATTGTTCGTACATAAACAGTATCATTTCATTAGAAAATTTGCTGAAAGAAATAAATTACACCACTGGTAAAAAAAAATCTTCAAAGTTTACTTGATAATAGAACGAAAAATTACGTTGAGAAAGAACGAATAAAAAAAAAATATGAATAGATTCATGAGGTAATTTTCTTTAAATTACTCACATTTATCGTAGACTCACATCTATTACGACGGTTTACTAGTATATTTTTTTTATTTCCTACACTAAATTTTGAAAGCATTGACTGTGAGTAAACAAGACTTTTTGATTACTGCACAACCTAGTAAATTAATTATTAGAATCAATCAAAAATTATAATAAGTTCCAACTGATGTTACTTAATAAAAGTATTTTTTTTTTATTTTATAAATATAGAAGCACAAAACAGACAATAACTACATAAATAAAGTTAGAAAAAAGGTTAATCTTTCAGAGATCAGCTATCATCCAATACCATGCGCTACAATTAATTTTAAAAAGATTCCGGTCATCTCAACATGCCTACATTATACACAGTCTCGCTCGCTCACTCAATCATCACACTAGCACAAAAACAAATCCATAATAATAATTAAAATGATGGCAATATTGTGAGGGCAAAATCAATAATAATAATTAAAATGATGGCAATAGTATGAGGGCAACATTGAAATTCGTGACATCTCTGTCTGAATCCGCCACTTGTTATTGCCTTGTACAAGAGTGAAAGAAGAGAGAATATACAGTAAGTATAGTATAATAATAATATGGAAATTTTACATAGTTACTAGTACTGTGTGTGTATAGTATGTAGCTATATCTAGAGAAGTGTGTACGTAGAATAATAATAATATAAGTTAGTATGGAGCGGGGCGCAGTAAAAGGAAAATTTACGCTTCAGCCATAACCCTTAGCCGCAGTTAGTCTAACAAGAAACCTTCTCATGACTTACTCACTTCTCTTTTACTTTACATCGACGCAGTGGCGACTCGTCAAACACATACTCAACACAAATGATACCTAATATAAAAATGACAATTATTTCTCAAAGATCGTTGGACAAAGGATTTGATGTGCTAGTACTTGAGGAAGTAATCGAAAATTTTCAAATTTCTAAATGGTGTGTTGGACAGAACTCCAAGCCTCGAACTTGTTCAGCGAAAATTGCGTTACAAAAGTATGAATAAATATAATTCCTCTCACTTACGAAACATCCAGTAAAATGGTGGATTTCTACAAATTAATTGAAGTAAAAATAAAAACATGAATTTAATACAATTCCATATTCTTCTTAAATAGATTTAGGAGTATACATATTATTGAAATGTAAGCACTGTGTCATAATTGTTTGATGACATATAAATCACTGTGAAATTGTTGTATGCATGAACTTTTAGTAACACAAAGATTGAAACTGTCATGTCGCTCATTGTAATTTTTATATAATATATAAATATATAAAATTTGAAGAAAAAAATCACTCATTTTTATAAGCAGGAGATTTTTTTTAATAAAACACAATAAATTCCAACTATATATTAAGGGACATTCGGGTGGGAAAAGGAGAGTTGGTAGACCTAGGCTGAGATAGGAGGATGTGGTGAGGGAGGACGCAAACCAACTACTACAGGTGACAGACTGGAAACCGCAGCGGAAGACAGGAGGAGTTGGAGACGAGGGCTGATGGAGACCAAGGCTCGATATGAGCTGTAGGACCATCGAAGAAGAAGAAGATGTATTACATTAACGTGTAAAAATTTCAGGTTTTGAAAGAAATTGGAGATAAGTATGACTTTTAGAGCTTCAGATTCAGAAAGTCGGTTAGTCGCCGTAGATTGGCAAGACGAAATATTAAACATGTGTGTTGAAATACAGATATTAATAAACGTTTTTTTTTTAATTTTCTTATAAAAAAATACGTGTTCACCACACTACGTTAATGTGCAGTCGTGTACAAGCCATAAGCGTCCCGTGAACCGCGACTCTGTTATACCCAATTAACAGGGATTTATGGCTACCAAATAATTAACTCAAAACCTTATATACCTACAGCTACTACCACTTCTTGTTCTTCTTACACTTCTAACACTGTACACTGTTCCATTCCATTGTCTTCTCTTCTTCCTTCATCTTTATTCTTCTTTCACTATCATCACTGCTCATCTATTATAATTATATTATCATACATCATTTATGTGTATTTAGCTATAACATTCTAACTATTGTACCGTCCAGGCGTATCCCACAAGCGGGGTAACCAATAGACCAGCCGCATGTTGCAAACATTCCATAAATTCTCCCCGTGTCAACGAAAATTACGACATTCAGGATAAGAGGCAAAACTCATCACTGAATTTAAGATATAAAATGTCTTTATTTTTTCGAACACCTGCCTTTTACAGGACACTTGAGAACTAACTGAAAAGAGTTGGAGACCAATTCTTGACCGAGTTTTGTCATACATTCTTAATTTATTATTTTTTGTTGGCACGGGGAGGACAATTTGCATGTTTATTACTTGCAGCTGGTCTGCTGGCTACCCCACTTGCAGGATGAGCAATTATGGTATAGTAGGTAGTAGTAATAATAAAATATTATAGAATAAATCATTTAGCATCTTCAATTTAACTTTCCGGCACGGAAAGGATAGCTTGTATGAATAAATGCAGTTAACAGGCTTCTGGGGTTTATTTTCACTATCATTGTAAATTTCTATTAAATAGTTTGCTATCCAAAAATGTTCCCAAGTATTGACATAGGGTATGCTGTTATTTTTATTATCGATAAAAAAACAAAAAGTGTATTATCGAAGTCAGTAGAAAAAGCGATTAAGGCATTGTATACATTTCATCATGGAATACAATGTGTATACAAACATCATTAAGAATGCTATATATCAAACATTTCTTGCGATACCAATACCTTTCTGATAATACTAGGATATTATGTGTGTTAGCAAAGAAGAGAGAGAAAAAAAGAGCAGTGATTTTTCTGAGATGAAAAAATATTGATATTTGTTTTACTAAATTTTTATCGAAATCACTGTAATAATCATCTGTAAAATGTGATTTTCTACCACGCAGTTGATAGCCAGATATATTTTTGGATAGTTTTAAATAAATTATGAAAATTTTAAGAGAAATTTAACAGAATTCATTTCTTTGCGAATGTTTTGCTATGAAAATAAACAAGAGCAAAAGAAAATATAAAATATTTTTACCTGACTGTGTCAAATACAAAAGCAATATTATTTCATCTCTTTTTTATAATATTATTTCTCGATTCTCACAAAAGTTTATCAATTTTAGCAGATCATAGGCAAACTGTAGGTACACTTTAATTGAAATCTGTACATTTGAATTGAAAACTGTATATATGAAAATAGAAAATCATTTTGAATTAAAATTCTAAATTATGTTGCAAAAGTTATAGCGTAAAAATAGCAGTGACTTTAAAATTGGAGCAGATCTAAACATTGTATAGGGTAGTTATCCTTACGGCAAACATTGATAATTCAGATTGCGGGCGATGCAATCACCGCCCGACGTCGTTGGGCGGCACCCGGTCACGTGTCGGCCACGTGGCTCTGATTGTCATGGGTAATGATAAAGGTCATCATCTGAGTGAGATGATTGTGGGCGGGAAACTGCTCTGCTAAATTGAGAAATATCTTGTGTGTTTTATATCTCATTTATTCATTGAATCCTGTATGTACAAGTCAATATTTAGGGGAAGTGTATTGTAGCTTGTATTGTTTATTACGAAAAAAATTGCAGGATATAATATTTTGTTGGTACTTATTTTGGAAAAATTCCATAATTATTTATAACAACTAAAAATATTATTAATGTTTTACTTGGTACTTTATTACAGTGTTCTAGGTTTTGACATGCGATGTCTTTTTCAAACTAAATATACCTATTACAAGCAGAGTTTTTGTAATAGGTTTAGTTTGAAAACGACATGTCGAAACCTAGGTCACTATAATAAAGAAACTGGTAATACTTTATATTTTTTTTATGAGTACCTAAGTACGTAAGATTTTTATTAAAATAATTTATAACGGTATGTGGAGTACCCGGCAGGTCAACCACTATTTTCTATAACTTTTCAAGTGTCCTGTAAAAGACAGTAGGTATTCCAATAATTATTATATATTCCTAAAATGATAACTCAGCGATGAGGAAAGCCACCTATTCTATCCTAAATATCTTATTATTTTATGGCACAAACAGAACTATCTGTATGATCATTACATACAGTTAGTCCGCTAGCTACTCCAACTGTGGGAGACTCTGTGAAGGTATCTTCTTCTTCTTTAAGTGCCCTGTCGGGTCCCCCCAACGTTAGCGATTACCTCGGCGAACTTGACCCTGTCCTGCGCCGCGCCGCTCAGAACAGCTCCTCCACACTTCGGATGCCGGTATAAGTAGATATAAATTGTATAGCTATACTAACAATTAGTAGGTACCTCTTTCACTATACACCGTTCTTATGAAAACGAAATATGAGCTAGAGATATCGTGGAAAGAAGTTTAATTAAATCCGTTGAATAATTAGCATCCCGGTATTTTCCACACAACTGAGGTTGTTTTTTTTTTTAAAAAAAAGATATATCTGGGTTTTGTTATAAACCCAAGTGCAACCTTATACACCTTTCACAGTAAGCTAAAAGCTTGTGTTGTGAAAGGGGAGTTTGTCGGTACCTGGGATCGAACCACGAACCCCCTGTTCACGATGCCGAAACTCCACCTCCAGGCTGCCGACGAACTCAATAAGTGGTATTTTACGAACACCTGCTCTTTACAGGATACTCGAAAACTAACATGAAAGAGAGGAAGACCTATTCCTCGCCGAGGACTCCACGGAGCAGCTGACTTAGCTTAATATGTAGGTATTTTTTTTTTATTTAATTTTAATGAAAGAAATTCAACAAAATACTTCAACAAAACCTTTCTTTTTCTCAAGACGTCTTTACTTGATATCTGTCTTACGTACGTACGTAATCTGCCGATGATTTTAAAAATTAAAATAATAATAATAATGTTGTAACCCATTCTAAGATATAGGTAGTGAGTATATATACAAAGGGTGCTATCTCCATAAATTAATTAAGATTTTTTAAATTAAGCTCCCTCTCCTTGCTCTTATCTCCTGCAGTATTGTACTACCATCATTACATGTAATTTTATGCAAAGAACTAATTTGCCGTGACACTCTTTCATTATTAGCCAAGTCCTTGTACATAGTACTTACTTAGTACTTACTAGTAACAAAATTACTTAATTGCAAAGATAGTCACACTCTCGGTTAAAGGATAAGAGATTTGTGATGAAATCAGTAATAATGGTTCAGATACCGGATAACAGATACCCAGCGAATTTTTAATCCGGATAACCGAGTATCCATCCACTGTCATGACGTTTTAAATCTAGAGCAAGTTTTTACTTTTCTTTTCTTTTTTTAGGCAAGGCACCCGACACCGAGTGAATCATGGAGCTAGAGCAAGTTATATTGTGTGAAAATCAACACGTGGAACTTTCTTTAAGACTCGTAGAAAAGACATTGTCGCCTTATTTGGTGATTCCCAAGATCGGAATTGAATCGATGCGGTTGGTTAATTGGACAAAGCACACCTCGTGAAAAAGATGATTAATCATAATGATCCATGGATCACTTCGCTAAATGTCTTGCACGGAGTTAAGACGAGATATTTCATGGACACCCAAATAAATATTTTTCAAAGAACTTCGATTTACTTACATTATCAAACAATCTTACATGTCCCTTTCTACCAAGTTTACGGTTACCTAAGTTTGTTTTTCAGATTATACCTAATGTCAAACCGGTGGCTAGTCAAATAATAAACTCGTATCCGGTATTCAGCTGGATTGTTAAACCGAATACCCGATACCGGATAACCATTGCATCCCTAAAAAGGATAATGAATTAAGATTACGTTGTGTTGTTTATCTTATTACGAATGTATTGAATTATATTTTGCATTTCTTATGAGTCCGTTGTATTTTGAATTAGAATGGGGTAGAGATAAGCAAGTATTCTTTCCTTTTCTTATTCAAAATTCTATACGAATAACTATTCAACGTATGATTAATGATTTAAAAATTCATTAGAATCAATTCAAAGTAGAATTCTACCTCTGCCTGTAATTTCAAACTCTCCACCTAGACAATTAATTGCATTTGGCGATTGAATGCAAACGAACTTTTTGACAATGTACATACCTTTCTATAATGTTATGGTACATTGTCGAAAAGTTCGTTTGTAGTCAATCGCCAAATGCAATTTGTCTAGGGCTGAAATCCTCAGGTTCGATGACATATTTGAGAAAGGCGGATTTCCTGCTTTAAAATTGAAAGTTTTATATCCTGATAAATTTACATACAGATTTACAAAAATACAAAATTAAAATAAATGCTGAATAATATATTTTTTTAAAAAAACCTTAATATAAAACTCACCTGTTTTGTCACAGAGTCAATCAGTCTGACGAATATATCCTGTTCCTGTCTCATTCCTGAAAGGAAAAGGAAAACAAAAGTATTAATAATTAATAGTCATCCCTTTATTCTATTTTTTTTCGTACTAGTTACTCATTTGATTTCAGTAGTTGTAGTATTTCACTGGTAATGTATTGAAATAATGTACTACACCATCACGGCATATCCCACAAGTGAGGTAGCCAGCAGACCGGCTGCGTGTACCTAATAAACAAGCAGGCTGTCTTCTCTGTGCCAATAAAAAATTAAGACATTCAGGATGGGGGGCAAACCTCATCCCTGAATTTACATTTTTTTTTTTCATTTTAATTTGAACACCTGCCTGTTACATGACATTCGAAAACTTACGGAAAAGTGTGGGAGACCAATTTTCGCTCCACGGCTCATTATTAATATAAGAATGATCATTATTAAAAATCAAAGTTTTGAAACCAATATAAGATAACATTTCACTTCATTAGATTAAGTTAAAATACCACATAGAATCCAACAACCATATAATACTCCATTATCTAAATACACCATGCAAAATCGTATTATCCATGCAATGCAAAACATTATAGATGTCCCATATGTATGCTAACTCTATACCGTGGCTTCCACACACCTAATAGTGTCTATGGTATTTATCTATCTCTTTCTATGTTTGTATATATATATGTATGTATATATGTTGACACTGTGCCCTGTTCCCCGTGCAAATTTCCGGAATAAAGCACTCCGTAAGCGCTAGAGAGTAAATAAGACAAATTGCCTTTTGTATAACACGCTGTTTTGCTGACGCGACACTTATACTGCACACGGCATCGAACGTTTAACGAATATTCGTAATACGTAATAATTGTTAGGTTTGTTTCAAATATAGTTTTAACTAATAGAAAGAAAATACTATTTGCAAATCATAATGTAAGAGGGATCACGGAATGTGGTATGTTCAGATTAGAAAAAAGTAGATAAATTAAATAAGAATCAGATTAGTAACTTTTCTCGAGACAAAATTTTCTTAGTTAGCGACTGTTTATGAATATAATGATAGTAGAAATAACAATGCTTTGAAAACATTTTCTGTAAAAGATAAAAGTTAGTTTTATAAAATGTAGTTTTATAATTTACAAAACTATGATATTTAATTATTAAAGAAATAAACTACTTTTAGACTTTCTTGTCTTAAAAATGAATAAATCGGTCAAAAGCACGTCATTTTAATAATATATGTACTGATAGTCGATACGACAGCGACATACCTTTTTATAAAAATGACTGGTTTTTGACATATTTATAATGTTGCCATTACCACCACAACATAAATAGTAGGGTGGTAGAATAGAAATGAAATGCACGCAATAAACTATTTACATTCTAGAAGCATTTTATTAAATCGACACAAAAATTAAAAAAATAAGTGAAATGAGACCATGGGGCTGACTTCAAATGATAGAAAAAAACAACAAGAAGTTTGAAATCTGTACACTCCATCTTTTGTGATTTCTCGTTTAGTGCAAATCTATTTATTAACATCCGCAAAACTTGAACATTCTGTGCGGCGCGATTTATTCTCAGCGTTTTATTTTATTTAGAACAGTTTATACTAGCAGAGTATGTAGGAACAACGCAGTACAACACATTTCACTAAATGTTCATTCTGATAGACAAGTGTTCCGCTTTATCATCATGATGTGATATATATGTAGTAGGTATATTATGTATTATGCGTTACTCTGTTGTTTTATATAAATGTTACGTATGGAGCTATGTATATTATTGTCACCAGTCAGTCACTCGCAACGTTATACTGCATCTATATTATTTGACATCTATGTACTCGACATGCTATTTTCTACATATATCAATAAATTTATTATCATTCATTATTATATGTTTTGAATATCTGTTTATCTCCTTTTTGTAGAGTTTTTTAATACTAAACTATGTCATGGAGTAAAATAAAAGCCTACAGCTGTAGTAGGATTGGTGTGAATATTTAGCTGACCTACATCATAACTGGAGATGAGACGATGAAAAAACGGGTTGGCAACGATTGAAAATTGATTAAAGATTCGAATTAAAGATTGACGATGTCCTTATAAGACGAAAGACGTTTCACTTGACAATATTACACTTTTTTTTAATTTCGTTATGGAATTCTATTACCTAAACACCGACAGAGTGAATTAAGTGAATATGGAGAAATGGATGTTGAAGATGTCCACCACAGTTGTAGGCGAAACGTCGGAAAACTTTAGCCATATTGCCCGGAACAAGTTAAACCATATAATGCCAACCGTAATAGCCTGAGATGTATAATATTATGGAACCATTTAGACGAGAGATCGCGATCCATTTGAGATATGGAATATGAGATCCCAAAATATGGTTACTCCTATAATTTGCATTGAGTGTTTCTCGATTGGTAGACCTTATTAGAGTAAGAATGACGGAATTGATGAACGTTGTCCAAGGACATTGAAAGTGATCACTTGAACCAGCCTAGAGCCAATTCGTGAGCGTTGAGACGCCTTTTTCACTACTTCCAATTATGTTTTTTTTCTGTAATATTTATCATTTTTGGTGAGATGAGTCCATGTATATAATTTGAATTCTTATTTATAAAATAGTATTTATAATTTGCTGTAGGTATATATATACAATCATTTGACCTCAATTTGCGATTTTTTAACTAACTGACCATTTGTTTTTCTGTTTGACATTTAATATTTATATCATTTCAATTTTAAAATAATTTTTTTGAAATTAATTTCTTAACCAAATTTTTTTTTTTTATTTTTTTCAAATTGAGTCAACGTTATTCTATTATTTAATTGTACTCTTGTTTTGTGTCTAATTAATTGTTTTGTGTCTTTTTTAAGAGAAAAATACTTTTTGTATGCATGTATTGTAGGTATGTATACTAAATTATTTACATGTAAAAGGCTTCGACCGTGAATATCTGAATAAATAAATAAATAAATTAAGCATAATTTTTTTGACAATTTTGAGATTCGGGCTCATGATGTCATCATTGAGCACTGAATCGCGTAAAAGTGATGTGGGTATTTCTGTGTATGTGTGTTTGTGTTAATGTTGATGAGAGGAAAATTGATCCAATTGATTTGTATACTGTTTTGACGTTGTGAATATGTAATTGTATTGGTTTAATTTTGTATTGTGCTGGTAGATTTTGTTGAACGTTTGATGAAAGTACATGAGAACTGAAAGTTTGCTATTTGTAACAAATTCTTATATGTGTATTAATATTTCTAGATGATTCTTTTATGTGTGTTAATGTTATAATTGAAATCCGACCCTCCGCACAAGCATTTAGTTGCTTATGGAGGGAGCATTTTTACTGTGTGTTATATTGTTTTATTAATGTAATATCAATGTATACTGTGTATTTATGAATAAAATAAATATATTTAAAAAAAAAAATTTTTTTTTTTTAAATAATGTTACATTGTGTAAAGATGGTTCTCCAATCGACTTGTATGATTGGTTTTATAATATTTTGTTTTATTGAATAACTGATGCATTAGGATAAAACTTATAAATTGAATAATAAAAATAATAAATATATACATTAACATGGCATTTTGTACATTGGAACACATCCATTGAAGGAGCATTTACAGAAAACATGACAGAAGAAATACATAGTCCATACTAAGTTCAGTTTTACAGTTTGTATTTAAATGTAATGTACATTTCATAAAACTCTGTATAATATCTAAATATCTATAATAATAATAATAATAATCCTATCTATAAGATAATAATAATAATATCAATTTTGCTCCAATATTATAATTGTTATGAAATGAATGTGTGTACGTTTGAAGTAATCACGAGTCAAGTATTGCACTGTCATGTCGAGTTATTCGTGTTTTAGAACGTTTTGAAAAAAGAATAATTATTATGAACATGAATCAATTATTAGTTGTGAACTATTATTAAGCAGAAATTGACGTTCAATTTTACTTAGGTATAGTTATAAATTATAATATTTATTTTCATCATATTTATAATTATGTACATTCTCACAGTGCCAAAAAAATTGACATTCAAGATGGGTGGGGAGTATAACTCATCATTGCTAAATTAAAGATATTATATATTATCTTAAACGTGAGGTCTGACACACACACCTTCCTTTTACAGGACACTCGAAAACTAACAAAAGAGAGTGGGAGACCTTTCCTATACCGGGGACTCTATGGCTTTGTTTTTCATTATTATTATAGGTATAACCAAAATAAAAACACAAGTAAGTATTACCTGAGAAAATTTAAAAAAACTATGTATTTATTTATTCAATCAACAGAACTCTAAAACTCTCAACGGGCCGCATGCAGCCCGCGGGCCGCGTGTTGGCCACCCTTGCTCTAAATCTCTAAAAAAAATCTTGTCCCCGGTAAAGAATAGGCCTCCCACTCTTTTTTAAGTTTTTATGTGTCCTGTGAAAGGCCATCACGATTTAAAACATAATCACATTCAGTTCATTGACGAATTATGCCACCCATCCCAAATTTCTCAACTTTTATTGGCACAGGAAGGACGACTTTCACCATTATTACAAATAGTCTATCCGCTGGCTATCCTGCTTGTGTGAGATGCCGTGATGGGATGGATGGATGGAAAGTATTAAAATTATCCGCGCAACACCGGGTGACATTATTATTGACTTTGGTGTTGTATGTTTGAATGTGTTTTCGTTTTCTTGAAAATGAATATCCATAAAACGGCTGAAACATAAAGACGCATCGTGTCTGGTAAATATAATAAGATAATGGCGCTAAAGTGTATTTACATAGTAGTAAGTAGTAACAGATAAGACGGAGGTTAAAAAACTCCCTCAGGACTCGTCTTCTAAAGGAATACACGGGGCGGCACGGACGCGGCTCTGTGAGATGAAGCCAGCAACAGAATGTACCTACTCCTGCTCAAAGGCGTAACTAGAATATTTTCTGGCGGGGGTCAGCATCTTAGAAAAAAATGTTATATTACCCGATTTCTAGTTAATCACGTTATTTTTACGTAAATTAAAACAAGTATTTCATTCTACGATTATTGATCACGAAAGAGACGTTTTTCGATTTATCAGGTCACTATCAATCGGTCATTATCAGTCGATTGATAATGACCTGATAATCTCTCACGATCAATAATTTATAGTAGAAAGAAATAGTTGTTTCAATTTAACTTATTATGAAATTCTGCTACGTGTGCACCGACACAATTAATAACACGTTATTTCTGTTATCAGAAAATATTCAGATTTCTATTTTACAGGTTTTCTTCCCCCTTTCCACGAATTTTAAATATGTTACGGAAATTTTATTAACTTTTCATATTTGTATAGAAATTTTACAACCATGTTGTATTCAATCTGATTTCAAGAAAAGAACAGCTTCTCACTTCGGAACCAATTTTTCTTTACGTTAACCAATCTTTGATTACAATTTTACTACTTTTATAATATTTTCGAGAACCTAGGGAGGGCAACTGGCCCATTTTGCCCTCCTCCCGTAAGTATACACCCGTGTTCCTGCTTCCATAGTATAGAAACATAGCATATTATTTAGATAGGTGCACTATAAAGAATTGTATAATATTTGCTAATTTTATTGATATCTCTTTATAATGTTCAACCTACAGGACTTCCAAATAGATTTTTACAATAATAATATTTTCAAGTATTATTAAAATGAATGGAACTGAGACTTGAACATGACTGAAGAAGGATAAAAGTAGCATAATTTTAGTGGAAATTAGATATTTGGAGAAAATATGTGGAAAAATCTAATGTAGATCTGTCTAATAGTACCTATCACATGTAAAAATAGGGAATAGAAGCTCGTATAAAAAAAATCGTTATTAAAGTGAATAAACTATGTAAGTTTGGATAAATTAAAAAGTTAAGTGAGGGCAGAATGATGAAGAAAATGTACTTTCATGGCTGAGAGAAAGGGCGCTCTGAGATGAAACCACTGATACCTTAACAAGAAGAAGAAATGATGAGCACATTGAACAAGAGAGCATCCATGAAGGATCGTATGAGTATTGTTGAAGTGAAAAAATGTGCAAAAGTGAGTGGAGTTCGATCTTTTCTAACTAACTCGTAAGAGAAACAAACAATGTCACTCGACGAGATATTATGATGTACTTGAATCATGTTCAAAGCTTAAAATTTATACAAAAAATAATGAAGTATGGAACAAAAATATACAATAGTGCAATGTAAAGTGAGTATAGACAAAGTAAACAACAAGTGTTTAGATAATTCACATGTACAGCTTCGCCTTCTCTGAAATATTCCATATTGTAGTTTACTGCAGTTATTTTCTACGTGACTTTAGATGACGCGAACATATTTATAAAAGTATGACAGTGTATTTAAAGTCTTTAAGTACAATTTGACGTTGCATATTGCACAAACTAAGTATGTACTTCAATCAACCACACATTTAGTTTTATTCAATTAAATCGTGTAGTTCAAGTGTCCTGTAAAATAAAATAGAGGATATTGCAATGCCAGGATACAGATTCGATTATAAATGTGTGTATTCCTATTGATATACAAAATAATAGCTCAGTGGGGTCCCCATCAAATAATAAGCCTCCCACTCTTTTCTGTAAGCTTTCAAGTGTCTTGTAAAAGGCAGGTATTTGTAGAAAATCAGGAATAAGACATTTGTCATCTTCAGTTCAGCGATTGGATATTATGACTACTACTACACCATCACAGCATATCCCACACGTTGGGTAGCCAACACACCAGCTGCATGCTATAAACATGAAAGCTCTCTTCTTCGAGCCAACAAAAAATCAAGATACTTAGGTTGTGTGAGAATCCTCACTGGATATTATGCCACAAGTCCTAATAAATAAGAGGTTCCAAAGAAGAGGGAAGGGCTTAGCCGGCTTTGTACCTGATTTTAAAGACTCGGTGTCCATGATGGATTGAAAAAAAAGTTTATTTTGAACTGAGACGTTGAGAATTATTTGTATGTTTATAATATGCATTTAATCTACTGGTATCTCATTTGTGTAAAATGTCGTTATGATGAAGATCCAATGAACAATTAAAAATTCGGTAAGTAAAGAAATTAATGAAACTTGAACGTGATCCGAAGAAATACCAAAATGATTTAGTGAAGTTTTGATTTTTAGTTATTATATGTGATTATTATTTATTGATTATTTACTTATTCGTTTATTTATTTGTTTATTTATATATTCTATTGTAGTGTAATTTTAAGCTACTCATTTTCACGAGGTTTGTATTTTTCTTTTTTGCATTTGATATGGGTAGGGTAGTTTCTGTTATAATTATTTACTTGCAACGTGTTCGTCATACGCTTCGGTGATTTGCGGGACCTTGATTGGTTTGTTTTTTGATAACATATGACTGTTTATATTTGTTGATTTAACTGTTTGTGTCCTTAAGAAGAAATAAAATAAAATAAAAGTTCAAGTGATACAAGTAATAGAAAGTGTGATAAATAAATATTTTAGTATTAACGAAAAACTTTGAGTGAGGAAAATAATTGAGAAAGTAATGATATCGTAGAAGAGAAAATAGTATGTGCCAGATAGATAATACATAAGCAAGTAAACGAAGTGATAACTTTACAATTTATTCAAGTCTTGATGTTAATTATTTACACTAGAGATGTGCTGAGTACTCGGTACTCGGTACCTACTCGGCATATTCGGTGTTTTTATTGATACTCGTACTCGCTCAAATTACTCGGTTCAAGTAACGAGTACTCGATTTAAATAAAGAATTCACTGTGCCAATGTTTAAGTAGTAGAATTCTAAAGTGAAATCAATAACATATCTTTTTTCTGTTATATACATTTAGCAGAAAAAAGCATTTGTTTTTAGGTAATTCCATTAAATAAAGGAATACTTATAGTTGGGTGATAGACAAAACGAAAACAAACTTGTTTAAGATTAATTATTGATGGAAAATGTAGGAATATACTATTTCATATAAAATAATAATAAATATTCAGAAGTGTCGCTGTCTCGCTCACAGGTTCGCGTAATATTTCCGCATGCTAGAGCTTTTGTGTGGAATTGAATAACTCGGTTCGGGAAACATTAAACCGAGTAAAACTCGGCACACGGTTACTTGGTAAAGCTTTTACTCGGTACAACCCTAATTCACACTTAAAAAGTTGAACCAATTTGCAATAATACTCTAAGGGCAGGTAATCGATAAAATAATTATCAATAATTAATTAGGCGAGAGATTAAACTGGGGGAGCTAAATCAAAGCAAACTCTAGACTAGAAGTTCCCTATAAGAGATGTCATATTAAATACTTAAAGATCTTAATTGTTTACTTTCTATTTCGACAATCAAAATGGCTTGAATTATTTTTGCTATTAAGAAATCATATAATAGTCTCCATATATACAAATACATAGGTCCCCCACTCTTTTCTGTTAATTTTCGAGTCTTATGTAAAAAGCAGATATTCATAAAACATCACGTTTAATAAATTTAACATCTTCAGTTCAGCAATAAAGCGAGCCACCCATACTGAATGTTTCTACTTTTATTGGCACAGGAAGGACAACTTCGCATGTTTTTTATACGCATAATTGGTCTGCTGGTTACCCCACATGTAGGATATGCCACAATGGCATGAATGAAATAAGTTATATAAAATAAACGAAATCCAAATTTAATTAATAAAAAATGCTAATTCAATTGAGGGTTATAGAACAAATTTTTTAAGAAGTATAAAGATGGCATAATTATGTGTTTTTTACTGAAAAATTATATTTAATCTCACGTACAAAATTGTAATATGTATTTTGTAGGAAATAATAATAAAAAAATAAGTAAAACTGCACATTGCACAAATTTATTTGTCTGGTTCTACAATATTTATATTTTAATAATGTTTGTTTTTTTTTGTGCAATAAAGATTTTTATTATTATTATTATTAAAATGACATCCTTACCATTCGCATATAGTAACTGTAATCTGTATTGTATTCCATTATTTGTCTTTTGCCCTTCAGTTTCCTGCAACAAAACACACAATTAAATTGTAACACAATATTAGAAAGATAGTTATGTATCTAATAAACTGAAAAAATACACAAATATAGTATATATTATGTACCTACATATAATTCCATAAATTATTATATTCACTTATTGGTTAGTAATATTGACACACACGATTGAAAACTAGGTAGGTACCTACTTGGGCTTAAAGACAGACTTATTGCAAAGTAATTAAGAATATTGCGCAACAGACATATACCAATAGACTGTGTATATTCCTTTTAGTAAGAAACAGGAAAGGTGTTCCGATGCTTACGAAATGGCTTTGGCTGGTTTAGTATATAATATGTAAAAAAAGTATATAATATGTAAATGCTCGGATATTCTTGTCATAAGAACCATGTAGATGAAAAATCATAATTAAACATTCTCATAACATGACCCAGACAATACAATACCATCATCTCCGTCGTATCACAGAGATTGTAGATATGGTATCCACTCATATTCTCAATAAAATTACATACCTAATATATTATAAAAATATTATTATATCCAATTAATATTTGATAATTTCCATATTGTTTTAATTATCTAATGGTATTTTAATTGAACATGAAGCGATCAATACAACGAGGAGTTGTCTCCAAAATGTGATTGTGATGTTTTGACATAAAACAGATGGTAATTTGTTATCAATACGCACTTGAAACGATAATATGATTTTAATTAGGTGCCCACATTGGATTTTCTATTCATTTCAAACAAAGTATATTAGAATATAATTATTATAATTTATATTCCATTGGCTTATCTCTTAAGGGGAATTTTTGGCTGAGTTTATGAATCTTATTGCAAACATAGGTACTTATTTATTAATTATTCTTCAGAGTACACTGATTGCAAACAATTTAAGATATAAATACATTTAAATTAATTACAATAATACAATCAATATACAGATGGCGATTTCATCGCGAAGGCGCGGTTTCTGCCAACTACTACTACTACTACTACTATACCATCACGGCATATCCCACAAGTGGGGTAGCCAGCAGATCAGCTGCATGTAAGAAACAACACCTCTTCGTGCCAATATAAAATCAAGACATTCAGGATGGGTGGCAAGCCCCATCGCTGAATTTAAGAAGTAAAATGCCAACTAACCTAAATTCATGAAACTTTCACGTAAAAAACTTTAAGCAAGGAAATGAGGAAGTACAAGGGAATAGCATATATAAGAAAATTTCAATAATATAATCAATATACAGATGGCGACTTAATCGCGGAGGTGTGATTTATTCCAATTTACCCAATTTCATGAACCTTTCCCAAAAAAAAACTATAAAGAAGGAAAAGTGGAAGTACAAGGGAAAAGCATAGATAAGAAAATTTCAATAATGCAATCAATATACAGATAGCAATTTTATCGCGGAGGTACGATTTTTGCCTACTACCCTCATTTCATGAATCTGTCTCGTAAAAAAACTTTAAAGAAGGAAAAGAGGAGTTACAAGGAAAGAGAATAGGTAGGTAAATAGCAACTGCCTTTTACAAGACACTCGAAAACTTATGGAAAACATAGTAGGAAAAACATTTGTTTTTAATTTCATTATGGTATTCTACTACCTAAACACTGACACAGTGAATCAATACGTTTGGTCACAAAATGCAGGGTTGCGCAAACCTCTATGCAGAATTACATCTCTCTACAATAATACGCTGACTAGTGTTGTGGAATTCTCAAGAAATAATTTTTGGAGAAATTTACCGAGAAATTTCTCGGTAAATTTCTCGAAGTAGAGAATTCACCGAGAATTTTTTTTTTTTTATTTAACAGTAAAATAATAATAAATCAGTACTTTATTCAATCAATCAATAACAATGTACAAATGTTGAGACAATTTATCACCAATATTGCTACAATTAAAGTTAGTCAATACCGGATATTTTTTCATATATTTTGTAGGGGAATTCCGCCGCATTATCGCCAATAAATAATAGGGGAATCCCCATGGGAAAAAATCAGAGAAATTTCTCTTCATTCAGAGGAGAAATTCTCGGAGAAATTTCTCGTTCTCGAGAATTTTCTCTACTCACATCACTAACGCTGACGGACGTCGATAAATTTGGATTACCTCTGAATGCTTACAAGAGACAGGTATTCAAAAAACTTACTTCCACACTTCTAAATGAATCAGCAGGTACGCAGTAATCTCCCCCCCCCCTCCCTTTTTTTCCTTTCCCTTGATTTTTTTTTTGTTTTTATTATTATTATTGATTTGTGTTTTTGTGCTAGTGTGATGATTGAGTGAGCGAGCGAGACTGTGTATATGTAGGCATGTTGAGATGACCGGAATGTTAGGTACCTATGTTTTTTAAATTAATTGTGGCGCATGGTATTGGATGATAGCTGATCTCTGAAAGATTAACCTTTTTTCTAACTTTATGTATGTAGTTATTGTCTGTTTTGTGCTTTTAAAATTTATAAAATAAAAATAAAAAAAAAAAAAATAATCTATTTGGTCGTATTACCAAGTTTCCTTTGGATTTCAATTCTTTACAATATATTATAATATATAATGGGTTACAATCCATTGGATTGATCTGCAACGAGTTAGGACAATATATTAGGTACTCGTATATCTATGCAGGTTGATGTTTCATACACGTGTCTAATTCATAAATTACACATAGTATATCAAGTACACTATTTACTTTAAAACACTTTTAAATTATACATCATAATCGTAGTAATAAAACATAGTTTTTTTAGATAATGTTGTAAAGATAAGGGTTGGATGTTTCATTATTGTCCATTGTAACATTAATTATTTATATTTACCTTAATCATAAAATATTTATAATGATGTAATAACTACCCTGTAATTTAATAAAATATTATGTAATAAACACCATCACTATATTATGTAATAATTAGAGCACCGTTAATCATAACATTAACTCAGTGAATCACAACACTAACTCAGTTAATCACAACATTAACTCGGTTAATCATGAATTTTTAGCGGAATTTCCAACCAAGATTAAGTAAGCCCTTCCTTTTTTTCTGGAAATTTTCAAGTATTTTCTAACACGCTTGTATTCGTAAAACATTAAAGTATTGTAAGACATTTAACATCTTCAATTCAGCGTTGAACTATCTCACCTATTCTAAATGTCTTTAACTAACAAGGAGAGAACTGAGAGAAGTGATTGTACGAAGGAATGAAATTCAATTAATTATTAATCTGATATAACGCAATATACAGCTAACACTCAAGTTAATTCCAAGAGCTAAAAAAGTAAATGTTTTAGCGCTTTTTCAGAAAAACAGGACTTTGTGAAGGGTACTTTTCTTTAGAAAATAGCTGAGAAACCCCCTCCCCTCATTTCTAAAAAAAAACGAACTAAATATCTAGCGATAAACTCGCCCTCTGTATACTGAATAACTAATATTTTTATGATACTTATTTATTTATTTTATTCTTCTTGCACATCATCATTCATATAACAAATAAAATAAAGCAATATACACAAGAAAAAATGTGATGATGTGCAGTGGCGAGATTATCACTATATAGTGATTTCTACCATCTAACCACTTATACTGATTTGAAATAATGTAACCAATGTACAGTGAAGAATAAAATAAATATGCAGGAAGCTTCTTTGACGTATTATCCTAGAACATGCCCGCCTAGTTGATTATCCAATTTTAATCTTATAATGATTGTTAAATTGTATTTCTAATAAATAAATTTATTAATCAATCTGTTAATAAATTGTTAATCGTTAATACCCTAGTAGGTAATTACTTCATATTAATTCATACTAAAACAAATTACACACGCTATTAAAACATAACTAATAATGATTATAATAACATACAGACAATGTATAATATTATGTCACGTTTTAAAGGAACGTTTTGCTTGAAATATAATATTATGTATCCATTACCTACCTACAACAGGTTGAACCCACTATGAGATGATAATGATGAGGGATATCTTAATTTTAACGCCGTTTCACAGTACTTACACCGTTTTAAAGGCGCCAGTAGACAATACAATCTTCAATATGTTTCTGAAGTCAGTTATCGGTTGATTTTTGAGATATTTACGAGTATTAGGTATGCCAAAACAACACACACTCATGGGGCTGTCATTGGGGTTTATAAGAGAAAATTTCGAAGCCTTCTGTATATCGCCTGGTAGTTTAATTGGACAAAGCACAACTCGCGACAAGTATGGGTAGCGAGATCAAGTCTCTTCTAGGAAATTATAAATTAATAAAGGTGACGTTGTCTTTTCTAAATCTTATATTATGATAGTTTCATGTATTAAATTTTCATATTAATTTATCAGAAAGCCTATAGGTACGTACCTACTAATAACATAAAGCTGGGAATGAAAAAATAAAAACGTTCCAATTTTGAAAACTATGTACTATTCCAAATATGATTGTAAAGTGTTACGTCATCTGACGTTTTTTCGTTCAAACCGTCAAATTTTTTCTCGCTTTCCCATACAAAAGTGGGTTGCAGAAACCATATTTTATTAAATACGAGGTCAATATGGCCAATATTGACTAAATCCTAAATAAAATTCTGCTTTATAGCACCCACTTTTGTATGGGAATGTGAGACAAAGTTGACAGTTAGAACGCATAAAGGCCAGATGACGTCACACTTATACCTCAATTTAATACAAGAATAGGTAGAAACGTTTTCTTATACTAATTGAGAGAGCCGGGATCAAAAGTTCTGTTTATTTAAAAGTCGGGTATTTTCTCAAATTTAATATCTATTATTACACACGTAATTACATTTTAATTCTGCGCCCTGTAAATCTACGTTTTGAATAGAAACAAATGAAATATTTCCTAATAATACATTTTATTAAATTTTCTATTAAAATAATTACATGTTAGATATGTTCATCATACAATTGTCACTAATTTGTACGTTTGTTTTTTATTTACAAATTTATCTTTTTAGGGTGGACAACAATATTCACGATAGAAAAATAATTATACACGTTACCATGATTTGATCTAGCTATGTTATTACGAAATAAATATTATTTATATTTTTAAGTCTGATTGTTATTTAAATGAAATATGATTTAACAGAGCATTGAAATTATCATTAAATGATCTGTAAATCTTTTTTCGTTAATTAAGTTTCATTATCTAAATTATATGAAGAAAAGCAGACCGAGAGTGAAGAATGAGGATATCAGGAGAATGTGCGGATGCTAGAGGAGTGTTGTAGGTAGAATGCGTGTAAATAGGTTACGATGGTTTGGACATGTTCAGCGAATACTCGATGAAAGGATGACGAAGAGGATGTATCTATCTGAAAGGAGGGGTGTAAGGAAGCGCGGACGTCCAAGAACTACGCGGCTTGAGTACGTGGATCAAATTCTAAAGGACGGTCGCGTATTGAATAAGAGAAATCAGCGTGCGTGTATGAGAAACTGGATGAACGTAGAAGAAGCGAAGGAAGTGCGTAGGGATAGATCTATAAGGCGTTCCGTTCTCACTGCCTACCCCAGAGGGGACACGGCGTGAAAGGTATAGTATAGTATAATAGTATATATTTTACGACTCAATATACAGATGCAGAGTTTATCAATGTATCGCAATATCTTCCAACCAATCCGGTAATAATAATATAGTAGCTTGTATGCACGTAGAAGATAATGGAATTTGAACAATTTATCTAATACTTCAAAGTATTGTAGGCAACTACGGTTCCTCTTTAGGATTGTTAATGTGGTGCACTCAATTCATAAAATCAATAAGTTAATATTTTTTATATTATTTCAATAAGTATAGTCTGCTCCAGCTGATACTGATGGGGAAGATTGAGGGGCAGCGTGGTCCTGGTAGAAGGCAAACGTCTTGGCTGCGCAATATAAGAGACTGGACCGGGATGAGACATGTGGGAGAACTGTTCCGGGTCGCGCAGGATAGGGAAGCCTTTGCCAGAGTGATTGCCAACGTCGGGGGGACCTGATACGGCACGAGTAGAAGAAGAAGATATTATTTCAATAAACTAATACTCCAAATCCCGATCTCTTGTTTTAAATAAAAGGGTGGTATATGAAATAAATTAAAATTCTCCAAAAATATGTACCTACCTACAATACTCTATCGGTGTGTCACTGTGTCGTTGTTTAGGTAGTAGAATTCCATTATGAAATTAAAAACAAATGTTTTTTTTCCACTATACAGATAAGTTTTGTGAGAGGCGTCTTTCATCTCTCAAGGATACTGTCAATCTGGAGACTGAACACGATGAAAGACGAAAGACGTCTCTCTCAGTAAAAATCTATATAGTGGAAAAATACATTTTTTTTTATTTCAAAATACAATACTATTCCTCAAACAATACAGTACACCTTTATACACTATCTCAGATGAGAATCAAGAAAGGAAATCTATGTTTTCTATGTTATGAAGGTATTTATAGATGTGGTTGGTAGCCTGGTGGTAGAGTCTTGAACTTTTAATCAAGAGACCTTGGTTTGATTCCTCCCTTTGCCGACATACTCTACCTTCACGACACAAGACTATTGCTATGTAACTGAGAGTGTTTGAGATATAACTGGGTATATTTCAAATCCAGATTCAACTATTTTATAATCAAAATTGCACTGGACCACTCCACTATGTAGTGTACCCCACCAGCCGCCTCTGCAGGTAAGTATGTTTGTATTAGGATATTGGTAGATGTACCTACTAGTCACGCTATTCCGTGGGGTATATGTGACCCCCTTTGTGCTCACGTGGTCAGCTAATTTACCATGTTTATGTTGATGGAATAATTAATCTGTTCTATTAAAAAAAATAAAAACACGACGGAGAGAGAAAATAAACGGGAGGCGCTACGTAAATATATAATTAATTAATTAACTCGCAACAGCTAGGAATTTTCATATTAACACTCTAAATTTTAAAAATATTATTTTTACCCTTAAAGTTCTCCTTGGTAATACAGGAATAAATCAAGCCTGTTAAATCAATCTCATTCTGAATGAATTCGAACTCCTATTGTTTATGTTAAATGGAATTTCGTAGTGGAGAACATGGGGGGAAGAGAGTTACGGGATCCAAAAAAATGGGTGCGTGTGGGTTGTTGACTTTGTCCACATCAGGAGTCTCTAAGCTACGACCTGCGGATCTAATCCTGCCCGACAGTATCATAACACCCCCGGAGACCTTCACACTTAGCCGTGACTTATATGTATCATAAAATTGATGCATTGCTTCACGGTGTACCGTTTTTATGAAAGTGATATCAATCATATTATACCTACAGGTAATTTCATCAGGATATTACCACCAATAGGGTAGCTAGCAGACTAATTGAACAATATTATAGTTTAAATGATCCTAAAACTATCAAGAGTTGTAATGATGGCAATTAGGTGAAGGGAAGAATGTTGGAGTAATTTGAGTTCGTCGGTAGCCTGGAGGTAGAGTCTCGGCCTTGTGAACAAGGGGTCCGGGGTTCGATCCCAGGTGCCGGCAAATTCCCCTTTCACGACACAAGCTTTTAGCTTACTGTGAAAGGTGTATAAGGTTGTATTTGGGTTTATAACAAAACCCAGATATATCTTTTTTATTTAAAAAAAAAAAAAAAAATTTTGGAGCGCTGAGAAGAAGTAGAGTAAGAAACTGACTCAGTCTACCTTGGTACGGGCTCATGCTTAGTTAGGTAGATTTTATGACATACTATGTTTTAAAATACTGTTAATAAAATAAATAAATAACTAAATATATTTTATCCCGTTTAAATCCCGGTAAAAAATAGATATCCCACCCTTTTCTTTAAGTTTTCGAGTGTCCTTTAAAACCTCACGTACCTATACGATAATTAACATCTACATTTCAGCAATCAGGCATTCCACCCGTCCTGCATCTCTTATTTTTTACTGGTACGGAGAAGACAATCAGAATGTTTATTAAATGCAGTTAGTCTGCTGGGAACCCCACTTGTGGGATATGCCATGATGTTAGAGTAGAATATGATGTAAATCCTTACAAAAATTCTAAATTAATCTGAAATTCCACTGGGGCTAGTTCGAAAAGTATATTTTTATACTTTCCGATATCTCCCATGAGCCAACCCCCAATGTTTTTTTCTATATTATCTAATTTAATATGTATCTAATTATTTGACAAGGAATATTTTTAATTTAACATGCAAAATACTTGTAGTTATATTGGGCCCAGCAATTCTAAGGTGGGACATGTTTTATTTTATTTATTGGACATCTTCCGTACATAAATAATTTTTAATGTGGCTGAAAAATAAATTAAACTTCTACATTAATTACACATCCACACATTAAGATTCTTATCTTTTTTCAATTTGTTTATCGTATATATACCTATATTACTTTTAGGATGCATTATGTGTTTTATGATAATTTATTATTAAAAGAATTATTGCCTAATTTATATTAAATGACCTTATAATAATTACGTAATAATATTAAAAACATTAAAGGTTGGGTTATGTGTTTTATGAATTAAGTCATTATTTTCAAATTAAACTCTTTTGAAAAACTATCAATAATATAATAACTTGGAAACGAATTAATGGTATGGTCAAAAAATATTAGATGTCTTGTTTTTTGACGAAATAAGAAGATATATTTCATAAAAGTTGATGAATATCACAACATTATTAATGTCTGGTACATTCTTCAGGTTGCGTTACGTAATACTACGACAGTAGATACTTATTTTGTTTTCATTCAAATATTAAAACTCCATTTTAATATATTTTTGTACACGTATTGACCACATTGAATAGGAGAGCATGTATGAGGAATCGTATGAGTGTGATGGAAGCGAAAGGTGAATGCAAAGATAGGAAGAAGTGGCGCTCGATTCTATCTACCTGCCCCAAGAGGAAATCGGCGTGAAGGTATATACCTATGTAAGAATGAATAAATATTGTCAACTTTGCATAAATAAGTCTGACTTCATAAAGCTAAATAATCGGCGTGAAGGTATATACCTATGTAAGAATGAATAAATATTGTCAACTTTGCATAAATAAGTCTGACTTCATAAAGCTAAATAATCGGCGTGAAGGTATATACCTATGTAAGAATGAATAAATATTGTCAACTTTGCATAAATAAGTCTGACTTCATAAAGCTAAATAATCGGCGTGAAGGTATATACCTATGTAAGAATGAATAAATATTGTCAACTTTACATACATAAGTCTGACTTCGTAAAGCTAAATAATAAAATTTAAAAAGATAATATTATGTTAATCTTACCTGATCTTTCTCTATGAATCCAATGAAAGCAGTTCGTTCTATCTCAATGGGCTGCCCAGCTCTGTCGTACAAGGCTACAACGAAGTGGAAGAAATTACTCTTTCTCAAATTACTCGGGGGCTGCTTTTCGAAATGTGCTCGGCCAACACCAATACTGAAACAATAGATAACAAAAAATATGAACAAATATTCAAAACTGAAAATTGAAAAATGTCCTTTAAGAATTGCACCCTTCCTCACCCATAGATAAATCATACATCAGGAAATTCGGTATCTACATACTGTAGATCATTAATTAAGATGTTTTGTAATAAAATAATTCTCTTGGACTGGAGTGGGGCGTGTGGAGGGACTCTTTCGGATAGAGAGGCCTTTGGAGAGATGATTGCCAACATTTAGGAGACCTAATATGCACGATGAGAAGAAGAATTGTAATATATTACTGAGGATGCCTCACAGAGTTCACTGCAAGGAGCCCTGCACATTACAGAGGATAGCTCGAAGTAGGTAAAGACAGATAGTCTAAAGAGGCATGATGAACCTCAGAATTGAGGGACAACGGAGATGATAATGATGATAAAAGGTAAGTTAGAACATCCGATTTCAACAATAAATGAAAAAATATAATACACAATGTCAACATTGACAATATTCATAATTATTATAACTATTGTAATATTTAAACGATAGAAAAAACGTTTCAAACGAAATCATCCGTTTATTTGTCTAAAATAGAATAAGGTGGATACAAAGTTTACATAATGCAAAATATACATAAATACTGTTAAACCTTTGCATGAGTATTATGTCAAGAACGGAATGCAAAAATTTGCAAAAAAACTGTATTTCTTACAATAATATAATAGATAAAAATATGTCATCAAAAATCAGTGTTCCAAAAATAATAATATTAACATGTTAATTTAAAAAAAGATTCACACGCACGGTAGGAGGTTGAAACAATATTCTAAGAAAAATGAACCATAAATTATGACATTAGGTACCTACTACCGTGAAGTTAGCTGTTATTGATTTTTAAATTGAGAATAATGAATGATGAATTCCCTGCATAAACATTTGAATTGGTACGTTCATATGCATGTATATTTATATGTTCTCAATGGACACCATAAATAAGCAAGATAGAGATAAAATAATACACTATATACGAGGACTCATTCTTTAGGCATGTTTTGGACTAATATGTTACATTAAAATATAACTATTTCATTTATTTTCAGAAATATGACAGTTGAAATCATACCATTTCATCAGATTTATATAGGGTTTGAATACATTGTTCTAATACCATTATTTTTTCAAACACATTTTCATTTCATTGCAGAAATAAAAAAAATATGTTACTGCCATGAAACATTTATGTCAGCCTCTCTACTATACTATACTATACTATACCATCACGGCATATCCCACAAGTGGGGTAGCCAGCAGATCAGCTGCATGTAAGAAACGTGCAAACTTTCCTCTTCGTGCCAATATAAAATCAAGACATTCAGGATGGGTGGCAAACCTCATCGCTGATTTTTTTTAAAGATATATCTGGGTTCTGTTATAAACTCTAATACGACCGTATACACCTTTCACGGTAAGCTGAAAGCTTGTTTTGTGAAAGGGTAGTTTGCCGACACCTGGGATCAATTGTTGATGTTGACAATTGAAAATGTTAATAGTCTCATTAATTGGTTTAAACACCCTAATTTAAATGGTTTAAAAATCTCCACTTTCTTGACATTCCAGGATATTATTTATCGTGTCGAAACCCAGAAAAAACGATCAAACTGCTCTCCAGTACTGTGCAAAATTTTCCAGGATGGTACTTATGTAATCTCCAAAAGCTAATGTGTAAATTTGTTGTTTATTTCCTGGACAAAACCGGGTTAACAGCTAGTTTGAATAATAAAAGATAGAATACACATATTATTAATCACCACATATTTCAAAACTGTGAAAGAATGTTTTGTTTTGTTGTCAACAATAACAAACCGCAAAATGCAACTGTGAAAAAAATCTTCACATGTCAATCCTTTCTACCTGCTATTTGCATACATTCTCAGATTATAATACTATTATAGATACTTTTATTTTCCTGATCACTTATAAACGACTGATGGCCTTTGAATATAGAATATAATAGAGACTGCTATATTTTTCAGTGGCGGAACTAGACTTTTTAAATTTGTCATGCTTCCGTTTTTAATCATTGAACTTTATACGACAAGTGAACATTTTCTTTACTCTCAGCTTCCCTGTTTGATATACTTTTCATATTTATATCTCCCACTGCCAATTTTAAATTTGGAATATAAATTAGAAATATTTCACAATGTCACTATATTTGTACAATAAATAAAAAAATTGTTTGTGAATTAAAGAAAGTTCCCGATCTTTTCATTTTTAGATTTTCTAAACCAGATTAGATTCCATCTTATCTTATCGAGTGCAAGTTTAGTCCAATAAATTTTGCAATCATTTATTTATTTATACAATAGACGGCTATTGTCTCTTATTAACTATACAATAATATAATATTTAATATAAATCATACAATAATATTATTGAGCTATAGCTAAGAAAATTAATACAAGCCGAAGCCAAACAAAAAGTAAAGTAAATATTGAGATATGTACATATCGATGTATATCGGACGATTCATTCGGCACCGTTTATCGGAAACTATGTTGGATGAGCGATGTCTTTAATTTGTTGTTGAACGTAGTTATTGATTGGTTTTTACAAAGGCCCTCGGGGAATCGGTTCCAGATGACGGAGTATTGCGACACCAAAAGCCCTGTCATCGAAGCAGGACTTATTTGCTCTATTGATCTCGTCCAGCATATTGGTGGATGTTTTTGCTGAGCGTAGGGGTAATATGAGTTGGTATTTCTCATATTTGTGTAAGTATGGAATGTATGCCACTGATATTGAGTATTCCTTCGTCTTTGTTTCTCGATTTTGAATGCCGCTACCCGCACATAGTAAAATACAATATTAAGACGAATTTCATTGTTTATTGTATTAGATAGTAGCTACTTATGACTTTTATTGTTTGATAATCATCTCACATCATTTTTCAAAATGACATTATTATGTATGATCTTAGACTTCTACTTCTGACATTGTTATCTTGTTTTGTGGTAAAGAGGAAAGACAAATACTTCACCATCATGACATAATATCTAACAAGTGGTGTAGCCAACAGACCAATTGTTTTTATTATTATTTATTTATTTATTTCAAAGTTAAAGTTACAGCTGATATTACGTAATAAACAAAATAATAATTGTGCAAAATTAAAGCCAATTACAACTTAAGTTATATAATTCAAAATATTAGTTAAAAAGCAAATTATATAAAACAGTAAATAAAAATAATATGATGAAAGATAATTAGATTGATGTATATTTAAAAAGGTGTATGTATAAGAATATGAAAATAAAGAAGAAAAGCTATGAGATAAATTTAATTGCATGAGAGCATTTTTAGGATTGAGGGGAAGGGAATAAATTTTGTTCAAAGATCTGAGTAACTTGAGTAAAAGTAAATTAATTTATGATGATGTAACATGCATATATAATAATTTAAGATATAGACATACAAGCTCTCCTCTCCGTGCCAACTAAAAATCAAGACATTTAGGATGGGTAGCAAACCTCATCGCTGATGAATAATAATAATTTGTATAATTTTGATTTAATTAAAACCTAGAAATATTTTTAGTCCACCCATCCAGAATGTCTTATTTTTTTTTGGCACGGAGAGGATAGTTTGCATGTTTAATACAGTATGCGGCTAGTCCGCTGGTTGCCTCACTAGTGAGATATGCCGAGATGGGATAGTGGATATTTTAACTAAAGTGAACACTTAAAATCATGAGGAGAGCAAAGAACACGCATTAAAGAAATAAATTTTAATAATAAATAAATAAATTATTTATATATGAAAACAATTATACTTTTCCTCATTTCAAGCCTTTCGTCCAAAAATAAAAGCAATTTAGCGACCCCACTTGTTGTGTGAGGGTGTAATATTATATTATGAACCCTTGCAGTAGCAGCAACATAAAATGCTATTTGCAATTCTGTATTATTTTTAGGAAATTCAATAGAATAAAATATTATTGTATGACTGCAAGTGTATCTTTATGTGCGCACAATTATCAAGGGTGTGTTGCGAAAATTGCGAATGTCAATTTTGTTTTGAATTGATATTTCATTATCTTATAAAAAAAAGAATGGAGGTAGTGCTTTGGACACATTGCATGGAACATAATATTGCAAATTATTATAGCTAGAATATGTTTCAAAAACAGATGATTATTAGCAATTTTGAAACCTAGCGATTTTATTCATAAACAAGGATGAAAATGTGTTACGCAAAATGTAAAATGGGCAAGTTTATTGTGGATTTTTTTATGTATTTATTTATTTATTCAATCGAAAGGTTACGAACCATCAATACTATTTTAAGAAATTAATTTCATTCATTCATTCGTAACATCATGGCATTTCACACAAATAGGGTAGCCAGCGGGCCAGCCACATTTAATAACATGCTTATTTTCCATTCCGTGCCAATAAAAGTTAAAAACATCCAGAATGAGTGGCAAACCTATCACTGAACCGAAGCTGATAAATAATTTACGAATTCGCGCCTTTTAAAAGGCACTGCATTATTGTTAAATTCTTAAAAAAGTTATAGGTATACTCACAGAAAATATTTTTTTTAAGATTTAAACTTTTATGGTAACTTTATGATCTTTATATATTTTGTTATGTGAATATATTTTGTTTTATATTCTACAATTGAATATTTGATCCTAAAATACTGTAAAAATAAAAATAAATAAATTATCAATTTTTGCAATACACCCTTTTGCAAATACTCGAACCTACATGCGAATAATACGTAGTAGGAAGCGCATAGCAAAACAATATTCTACTCTCGATGCAATACTAGTTACTACATACTATACTGTACTAGCAATATTCGAATGAAAACGCATCGTATTGCATAAATTATGCACGAAATTATATTATTAGAGAACAGGGGCTAATTCTACATCAGGCGTGAGAGGGTTAAGAGGGTGTCCTACACTACATACTAGTAGGACCAGTTGTTGTATTAAGGGTGGGTTAGGGTAGTTTCTACTACCTACCCGCGGGCGATATTACAAATTGGGGGTTCAAACCTCTCTACCTACCTACATAACTATAAAACAACCCTCGCAGTAGGTAGGACAGAATTGCATAATGACAAGTATACATACTACTACTATTGCTAACAATGTTACTATTATAATATTAGTATATTACCACTATCCTATAGTGGAAGTCCATGTGAAGGGATGTTTAATATAATTCGATGAAAATCAATTATTAATCGATTTTAAATCATGGATTTTTTTATTCAATTTTCATAATTAAATTTTTCGTTTACTTTATGTGTTTTTGTTTTTTTTAATGTGTAAAGGCTAATGAGTCGTATATTATACGAATAAATAAATAATATTTGAAAAGCTAAAATATGTTGTAGGAGACATTCGTCCAGAAGTGTTCGGGAATAAGCTGACAAGTAGAAGAAGAACCAGAGCATATTTATGTCATTAATATAAAAAAATATATATACAGTATGGACGGTTTCCTTCAACGTTAAATTTGGGATGTTTCAGGACTGAAATATTATGATCAATTGAAAAAAATTAATAAAAATTGAAAACAGTCTGCAATATTTATACATAACTTTCAATTAATGGATACGTATTTTTTTTTTGATTGGATCCCATCTTAAATCTGCCATCTTTCAAAGTCAAACTGAACTGGACGATCTTCTTTCACAAAAATCTTTATTCGACATCGTTCTTATTACTTGTCGAACTGTGTGGTAAAACAATCACCTCAACGTCATCTAGAATAAAAGAATTCCAGTTTTTTGCCGTGTTCAGAAAGTAAACAGGTTTTTTTTAACACAACATACATATAATAATTCACATAGATCGAACTAGTCTCAAGCTAAGATATGAATTTTGTATAATGGGTACTAACGCGACGGTTCACATATTATGTAATTGAGTGGCTTGGCATCGAAATTGGACATATCAATTTATTGTTATTATATTGTATTGAGATCGTCGGTAGCCTGGAGGTAGAGTCTCGGCCTCGTGAACATGGGGTCCGTGGTTCGATCCCAGGTGCCGGCAAACTCCCCTTTCACGACACAAGCTTTTAGTAGCTTACTGTGAAAGGTGTATAAGGTTGTATTTGGGTTTATAACAAAAACCCAAATATATCTTTCTTTTAAAAAAAAAAAAAAAAATAAACTGTATGACTCTGTTAAAATAAAATAAAATATAATGGCGATAGAGTCCAAAAACTAACTAAACTTTGACTGTTTTCAATAAAAACATCGAATTTGTCACCTGTTTATCATATAATTCAACTGCTGTGAAACATGCAGTTCCATAGAACTCGCCACAAAGAATATTTTTATACACACTTTGTTATAAAAAAACACATTTTTAATTTATCCACATTCGATCCAAAACCTCACATATTATATAATGCACTTAACACAAATATACCTATACACGTAACACCATAACTCAAGAAAATTTGAATTATAAAAAAAATGAAAATCGATGTTACTATGTAGTGATTCACATCCCTAAAACATAATAGAGTTACAGTATCCATATACAATAGGTAATATTATCCAGTATTGTATTATTATTATTTATTTGGAAACACATCACGACATCAGTAGCAGCAGCGAAAGTGAATTGGATTTCGATTTTTTGATAGTTTTGTGTTAATTTGATTGCCTCCCCCCCCCCCTTGTCTATCATCTACATACAAGACCCCCTTAATCTAGCGTCATCGTTTACAATATGCAATAAAATCGATGTTCTTTATTTTAATTTTATTTGATTAAGGATTATACAAATCTGTACCTGAGAGCCATTTAGTCTTAAGTACTAAAATGCCATTTTAAAATTCAATTTTTTAATTGAAAAAATCTCGACATTTTACTAGTAATAAGATGTATATAGTATATACAGCTTATTACATAGACCCTATAGTATAGACCATTAGCATTTCTGTACTTAAGACTCACGACTTATGTGTTATTTTCGCTTTTTTCGTAACTTTGGCATTTTAGTCAAAAATGCACTTAAGTCTTAATGGCTCTCAGGTACAGAAATTATTCTGTAAAGTCTCAGGAAAAAAATGAATATGTAGTTCTCATTCAATTTTTTACATATTTTTGACAGTTTTTATTAAGTGCATTTTCGAGAAAAACTTCTTAAGTGGTGATGGAGATAAGGCCAGTAAAATGTAAAAAGATTCCTGGCAAATCTAATTTGTTCAGAATAAATAGTAATGGCACACCAAAAGGGAGGCCAATACTCCATAACGGATCCTAATCGACATTAAAAGAAAAATATGAAACAAAAAAATGTGAAAATTTATGGCGTCATTGATAAAATGGCGTCTTGTTAAAATAAAGATTACCAATTAATCTGAAGATGTCATGACAAAGGGCGCACCATAGGAATAATATAATGACAAAGGGCGAATCATACCTATTATAATTATTTTTAAGTAGATCACAGTGAATTAATTATTGTATACCTACTATTTTTTTACAAAAACCGAATCTAAAAAATAAATAAACCTACATAGAGAAAATTGACATGGCAATGTGAACTTTAAATTCTTTTAAAATAGGGTTTATTTTCCCTAATCCGATTATTAGGTATACTTTGAATGAAGCAATACCCGATACATGTATTATGACAGGTCAGTGTTGGTAGCATTATAATATATTATGAATGCAGATATTTAGTAATTGTTCCGCCATGCAAATGCCAATAATACCCATACAATAATAGTAATAATAATAATGATGATGGAAACGACATTGTCTATGTACATATACGAGTATTCGATGATTTTGTAATAGGGATTGACAACATTTTGAATTTAGAACAAAATAATTTTTAATCGGAGAGATTTTTTTAATTACAATCAATTTTTAATTTTAACTAAATAATTTCACTTGTTTTAGAAGGATATAGTATGTTAAAGTAGCGAGACTTTTTCTAATATACAGCTTTTTGTGAGAGGATAACATGCATGTTTTTAGTCCGAAATTAATCCGTTGGCTACCCCCTTATATTTTATATACTTAACTCTGAATAACAAATTAAACCTTATCCCAAATTCTCCTGCCGACAAGGCTATAAAATAATTTAATGATTTAAGTATTCATGTTGATATTTTCAACATAACCTACAATGATTTTATCGCCAGGATAGAGACTCTCTTGTTTTTCTTTTTGATTTCGCATGTTTTTTTCCTGTTGAGATCGCGTTAGCCAAAAGCTGTTATGGTCTCAGGTCTCAGATAATAATAGTTTGCCGTGATGATATTATAGTAGTAATAATTAATTCACAATTATTTTTACTTAAAAATTATTCTGAATTAAAACGAAAACAACGAACTTTGTGAGATGTTCGAACCATATAAAAAATAACCATTTGGTAACCACTGCACCCAATAGATAGAGAGAAATGCAGATTGTTCCAATACTACTCGTACATGCCTACATACATACATAATACTTCCTACTTAATCAGTGGCGTAGGTACAGCTAATAAATTCAATTGCCCATACATATTATTATCCATTGTCTGTAGTGCTTGTATTTCGCCGTGTCCTATGTCCATTATTTCAACTCATTTCACCCTCCTCAGAGATGCACTAAAAGCGTACATTGAACGATATCAGTAAAGTAATTAATACCCGTTATTTAATACCTGTTATTTTTATCTGTATAATTATTTGAGTTTATTACAATATAAAAAAATGTATCCTTAAACAAAAGCAGCTTGTTCAAGAAAAAAAATTGACGTCGTGTCAAAAATAAACATCGTACTTTTTTAAGAAAAATATTTTTAGATCTTCGAGTTTTATACTTTTTAGCAATAATTAGTTGTTTAAATAAACAAATCATTTAAATATTGTATAATTCTACCACATTAATTAACATACTGAATCTTTCATAACGTATGTCAAAACCATTAATTTACTTGTAATCAAACTAGCAATCACAAATTTTTATTTCACTTTTATAAGTTAGGTGTGCCGTGGCAATCTCGGATAATTGTAGTGATCGCTAATTTGTCACATGTAATTTTTTGGTCTTCTTCAGCTTATAGCTATAGGTTATACCCGTCATATCTCAAGGTTCCGTTGCCATGAAATCGTATTGTCCGACCTAAGTGCTTGCAATCGTTTATCGATATGTGTCATCGAGTATTGGTGACATGTGTTCACTATGTGATCTGTCGTTTAGTCAGCACAACAACACACACATGACGGAAAGTCTTGTATGGTACGAGTGTTGTTTTTTTTTCAATATTACCCGTTACTCTCAGATTTTGACATCTCTAATAAGTACCGATGAATAAACAAATTACGATTTGCCGATAATGTTACAATCGCTGGTATTTTAATGACTTTTTTTATTCATTTTCGTATTTCAACATGCTGTTATCTGTTTTTCATGTCTCTTAAAGGGCAGACTGAGAGGGGTGTATCTTTTATGTTTAATATTTAATTTACGTATTGTACATTATTTCTCAAAATCAAAGGTTTGTAAATTCATATCTATCTATAGCATCACGGCATTTCCCACAAATAGGGTAGCCAGTAGACTTAATGCATGTGATAAAAATGCGAGCTGATCTTTCCGTGGCAATAAAAGAAAAGACATTCATGGTGGGTGGATTTTCTCATCGCTTAATTGAAATTGTTAAATGTTTTACAAATACCTACCTGATTTTCAAAGGACACGTGAAAACTTACGAAAAAGATTTGGAGACCTATTCTATTCTGGAGACTCCACGAATAATATGCTTATGAATAAAAAATGGATTAAATCAATTTGGAACTATAGCTTGAAGGTTTTGGAAATATACGCCAGGCCATGGACCACTAATTAATTATGAAGCCAAACCCATCGTAAAATGTTATTAATATTAAAAAAAAAAAATCTAAGGTTGGGTACACAAGTGGTACAAGTACTAAATAAAATATGATTAATTTAATAATTCTTGTCGAGTGTGAATACAACTAGAGTATGAAGCTATTATTATTATTATTATTCAATGTTAATATTATGTAGGTAATCATGTTAATAACGGGTGCTGTCTACAGGTCATCAAATTAAATACACACACACATATAATAATAAATTATATTCAACATGAAGTACTGGTAATAAATTAGTAACATTTATTCGCTTGTTGTATACTAGTAAAGAGAGCCTTCCTGAAATCAAAATAATAAATAGCACTATAACCATATTTTTTAGTGTGAGATACCAGAAATAGAATAATCAAATGCGCCATTTTATCAACAGAAGTATATCTTTTTCGATGTTATTTTTACAATTAACCATTTTATGAGGTTATATAATAATTATGTAAATTTAACACATGTAATGCCATATAAGGCTTAGAAAAGCTGCATTCAGCAATCAGCATGTAACCCGGTAGCTTAAAATTGGACGAAGCACACCTCACGAAAAGGATGAGTTGTGGGTTCAAGTCCCATCCATGCCATTATCAAATAAGAAGACGTTGCCTGTTATAAGCCTTGTATGAGTTGCATGTGTTAAATTTACAGAAATCTGTGTTAAAATTACAGAAATGTGTGTTAAATTTACAGAAAGTTAACTACATGCAGGTGGTTTGCTGACTACCCAATTTTTGGGAAATGTCGTTATGGTGTGAATAAATGCAAATATATCTGTGGTTCTTAGTGACAACATTAAAAAACAGATTTCTAGGCCAAATATTTGGCACACACCATACACAGACAGTTGAAAAATGGTCATGTTATTTATTTATCTACTTGATGTTTATTTATTTTTAGAAACAAATTCTAATGATACGTAATATTTCAGTTTATTAAATCTTTTTGTTTCAACGTAAAATATATTAGAATTTTATGTAAATTTAAGTAAGATTTAAAAGTGTGCATTATACAATAATCCATCACAGGAATCATACGTTATCATCTATAAAACACAGAATTAAAAAATATTTTAATAATATAAATGGATTGTGCTATTAAACAATACATCAAGCCACAAAAAACTAAAAAAATTATGAGTTAGTGAAATAATTCAAATTCTAAATACGATATTCATACTCTGCTCAAATGTAGTCATAAGCCTTCTTAACAGAACAGGTATCCCACTCTTTTATGTAGGTTTTAGAGGGTCTTGTTAATGATCTATCTATCTCTTTCTATATAATCACGATGTCTTTCAAAAACAGGACACGAACATAGTATATTATAATGAACATAGGAACAGGTTGTTTTTTCGTGCCAAATGTCCAAATAAAAGTGTGTATTTATAAAATATTTAACAACTTTTATTTAGCGACTTCAATAGATTTTTGAAATATTTGACACCCATTTTATGCGTTTTTGGCACAAAGAAGAATATGTATGTTTATTTTATGCAGTTAGAGTGGAAATCTTCTATTATATCTTACTTATTGTTAGCTCAAAACCCACATAATTCTGTTATTGTTCACTAAATACAAAACATCGAAAACCAGGGTAGTTAATTGTTTTTCTTTTTTTATTTTGTACAATACTTTATGTTAAATACACCTTGTATGTTTACTTCATGCAGCTGACCTGCTGATTACTCCACTTTCGTGACATAATGACATAATGTTTATTTATAGTTAACACAGATCGAACTAATCCCGAACTAAGAAATGAATTTTGTGTAATGGGTTCTAATGCACCTATACTTATATATACAATTCACCAATCACATAAACATATAACACTAGGATCCAGGAATATTTGATAAACGTCATTTTTCATTTTCAAATCGAACCAGAAACCTCGTGGCCGACTGAGGCAAGAACGTAAATAAATAAATCACAATTTGAGGTTGGTGTGACTTGAAACATAGTTGCCCAACACAATTCAATATTATAATAATGTGAAATGGTTTTGTTAGTAACATTATTATTATGAAAAGCATTTAGCCACTAGTTATAATATATTGTATATCGTGACGTGACGAGACATCCGCACCCCGTCTTTCACTCGTCATTAATTAACTCCATATTATTAATTACTCATTTTGACTTGTACCATTATATACCTACACCATGACTAACTTCATTCGTTCTTCTTGTTGTTGTTATCACAGTATTATTATTAATAATAATAATTTTAATCATTCATGCAATTATAACCCTTCAACACAGATTCATTAGGATAAATTTTAGGTTAAATATCGTTTTTTCACTAGTGCCTATTTAATTGTGTTATACCTAAATAATTAAAAGTTTGTTATGTATTAGCATATAATTAACATTTAAAGATAAATACTTTATTTTAGCATGGAGAGGACATCCTATATGTTGACTATATGTAGAAAGTTCAAGAATTCTTCTAGAGAGGCAGTTGCCTACTTCGAATCTATTTTTATCGCCCCCCCCTGTATACGCTAATGAGGTAGCCTTCTAACTTCTACACTTGTAAAAATGACAATTTATAGCTCCCATTCTTTTATAATTCATAGTACCTAAGCCTCTCCCACTCTTTTCCGTAAGCTTACGAGTGTCCTGTAAAAGACTCGTGTTCGAAAAAATAAAGACATTTTTCATCTGAAATTCAGCAATGAAGTTTGCCACCCATTCTAAATGTATCAAGTTTTTGTTGGCACGGAAAGCATAGCTTACACGTTTATTACATGCAGCTGGTTCGCTGGATAACCCACTTGTGGGATATGCCGTGATGAGATAGTAATAACAATAGATAAAAATATGTAGGTATTCCTAAATAATACCAAATTAATTTTTTTCCTATCACCTTCTAAGCATTAAAAGTCATCCTCCGTTTTGGTGCTATTTTAGGATTCGTTTAACGGCTAACGGCTATGTTTCCCGTTAAATATTCCTCAAGCGGCTCTGTCAAATTATCCTTAATGATAATCCAATTAACATCCTTTAGTGGCGTGACGGCCTCTGGAATCATAACTAAATAGGCAATGGTTGGCTGGAAGAAGGGTTCACAGTACAACACACAAAGAATTATAGATAACAGTTATGACTTGCACCATTTTATCTATCTATATCTATACTATCATGGCGTAGCATATAAGTGAGGTAGCCAGTAGACTAATTACTGTATGAAATAAATACACAAGTCATCTTCTCCATCTCAACTAAAAATGCTAAAGACATTTAAGATGAAAGCATACCTCATCGCAGAATTGGAGATGTTAAATATATTATTCATTCATTCATTCGTTGCTATGTATTAATTAAAAGCAATTTTACATAAAAATACCTTCATGTTTATTTATTCCAAGTCAACTTTACTAAATATTGTTTGTGGTCACTATCCACGAGTATTGAAATATTAAAAATTTTCGAGATTTGCATTATTGTTAGTTAATTTGTTCTTTTATTAAACTTGTTGATTTTGTGATTATAGAATTTTATGTATTCTATGAAATGTCCGTATGTTTCTTGTAATAATTTTGTTAAAGGCTTTCAGCCGATTGATGTTGAAATAAATAAATAAATATTAATAACAACAAATTTACTGACATCGATTTTATCACAAAGGAGCTATTTTCATCTTTATTTCAGCGATGAAGTTTGCCACCCATCTGAATGTTTGGATTTTATATTGGCACAGAGAAGACAGCTTGCATGTTTATTATATGCAGCTAGTCTGCTGGCTACCCTACTTGTGGGGTATGCCGTGATGGTTTAGTAGTAGTAGTTATTTTTTCCAACTTACCCAAATTTCGTGGTATATTACTTATATTTACTTTTTACGGGAGATTTGAAAACAATAAGGGAGACCTATTTGTTACTGGGAACTCAATGGAACTACTTAAAAACTTACGCGGTAATTATATTTTTCATATTTCGTGTTTGTAAAAGTTTTCAGTTAATAATAAAGTGTAACGGTAAACGCCAGTTAGTGGGATGACAAGAGGGTGTTTTCATAATAACATTATATCCCTCATTTAATTAAAACAATACCTAATACCAGCCAACAATATCGCATTACATTACGAAGGAGTCAAGTACATAATTAGCACGAGAGACGTTGTAATAATAAAAACATTCGCACACAATGAAATACAGTGGATACCGGTCGGATACTGAAGATACTGTAGGTACAAATCCATATAAAAAAATGTACCTAACACAAATTTCATAAATGCGTTACAAAAAATACTAGGAAATACAGTTCCCGGTAAAAAAAATGTGTTTCTCAGTCTTTTTTGTAAGTTTTCGAGAGTCTCGCAAAAGGCAGGTATTCGTAAAACCTCACATATATCTATAATTCAGTGATAAGATACGGCGCCATTCCTGATTTTTTTTTTGATACGGAGAGGACAATCTGCATTGGTCCGCCACCCCACTTGTAGGATATGCCGTGATGTCGAACTATAGTTCATTTTTATTTGTTATGTGACTTTATTGTGGTGATGTGATGCGATGTGAATTATGTGAAGTTTCCTTCAAATTTATGTAGGTATACCTTTTACATAGCACGATGAAAATATATTTTATTTTCTACATAACAATAATTGTTTGGGTCAATAGTGGTTCACATCAAAACATTATACCTAGATGTTGTACAAGCAAAAACAAAAATTATGACACACGTTCATTAATCAATAATTCACCATATGCAATAATAAAATACGACTTCAAAAAACATATCTACTTACTATTTTAAATAAAAAAAAGTGTCATACAAATCATTTATTACAATTATTGTGCAATATTTCAGTTCAACCGAAAATATAAATATTGCAGTTTATGGAGCGAAGGATGATCCATGTGTTCATTTTATTCCTTAAGGCTGCTGGTTAAAGTGTGATAGTTAAGATAGAGAGATATAAAATAGCATTATTGCAACATTCCTACCTACTCAATTACATAAAGTACCTAAAGAATGAATGAAAAAATAATGGTCCTAAATTATCTTTCTATTTATTTCAGATCATGAGAACATATTATTATAAATCTTGGTCTCTGACAGATCAGATACTCGTCAAAGACGAAAGTATCATCTTGCAAAAATGACTTAAGGTTAATTATTATGCCTCAACAACTCTGCGAGAAAGGACTCCTGATGAAGAGAAATGAAACAAGAGTTTATGGGTGAAGTTACTATTACTGTATTACTGCTTACCCGCGCTTATAAAATATTTATGTCCCGTGTATAACAGCAATGAAATTAAAATATAAAATAAAACGATTTCTCCCCGAGTGAAACTACCCCATTTTTTATTATTTTGTCACTTTAAGGAAATTACGCCATCGTAATTCGTCACTTTAAATATTATTATATACATTACAGAACAAAATATGTAATTGAATTTAATGTAGAGACACTGGATCACATTTTCTTTGAATGTTCAATTCGTTCAGACCATGCCATACATACACGGTGCCATTGAGAGACAATCATACTATCACCAGCTTCAGAGGCAAATTGAAAACTGCATTCTTCACCGGCGCCCTTGAGACGGTCTAGGGACTGTTAAACGGCGTCAAAACAAAATCATCCAGAATCATCATCATCATGGTCTCTGTGTTATAATGGATGACGTTGTGCATTTTCGAAATGGTGACCTTTTATATGACTCACTTATTATCTATTAATTCTCACAATATATACAAAAAAATGCTTAGAATTTAAGATAAACACCTGTTTTATAGAAGACACTCGAAAACTTACGGAAAATAGTGGAAGACCAAATCTTAAAATTTTGAAAAAGTCAAGACATTTTATATCTTAAATTCAGTGATGAGGTTGGCCACCCATCCTGAATGTCCAATATTTTTTTTTTATTATTGGCACGGAGAGGACATCTAGCATTGCGTTGCTTGTGTTTATTATATGCAGCTGATCTACTGGCTACCCTAGATTTGGGATATGGCATAATGGGATAGTAGTAGGTATTCTGGGTATTTTGCTAAAGTGGAGTAACCAAAGGACTAACTGCATGTAATAGACAGTCTTATTTACTAACCGAATTCAAAAATTATCACAGATGCATCTTGAATGATGTCAAATGTCAAAATATCGCTCTATATATTGACACGAAAATTTTTCTGAACCACAAAAAGAACATCAGTGCTAAATAAATAAATAAATAGACGAAATAACAATAAACGAATCTTATTATTTTTGCTCATTTTAATAAAATTACTCTCTAAATAATTCATATATAGATATTATCAGCTATTATTTACTTATGGTGTATACCCACAATAATGTAAACCTAAGCCTGTTTACACTTGCCATCACTCGCCAGATGTCGATGTTTTCAACAACAACTATATTATTTTATAGTCGACTATACTAGCTGATAAACCCGGTGTTGCTGAAGAAATTATATAAAGGCAATAAAAACTAAAATATAAAGTGCGACCTTGATCGGATTATTTATAATAGAAAATTGTGTAGTGTATTTTTAAATATTTTTTTCGGTAAAATTATTAAATGAAAAAGCAATAAAACATCGAAATATACAACATAAAAATAAAAAAAGTATAAAAAATCTTATCTATCACTCTTAAAAACTGTATCATACGTGATTTTTCCATTAAGTACCTATCTAATAATTTTTGCTCACAACAAAACTATAAGTTATCAATAAAATTTCAAAATATACAAAATTTCTAAAAGTGGAAGTAACCGGCAGACCAGTTACATGTTATAAACATGCAAACCGTCCTCTCCATGCCGGCAAAAAAAGAGATTCAGAATAGGTGACAAGCCTCATCGCTAAATATAAAATTTAAAATGGCTTTGTGTTTTCGAACACCTGCGTTTTACAGAACATTCCAAAATGGAGTGCTCCACGGGATAAGTTTTGTGATGTGTGAATATTCTTCAAAGATCAATTACCTACATATACCTCTACAGAGGGAAATAGTTATGTCAATACGATTTCTTTTGCACTAATTAAGATGGTTATATATGCACTGATACACATACATACAAACAATAAAAAATATGATGCATATATAAATATTGTTAGATATCGGGCAGCTAAAAGCAAGAGGTTAGGTATAATACTGTATTTGCCTATTTTAGTTGCTAATACTATTATTTTAAGTACCTATACATATTATTATAAGCGGGTACCTATATATAAGTTTTTTTTTTTTTTCAATATTTGTTCAAAGAAAACAAAATCCAATAGAATGATAAGAATAATATTATTAGGCAGAGGGTAACCACTGGGTATACATTAGTGTATTATTTAATGGTTATTCATAAACCTAATTATATTATCCAACATCAATACTCGATACTACGCCCCTTGTTTATAGACTTTTGCTTCATATTTAAATCGTGTCACTTCTCCAGCTAAGAACACAGGTCTTCCACTCTTTTCAGGAAGTTTTCTGTGAGAGTCATGATATGTACAATCCTATCTAACTATACCTGAAAGTATCCAGCATGCAGTACTCATACTATGTATCTCAGAACAATTCTTATACATGAAGCTGTCAACGGGGTTTATAAAGAGAATTTCGGAATCTTCGGCATGTCACCTGGTAGTCCTGGTACATAGTTTAATTGGAAAAAGCATACCTCGCGTAAACGATGGGTTTTTGGGTTCAAGTCCCGTCCAGAGCACTATCTAATAAGGTGACGTTATCTTTTCTAAGCCTTATATGGTAGTTTCATGTGTTAAATTTACATATTATATAAACTCATACAATGGTTAGTTTTAAAAATAACATTGATAAACATGTAAGTATTTGAATGTTATCTCTTCACCTTGTAGCGTTTAGGTGCTACAGATCTCGTAAGATCGTTTAAGTCGGCCTTAATCAGTAATTAGGCAAATTTGCTAAAAAACCAATTGGCCGAATAATCAACTATTGGCGGTTAGACGAATTGTCACCACCGGACAATAGGCATTGAAGGACCCACCGACCACCTGGAAGTCTTCAGCGCAGAAGTCTGAAGACTTCCATTTATCCAAATAGGCGTGTACTAAGTTTACCGGACAATAGGCATGTAGGTACCTACTACATAAGTTGACCGAGAGTCCCGGCGCCACTCGTGGATTGGACTCTGACCATAAAGCATATCTTGACGTCGCTCCTTGCAACCAACGTCCACTCACGTAAGTGCAATTCAACCTGACGATAAGAGCGGAAGCTCTTGTGAGCCGGCTCGCGATTAGGTACTAAAGTCAGTGTGGCAGCACTAAGTAGGTACAAGTGTTTTGTTTTACTATCTCGCTTATGTAAATAGGTACCTACTCCGTTTGTACAAATGAGTGACTTTATTATTTGTTTGGATATGTATACAACATGTGCATAGTAATATTATTATAAGTGTAGGAATGTACATATAGATAGTAGGTACCTACCTAGGCTACAGTACCTGCCTACATATTAATAATAATAATAATATCTACAGTAGAAATACAACAGAGGAGTGTATAAATGTGTATACATATAAATATAATAATGTACTATAGAGATGACGTTATGTCTGTGCCGGATTATTTTGTACAGTGTAGGGTGAATTAATTATGCGCGCCACTTTGCGGGTAGGAATGCTTGAACACGGTTTATTACCCAAATATATTATTATTATTATTACTATTATTATTATTTCGCCGGTTACTGTACACACGTATTATGAAACTCACGCCTAAGGTTTTGAAAAATAAATACCTATTCAGCGTTGTGCTTACTTGTAAAAGTTTAATAAACCTTGTTTTTTTTCGCTCGTAATGATATTTCTGTTTATTTGTTTTTATCATTTGAACCTATTTATGTTTAAAGTATGTAATAACGCCAATTTATTTTAAAATTTACTTAATCCAAACAGGTATACTGTAGGTAGGTACGTCAATAAAATAAATTCGTCAATAAAGAGAATATCTAGTCTAAAATTTTTAATAATTAATAAAAATAAATGTACCTATTTTATTTATTTATTTATTTTATTCTTCACTGTATTGATTACAATATTACAAAAAAAAACAGTGTCATAAAAATATCAGTTATACAATTCAATGTACAGAGGGCGAGTTTATCGCTAAAATGCGATGTCTTCCAACTAATCCGGTATTTACATAGGTGTATGTAAAATTGCTTGTGATCAATGTAGGTAGCAGTAAAGAATCAATAAATAAAAACTTGCTGTAATGCACACGCCTTATATCAAATTTATTTGCACAAATCATAAGAAAATAAGTTCAATACATAGACAGTTTACATTTCACAATTTGATTTTTTTGTAAAATATTTTTGTTATTTTCCCAATTGCTTGAAAAAAATTAAAGATCAAAGAATAATTGTTTTAATCCATACATTTTACGTCTTAATATTTTTCAATGCCTATATAATGATTGAATACCTATGTATAAATATTTTTTTCAATATCTTATCTAGTATTTGTTGCATAATTACGTTTTCCATAAATGGAGCAATCAGCGGTGGTGAAAGTATTACCATATCATGAATATCTACTCATTTATATAATACCTTGTTAATTAACAAATTTAATATCACTTGGTTATAAATCACTCAGCCCAGAATAAAGCAAATATCAGTTAAGGCCATCTGTAAATGCCTCAGATCACTTATAACTGTGACTAATTTAAAGTATTTAGTACTTACTTGGAATTGTCAACCAGGGCTGTGGGTTGCATCCAAGCCCTGGTCAGAGGTTCTTCTTTGAGGGATGTGACAGGGCCTCGAGGTTGTGCATGTAGGGCACCACCTGTGTCCCCGTGGTGAAGGCCGAACATCAAGCCCCCTGAAGGAACAGAAAATCAGAATTTAATTGGTACATAGAAATAGAAACATTTTTTAATATAAAAAATAATTGTAAGTATATAAACATAATAATTATGCTATATAAACATAAATACAAGAAACATTTTTGTAATGGCTTCGGGCATAGATACGTGTACCACTGTAACTACCTACCCAAAATAAATTGTTTAATCGATTAAATATATTTGCATGTCTATATAAAGACTTTACCAGATATGATATCGACTGTCCAATTACATTACTCGACAAGTAGAAATGTCTTTTATTCGAGAAATCGGCATTTTTGTAATTAATGTATGTTTTATATTATACTCTAAAAAATCAACAGAAAGTATACCATATATAAATCGCTCTGTTAAGACATACGTTGTCGGAACTCATTGAGATGGTAGGCCCCAATGTCAGATATCTGTCAAATATAGTTTTCTATGGAGGAAAATTGTTGCTACAATAATATTATTTGGAATAATAAAACAAATGTTTTATTCTACTAATGGTTTATTATGTGAGAGAGACGTCTTTCGTCTGATGAGGACATTGTCAATCATCAGACGAAAGACGTCTCTCTCACATAATAAACCATTAGTAGAATAAAACATTTGTTTTATTATTTCGATATGGAATTCTACTACCTAAACACCGACACAGTGAATAAATATTATTTGGATTTTTTGGCGAAATGTTTTCTTTCTTTTTTTATTTGTAAAAATAAAATATTAGGAAATTGGTATTTGAAGTAGATTTTAGGCAAAAATAAAATCTAGCTCGAATATAAACTTTGGGAAATTTGTATTCGAGTTAGATTTTATCCAGCAAAAATGAAGTCGAATATAAACTTTAGGAAACTTGTATTCGAATTAGATTTTTTGCTGGTTTTATTTTAGTGCTTTGCTAAACCACAAAAACAACAAATACAATAATGGGAAAAAGTGTTGCCGGTGTCGAAACTTTGTGCCGAAAAATAATTAAATGTGGTAACCAAAAAATAATTCTACATATGGCAACAATTTCGTGAATACTACTTTCTCTATGAAATATCACATTTGACAACAGTGGGGCCTACCATGTCATATAGTTCCCATTATTTTTTCCATGACTAAATATTTAATTTATAAAGGGAACCCTGTATTCTTTATAGTTTTTGGTTTGTGGAATTGGAAGAGAGGCGTTTATTGTGTTTATTACCAAAATTTAGGAAAATTTCAATTTTTTGAGCTTTTGAACTAGACAGTCGCCATAGAAAGTAAGGCCACGAAAATGAACTCATAATTTGTGAGTGTGTTTGTGGATTGTTATTTTTATGTGGAATTTTATTCATTAATAAAGATTACGCAGTTTTTTTGATACAAAGTTCACAAATTAATACAAAATAAAGCACATTTCGTTTTGTACACTTTGTCGAAACACTGTTATTAAAACATTATTATATTGAATTGTCAATTAGTAATAATTAGATATACCAACCGCCTAAGCAATACAGAGTTGAAACTGATATGAAAATATTACCAATGATAAAATTTAATGCATTATTTTGCACAGATCACACATGATAAAAATAAATTGTTAGTTCTTAACTTATTCAACACGCAATAATTTCAATATTTGGTATTGTTTGTTTTTATATTTCTAAATGGCTAAGATTATTATAGGTTGTTGAATAAAATACAAATACTACAAAATAGCCTGAAACATTTCAAAATTCAAAACAAAAGTTTGAAATTAATTAATACCTAATTACTTGCCGTTTTTTTAATAACTAATTACACAAAATTCTAAAATCTTTTTAACACTGAATATTAAATTATTTGTTTAATTATCATAAATACATGACATGAACTTTTTGCAAATTCAGAAACACGATTAAAAACAATTTGACGGCTTATTTAAAAATATTCAAGTCATCAACTTTAATAAATTAAGAATAGGTAATTAAAAGAATATAATATTTTTAGAACATACCTAATTCAAATAAAATAAATATGAAGTCCTTATGATTCTTAGTTTTGGATACCTCCTATACCTACCCATCTAATAGTTAATAGAAATTAAAACAAATGCCTACATAAACCAGAAAGGTAGTTAAAAAGTTGCGCGTAGGTATTAATCTCCTCAATAGAGTTTAACAGTAGATAGGTACGTAATTTGTTTGAACTTTTGAACTTAGAATAATGAGAAAAGTACTACTACTATACTACTACTATACCATCACGGCATATCCCACAAGTGGGGTAGCCAGCAGATCAGCTGCATGTAAGAAACATGCAAACTGTCCTCTTCTTGCCAATATAAAATCAAGACATTCAGGATGGGTGGCAAACCTCATCGCTGAATTTAAGATGTAAAATGTCTTATTTTTTTCGAACACCTGCCTTTTACAGGGCACTCGAAAACTTACGCAGAAGAGTGGGAGACCAATTCTTTACCGGGTGCTCCACGGGATGAGAAAAGTACCTTCATAATATCGAAATAAATATATACCTATCATGTAACATGGCTATTGATTAAATTTGATAATCGACATAACTGAATATTTCATTTACTTTAGCGTTTATAAGTACCTATAAAATAAAAATTTTGATCTTTAAGTTCAAGTTCGTATGGCATATTTTTTAATTGGCACATAGAAGACAATCTGCGTATTTATTACAAGTAGTTCCTCTGCTGGGTTCCTCATTTTTGGGATGATAGAGTAATAGGTAGTTATTCAAGTCCGATATTTACTATCTAGTTAAATTTCTCATGTATTTTATTTAATCAATAAATATTTTTTAATACATTATGAGGTATTGTTAAGATATTTATTAATAAGTTAACATAAAATCTACCGACAATACTTATTAAATATTAGGGTAATTTTATGAATCTAAAAATGTCTAAATAACCTAAATATCTACTATAATCTTGACACAATTTTTTTTAATGATAAAATTTTTTTAATTAATTTGAAATATTTATTTTATGTATTTTAATTATTATGTTACACCATATAATTCGTCTATTCATAACATCAAGGCATTTCGCACAAGTGGGGAAGGCAGCGGACCAAATGTGTGTAATAAACATGTAAGCGTTCAATATTATAAATATTCAGGCAAATATTAGGTAGGTGCTATCGATAATCGAATTATTGTGGGCATGTTTTTTATTGATATATGTTTATTTTAACATCATCTGACCTTTCAATTATCACAGATTTTACATATTACGTTTCTATATATATCATTCACCTCCACAAAGACTTGTTGGTTAAAAACTATAAACTTACTACACATTTATGTGTAGGTATGGTCGAGTAGATTTAGGTAGGGGCATTTTTTATTTGAATTTTACGTTTAGGTATTAGGTATAATATAAAATTGTAACACAATAACTTTTTGTTCAAATTTAAATATTTATTTTAATATCTAAAGATTTTACTAATTCAGACAACCCTTAATAAATGTTACACATATTAATATTTTTTGCCAATCTATTTCTGAATTTATTTTATAAAATGTACAGCTATTGGCTAATCAAGTTTTTTACCTACGGCGATCCACCCAGTTTGAGTAATTTACTATTATTGTTATCTTAAAAATGTCACCCTGCTCTGAGATCATAACAGCTTTCGGCCAAGACGATCTCAGCAAGAAAATAGAGCACGACAGAGAAAAAATCATTTAAGATACTTCATCGATAATTAGCTAATAAGATAAATTAATATTTTTTATGTTTATACAGTATTTTATTTACAAAATGTAGGTACGCTGTGTTTTAATTTTTATTTCTCTCATACAACTGGTTGGTTGTTAAATATTGCTTTAAGACAATAAACCCGTTGTGCCAATTGTATTGTAGGTAATATAAAAGTTTTATTACTTTAACATTGTTTTAATTTCAATTTCCAATACAGCATAATTTTCTTGCTAAGCAACCGAAAAAGAATACTAAAAAAACAGTATTGAAGGAAACGCGATTCATTTTAACAAGCAACTTAATTAATGTAGGTATACCTAAACTTAAATCATGATTAATAAACTCCTAATAAAATAATCTAGTTAATGTTGAAGTACCTACCTATAATAAAAAAATAAAGCTTTTGATTATCTATATTTATTTGTTCTATCAAAGTCTATTTTTATTTCAGTATTTATACCTACATGAAGAAAAGATAATATTCGACTAGTTGTGGAATAATAAATGTGAAAATAAAAATAAAATTACCTAAGCAAACGTTAAAATACAGCATTTTTTCCAGTACTAAAAAATACTGGAAAAAAAATGGGAAAATATTCACTGAAGAATGAAGTATCTTAAGTACCTTATCTTTGTATTTTTTTTTAGAAAACTGAATTGAGTAAATGACAAAAACAAATCTTTAGTAATTAAGTTGACGTTGATTTTACAAAACAATATTGGCTCGCAGAGGACAGTTTGCATGTTTATTACATGCAGCTGGTCTGCTGGCTACCCCACTTGTGGGATATGCCGTGATGGTATAGTAGTAGTAGTATTTTACAAAACTCCATGTTCATTTTACTGCTTTTTTTTTAATTTTGTCACGATTGGCCACAACATCAGGCACCCAGGACTGCTCATCGCCATCGCGGAGGGTAAGACCGAGGGGACAAATGGCAGAGGCCGACCAAGAGACGCGTATATGAACCAACTGAAGAGGGACATGAACTGTGGCTCATACGTAGAGCTGAAAAGACTGGCTGAGAATAGAGACGAATGGAGAAGAAGAACCAAACTCGTTGCAGACCAATCCAGTGGATTGTAACTTATTATATATAATATTTTTTTTAATTATAAAGATCAGTAAAGCTAAGAAATTTCCTGTTTTTTTTACTCAAAAAAAAATTCAGAGTATATATTTTTATTTATTATTAGATGTATATTAGGTACCTAAATCATTTAGCTTTGAGAAATATATTTCTATCTTTTTCTTTTAAATATTTTACAAGTAAATCTTCTGAATTTAATTTTATTCATATTTTACAAAAAACGTATATTTTAGATTATTTTTTTTATTAATTTTAATGTGCCTATCGCACAACTAAAACATTTATATTTAACTGTAAAAATATTGTGTGTATTAGTAGCCGTGTGTTTTATTGAAAACTTGTATCATGTTTTATTGGAATGTTGCATCATTACAAATTTTATTAATTTCAATTTCATTCGCTGTGGTCAATTGTGTTGAATTAATAAATTTTTTGCGCAATAATGATCGCATAAAATTATCTCTTCTCTAGAAAAACTGAAAGCTTCTTCGTTATGCATACCAATATCTTTATAAATATCTGCATCTAATCGATACATTGCAGAAACTCCAATGGTTGGTTGGAAGACGTTGCTTTGCAACAATAAGTCCCCTATTAAAAGTTTATTATTATTATACCTAACCAAAGTAAAAAAGGTAAAGAATGTTTAAGCGCTAAGTCAAAGTTAAAAACTAAATCAGTTTGCCTTGGTACGGGCTCATTTTCGGTTAAGTAGATTTTATAAATAATAAAAATTTATTTATTTATTAATTACCATAAAATTTTAAAACACTATTTGTATCTACATAGTGCCTATACCTATCTTTGTTGCTGTTTTTGTGATTATTAATTATTTAAATAATATCTTTTCACTAATTCGTACCATCACGACATATCCCACAAGTGAGGTACCCAGCAGACTAACTGCGTGCAATTAACATGCAAGTCTTCCTTTTCGAGCCGATAAATGTTAAGACATTAAATATGGGTGGCATATCTCATCGCTGAATTGAAGATGTTATTAAATGTCTTAAAATGTGATGTTTTACGAACACTTGTCTTTTTCAGGATACTCGAAAACTTACACAAAAAAGTGGAGACCTATTATTTACCTATTCTCCATTCTTCAATTAATTTAACTTGTTCATTTTCCTAATTCTATTGTTTTTTTGTTTGTTTATTGTTTTGTTTAAGATTTTTTTTTATTTCGTTTCTCTACCAATAAAAGAAGACTGCTAATCCACATATATCATGTTTTATTTTTAGTTAAAATTATATTTTATAAAATAATTTTAACTTTTGTACAAGTAAATAAATTTTAATAATTCTGCAAGTCAATTTATTTCAACAGGCCTCCAATAGAACATACATAGATGAGTTATTTTATTTTTTAACTCATGGGTAGGTACTAAACATTTTCTTTTTACACAATCTCTTCTTCCAGATGTAGCATCAATAGTCAATTTTATTTAGGTACCTAATGTTGAATAGATTCTTGTCAAATTAATTTATTTATTGCTAAAGTGTTAAAAATATACTACCAACCTGCTGTTCTGGGACCTGTCGGGGGGTACAATTTGCGCCCCCAGGCCCCAACGGGGTCCAAATCTAGGGGTGGCCATGGCGAACCGGTATAACCGGCCGCGGCCGCGTTAAGTTCGTCGGACCGAATTTTGAATGTTTATTTTCACCACAAAAAAAAACAATGAGCACTGATGTGCACTCTAAAATATTAACAAAATTATTTATACAACAATATCAACAGTTGTCACTATTTTAAATTATAGAACACAATAATTAAAACGTCATAATTCGAATGTTTTCTATATTCAAATAAAATATTAGAACACTTTTTACTTTCGCGTATCTACACAGATTGTTTGAAATTTCATATACCGACGGCAATCGATTGGAACGTAATTTTCCAATTTCAAAATAATTCGAATCACTTCACTACGATATGTTTTGAAAACACAATAATTCTATATATTTTTTACAGATATCGTACAAAAAAATCAACACGTTAACATTTATGTATACATAAAAAATGCAACGTAATTAAAAACAATGAAAATTGCGAAAATATGTTATTAGTAGAAACAGATTTCGAAAATTTTTCAGAAATGTCACTTTTCAGGAAAATTTCTTTAAAAAGAGAATCAAATTACCAATTGATTTTTTATAGTTAGGTTGGTACTTGTGTAAAAGTTTTTTTATGGTATTAAATAGTAGTTGTTGAACACAGAATATTTTGACAGTTCGTAGTTGTTTGTGTTTTCAGAGTATAATGTATTATTATTATGCGCGTAGATATTATTCGTTATTGTTGGAAATAGTTCCCGACCGCTGTGTGTGCGTCGTCCCTATGCGGGCCCCGGCGGTGTAATGCCTTTGAGAGTTTCCCGTGCGAGCTGGGACACCCTGTATGGATGGGGAGGCGGAGCGATCTCAAGGGGCGGGGCCCCGAGAGGGTGAGGTCAGAGCGAGATGGGAATACACAATTGACTGAGCTCCTTGGAGAATGGGATAATATTATTATGCTCACATTATCTTGAAATATTCTCATTCAAAAATTAACAAAAATCCTCAATTTCAATAATAATATCAATCTTTATGATAATTAAAATCTAAATATCATATTTAAAAAATATGATAATTAGAAAATAAATTACCTATTTAAAATGAAAATATAACGCTTTTCCCTTGTTTTACAGTCGCATGAAATGTTAACGTGAATTAAAACTGTTTCTTATTACTTATATTTAGTAATCTTGAAGTTTAAGATTAAAAATAATAGTCATTTAGACACTAGGTATAACACCCATTTGAAAATAATTATTAAGTATTAAATAATTTATTGCTTCCGAAGTATGATGACGTAAGCAAAATCTTAGGGAAAAATTATGGATCACTCAAATTTCTGACCACAGATTATTTTTATTAATTCATTAATTTTGAAGCTATTTTTAAAAGAATAAATTTATATATCCCAACAATAATCCTATGACAATAGATGGAGTATGCTTTATGTTAATAATATTTCTAGAAATATCGATATAATCTATTAGTTTGCTTTGGGACACAAAATATGTTGTAGGTAGGTAAGAGGCATCCGAAAGTTTTGACAAGTTAAAAAAGCGCTTATTCATCATTCATTCATCCAATTGATTTCATGGGAATTGTGTAAAATGTTTCAGGGAAACTTTCATAAAAATACTTAGAGCCATGGGTTGTGTTATACTAATTCCCCGATATAATAATTTCATGACAGCATAGAGACTATGCTTGAGGATGCTGAAAAGGATCTTGGTTAAACAAAAAACGCCCAAGCTTCAAAAGAAGATAGCTCCCCAAAAACACCCAAATTTCTATAAATTTAGAAGCTATATTTCCGTATCTTATTTTCGTTGTGGTTTAGATGCTTTCTGCGTATAGTATTTCTGAAATGTTCTTTGGGACTGTGCGTCCAGGGTCGGCCCGGGACGCTAACCAATTAGGGACGGCCTCTGTGGGCTCCGGGCCAATGGGAGGGCACACTGTGCCTCGCCACGCCCCTTGGGGACGGAGTGGTAGGGGGAGGTCATGCTGTAAAGCTTGTTGTACAAGTCAACAATTTGAATCAACAAAATATTTCTTTTATTGTTTATATAAATTGAAAGCCTTTGAATTTCAAATTATGTAGGTACCTACTTATAACCGGGATTTGAAATCATCTTTTAGTTTGAGAAGCGAGATTCTTCGTGACAGATAAAAAAACTTTCTTTGTGCTTGTATGCAATGTTTATTTTACTTTAATATCATGTTAATTGGATATCTCATTATGCAAGCGAAAAGTCTCACTGGCTCTCATGCTGATATATTTTATTAGGTATAGCTTTAAATAAATAAATAATTCTCCTGGCGTACCAAGTTATATTCAATACAATTGTTACCCACATAGATGTATTTCATTCGTCAAAACTGAATATAGCTTTTATAGTTAAGTTCGCATCTGCAGCCGTAGTCAAAACACATTTTAGCGATTATAGATGAACGACTACATAGCGCTATAGATGAACGACTACATAGCGCTATAGATGAACTACTACATAGCGCTATAGATGAACGACTACATAGCGCTATAGATGAACGACTACATAGCGCTATAGATGAACTACTACATAGCGCTATAGATGAACGACTACATAGCGCTATAGATGAACGACTACATAGCGCTATAGATGAACTACTACATAACGATAAAATGTGTTTTGACTAAGGCTGCAGCTGTTTTATGAGAAATGAAAGAGGTAGGTATTTTTTTCAAATTTGGTATTAAAGACTTACCAAAACAACTCTTTTTATGGAATATCTAAGTAGCTACCTAGGAATAACTACATAGATATTTACTTATTTCAGTAAAACACATTTCTTACATTTTGTTCAAACGGGAATATTATAAAAAATGTAATAATTACTTATAAAAAAAATTATAATTAGTTAAACATTATAAGAAAAATATATTATAAAGTAACTACCTACATATAAAAAAAAGATAAATATTGACGAGTGAAATCAGATTATCGTGATTAAAATGTTATATTATTTAAGTTTAAATTGCATTTTTTATAACTTCTTTTGAAAAAACGACTACTGTTGTTACTAAAGAACCTTCCAGATGTGTCCGGACACCTTAATTTGATCACTGCAAACATAAACGAAACAAAAGAAATTATTGAAAAAAAACATTATGCGCAATGCCGTATTTTATTGATTTATAAACACCTCGCCGTGTGGTGCAAGCTTTATACTGAAAGCCCAATCCGCAGAGGTCTATACGAGCCTCGGCAGCAATGTACAGAACTCTCTTCGCCATATCTCCTGTTTCCTCGCCAGAATGAGATGCAACATACCAAATTACACAAGATAGAGGGAGAGGGATGCTGCTCCGATCTGTCAAGGTGACTTTGGGGACGTTAGATGTGACGCAAAAGATGAAATTGGGGAACATATGTACGTACCTTATACATAACTTAAATATATGTATCTACTTATATACTTACCTATTTATTCTTTGCTAGGTCGATACATAAGTAGAAGCCTTACATCTAAATGCTTAATATCATAAGGTCAAAGGCTATTATGGCCGTCCATTGTATTAATAAATAAATAAATAAATAAGTAGGTACCTACCTACATAATTAGGTAATACCTATTATTATCATCTTCTTGGAATGGCCGACAGTTGAGAAAAAATTCAGGTATCCAATTAAATCGGCAATGATTTTTATTGTTTCGTTTGAGTCATTTAATATCTACTTATCAGAATTTTACATTGAGAGATGGTTTCCCACCACTTACCCCTGGATGTTTCAAGATTATTTTTTTTATCCATAAGTGGGCTCGAGGTTGACCTTAAGGGTACCAGCAATGATGACGTAGTTATGCCACTCATCCATAAGTCTTGTCCGTTGGCATAAAGAGGACAGCCTGCATTTTTATTAGGTGGTTCATGTGGTTAAGTATGAATTACGGATTGGTTTTTTTTTTGTATTAATTAAAGGCATTATAGGTTATGAACAGATATAACCAAATTAATTGCTAATTCAGGATAAGATTATATTTAAATATTATTATTTTTTTCTTTGTTTATTTTTTTTTTTTTTTGATTACCTATTTGGGTAAGCACAAACCTTTTTATATGTTAATGTTTTAGGGTTGACTGGAAGACGTTTCTCAGCATCAAGTCCGCCTTTTGGCCTAATTTTGTTAATTGTCACGTTTTGTAATGTTGTATTTTATTGTTTATGTAGGTATTTGTGTAAAATTATGGTCAATAAACATTTATTTATTTAAATATTGAACCATTAATTATTAAAAAAGAATTTATGATAAATCTGGACTTCTTCTATCTACATCCTATGTAATCTCACAGAACATTTTCTATTTTTATTTACTTCTTTTTTTATGCCTAAATGGGCAGCTTTTTTGCAATGATGAGTTGTCAATCTTACTATAGAACCGTCATGAACTTACGAAAACATTGAAAGACCCACCGAGCACCCAGATAATGCAGAAGTCTGGGAATAAGCAATAAAGTTAGAGAGCTTTCTTATTCCTAAATCTCAATGGTTATTCCACTTTTATAGCTTAATTTGACTATACGATAATACCTTCACGCCATATCCCAAGTGGGGGTAGGCAGAGAACACCATATTGATCAATTCTTACATATTTACTTCTTTCGCATCACAATGAAGAAAAAGTGTAAATAGTAAGAACAGTAACAGTTTTTTAAAAACAGAGCGTAAATAGTAAGTAGCTAAAGCACTTTGTACGACAAAATAATTAATTATTCACTCCAGCTTTCTAACTGAGGGTGGAGTAGGCAGTAGGTGGTATCTACCCACTTTAATATATTTTATGAACTTTAACATTTAAAAAAAAATAAAAAAAGACTTTATAGAATAAGGATCGCAGTGGTATTGTCAAGAGACAGGAGAAAGTAAAAGAATAAGAAGTTATAAAGAAGAGGGGGGAGGTTAGAAAATAGGTACCTGCGTGCCAGAACAATCTCCCAACCTTACCAGTACCAAGGTTTCTTGTAATTTAGTTATGTAACATTAACTGTTAGAATAAAAGAACAAGAAAAAAGGGGTTGTGAATAGGGACGTAAATACCTCGTCGATGGTTTCTGAGAAATTCTCTTCATCGGCATCGATGATAAGATTATCATTTAGTGGCTGATGAATAATTAGGATTATTTTATTTATGTACCTATAGATACATAAATAAAATAATCGTGTAGGTATATAAACGTGTAGTCATAGGATATAGGAAATCTTTTGTTGTATGCAGTTACAACCTGAATTAAAGATTGGTGCACTTTGCTATCCTAATGTCAACACTGATGTATGCAAAGGAGATGTGGACGTGACTGAAAAAGAATGAATGCGGATTGAATGCAGAAGAAATGAAATCGTTGAGAAGGATGAAAGCGGATTGAATGCAGAAGAAATGAGATCGTTAAGAAGGATGTTTGTTAAAATTCTGTGAAATCGAGTGGCTAACATTGCTATACGTGAATGATGGTTGGTGTGAAAACCATGGTGAATGTAAATAAGAGTAAAAAACATCGATGTCACCGACTTTTTTAAGAATTCTACACAAATTTAATTAAATTAAAAAGTAAATTTAATGTTATTATAATTTGGAGGTGGTCAATAGCCTGATAGTCGAATTTTGGACTTTTAATCATAAGATCCGTAATCCGTTTCCACAGTCGCTCTACTCCACATTCACAATAATTGGTAAATTATCGCCCAGAATGAAATCACTTTATAGTGATAATCTCGCCACTGCATATCGTCCTAGTTTTTTTTTTAAATTTTATATTATTTTGTTAACACTGTTATATAATGATGATGTGCAAAAAGAATAAATAAATAAATATTGGGATATATTTTTATTAATCACAAATTAAAATCCAAAGGTAGGTAGGTTTTGAAAAAAAAACATCAAATTTAGTCTATAAACGATAATAATATTGTAACCTACGTCGCGTCTATCGATAGTTGTGTTTAGAGAAATCGATGCAATTAAAACCATGATGAACTACTTTCCATCCCTATTTAAGAACAATTAATGAAATGTATCCTTTCTTTGTTCCTTCTTCCACTTGATGATCATCCCTAGCTATACTTACTTAACTTCTCACCCTCTTCACCGGACTATTAGACACTTGCGACACCTTATTAGATAGGTACCTTCTTACTAAGTCCAACTTCTGTTGATTTCATTAACATAATATTATTATTTATTCAACTTAAACACCAACTTATTATTCTGAGCCGTGTTGAAATTTAAAATATAAAGTGCCAGAAATTTAAATCCTTATTGACAACAATTTTTAATTTTTTTATTTAAATTTTCGATAGACTTTTGCCATATTTTTTGTGTTTATAGGTAGGTAGCTAAGTAGTTACTGTTTGATTCAAGCACTTTTGCAACGGTTTTTCACGATCGTCCACGTTTCACAGGATAAAATTATGGAAGTCTCAAAAATATCGTAGGTAAAAAATATTCTTATGCCCTCCCGGTATATCCTACAAGTGGGGTAGGTAAAAAGTCATATTTCCTATCAAAAAAAGTGAGGTTTAATACCCATACTATTCCGTGAAGTTCCCGGCAAAGAATTGGTCTCCCTCTCTTATTCCTGTAAGCTTTCGAATGTCCTGTAAAAAGAAAGTGTATGTATAAAACTGTACGTTTAATATAATTAATATCTACAATTCAGCGATGAGGCATGCCATGCATCCTGAATTTACTATATTTTTATTGGCTAAGGATGTCAACTTGCACATTTTATCGCATGCAACTATACTACTAAATATCAGGCATTATGAAAAATTGTATGAAATTGTAGATCAATGTATGGTTCCATTCTTATTGCCTGAGAGGGGATATTATTTGAGAGGGTCCCCTCCAGTATAGACAATATTTGTAGATTTGATTAATGTAGAATTTGGATAAATGGAAGTCTCCAGACCTCTGCGATATCCGGATGGTCGGTGAGTCTCCTTCAATACCCCATTCGAGATTTATAATAGATACTCCACTTGTAATAGGCACCGCAAAGATGCAGATAAAGGCTTGTAGAAATTTCTTCACTCATTGATTATTTTTATTATTGTGTCTTTTATTATTTTTTATATATTTATTACTGTAGATAGCCTTTGGTAAAGTCTCAACCTCATTCATACACAAAGGGTGCACGGTTCGATCCCAGGCACCGGCAAACTCCCCTTTCACGACACAAGCTTTTAACTTACTGTGAAAGGTGTATGGAGTTGTACTTGGGTTTATGTATGTATGAATGTATGTTGGATGATTTATTCGGCGCCGTTTAACGGAGCATCCATCTCAAGGGCGCGGGAAACTATGTTGTAAGAGTGATGTCTTCAACTTGCTCCTGAACGTTGTTATCGGGTGGTTTTTACGGATGTCCTCTGGGAGTCGGTTCCAAATGAAGGGTCCTGCGACTCCATAGGCCTATCATAGAAGCAGGACTTGTTTGCTCTGTTGTTTTCGTCCAGCATGTTGGTGGATGTCTTAGCTGAGCGTAGAGGTCTACTTGCAGGTGTTTTTTGAGAACAAAAACCCAGTTAAAAAAAAACACGACATAAAAATCATATGCCTACGTAATATATCAATATAATATACCTACACATTGACCATTTTCCTCACCATTTTTAAAGCTAAAGGGAAATACTCGTAAGAGATATATAAGGTTTTGAAATTGACACTATATGTAGGTATGTGAGAGGTGCCATAAAAGACAACACTGTGAAGGATAGGAAGAGAGGACGACAGTGTAGGTAGGGGGACATGGCAGCAGCTTATAGGGCTCCCGAGGGGGTCATTCTAGTCCCGCTAGTTACGACTGCCCGATTGCCTCTGAATGAGGAATCAACCCCAACGAAAAAAAATATTATATATAAACGAAACTCTTGTATGGCTCTTTTCACAATTACACAAAATGCCATTTGGATACCTACCAATTTAAATCTTCTTACAATTTCGTCAATCTAATCGAACGAGTCATTAATATTTTATACGACTTTTTTTAATTAAGTAAAGTTACTTAAGTATATTTGGAAATTGATTGCGGCACATGGTATTGGACGTTAGTTGACTTTTGAAAGAATTACCTGTTTATCTATATACTATAACGTTGTGATATGACATGTTGAAAATTTTTATAGATCTCAAGATGGCGTCGTGATTTCAAATTGAGAAAATAACACTAATTATGTGGATTTTTGATTACCATCAATATCCAGTGTAAAAATATAAATACATAAATATTTACTTTATATTATCAAGCATTATATATTACGTATCAAATCAAAATAAGACGTTCTAGTCAAATCACTTACATATCCATACGTTTCAAACAATGACAGCAAATACTTCAGTGCATCTTGCGTTATGATAAAAGGAGGAGAGAGATGAAAAACAGATAAGAATAAAAGTCAAAAGATGAAGATATCAACATAAATTCTACAAAAAATCTATACCTACCTACATAAAAAACGTACCTATATGAAAATATGTTATTGTGTAACGCGACACGACAATGAAAAATCTTTATCACTAATTAGTATCCAACTGGTCGATAATGAAAAGTTAGCAATGTGTAAGGGACTACGACTTCCCAAAGACACAACCATGACAAAATGCAAAATGAACGGCCAAGTGACAGATCAGGTGGACTTTTAATGCACCCTGGGGGGTTCAAAAAGGAGCCGGAATAAAAAATTATGGGGGATTTAATAAAAGGTACAGGAGGCGAGTACCTACCTAACAACTGATGCTGTTTCAATCTGGAAACAGATTAATTATTATTCTTGCAATCAAATTGAAAATGATAAACAATTAAAAATCATATCTGGACAAATAAATAAGATATTCAGTATTATCAGCGAAACATACAGACAAATATTGAAAATATTCACAAATGTTTTAATGTTATAGTGTATAGAAATTTGCATTTTTTAAACATGTTTTTAGGATTCAATTTCTTATACTTACTTCCGATGGCCAAAAAGCCCCTGTAGAGCCTTTGCCTCCAAAACAATAGATCTCCAAGCCTTTCTATCTTGAGCTATGGATTGCCAGTCGTCTTTAGCATTTAGCTCCTCTAGATCTCGGTTGATATTATCTGACAATCTTTATCTTGGTTTGCCAAACGATCTTCTGCCCTCGGGTATACCATGCAGGGTTTAGTCACCCTATCTTCTCCAATTTCTCTCAAGCCATTTCTTATACAAAGGATTTTTTTAATGTGTGGTTATTAAGCTAACCACCCTAGTATTGAAAATTCTTAATCGTCAAAGAGAGAACATCATAGCATTCATCTCATTATGAAAATACTGGGTGTACCTTTACAAATTTGCTCAGTTCTGAATAACGATGGGTTCCTCGGTATAGAATAAGTATTCCACTTTCTTCTGAAAGTTTTCGAGTATCCTGTCAAAGACATGTGTTCCTAAAATCTCACGTATGACACGTAACATCTATATTTCATGCATGCCACTTATTCTGAATGCCTTATTTTTTTACTGCTACGGAAAGGACAATCATAATCGTTTATTACGTGGAGTAGTCCGCTGGCTTCATTATCTTAAAAATAGACATTAAAAACATAATTGATTCCCTCAAATTTGAGTAGAGTTTTGAGGGATAATTTCATTACAACATACTTACAAACATGCAATGAATTCTTTTAGTTTTGAAAAAACTGTGTTGCAACTTTTAGCATACAATCTACACAAAATGGTTTCAGTTTAATATGACTTTATTTGTCTGTAAAATGTTTATTATGTACACAACAAGAAAATATTATTGCTTGGTAGATAGATATACCTCTATATAAGGTAGGAATATTTCCTACTCCCGATATTGGTTGAAGCAATATCGTGAAACATAATAACGTCCTTCTAATGTTTGATGTTTACCATTTCAACTTAAGGTTCTATAATCAAAAGTCACCCTCGTGTTTTGATGTTTGCCTGGTAGTAGAATTTTATTATTGCAGCTACCAGGAGGACATAAGGCCAATGCGGTGGTTGTATAATGTGGGTGGAGAACAAATAACACTTTATGGGACTCATTTAGTGGAAAACAATTTGGTTTACGTGGGACAGTTTAACTGCCTATGTATTTCCTTTACGATACTGATATCCTGATACGAACATATTTAATTTTGTGATCAGGTATTTGTGAAAATATATTCAATATATTGAATTTACAATTTACCTTTTTAGAAAAATAGTGTTAAATGATAAATACACACACTTATTGAAAAAAACATAACAAATTAGTTCATAAAAGTTATCCATAAAATCTTTTCGTAGAATACAGAATACCACAAGAGCAAAAATATGCATTTTTGATTATATGTAGGTAGGTATATCTACAAAATTTTCTTTCCGAATATGCTCTTAATTTGTTATTCACTCCAAACTAGTACCAACAAAATTCGTCTTTCTTTATTGTTCTGAATTTATTATAGTTTTTCATTTTTCCATAAAACAAAAATGAGAAAACAATGGAGTCCAATTTTTTTCATTTCCCATAATTATACCTATTATGTCAAAGGACCTCGAGAATTCTATACCTAATGAAATCAGTAGACGAACATTAAAGCATTTGCTTTTTAATCAATTCTTTGGGAAATTACTTATCGTTATTGGTAATTTGTTTTTGAGGAGTATTGTTTCCATGATGTATTCCTGAAAAGAAAAGCTATTCATGTTGTCTTTGCTCATATTATATTAATTAAATTATTAATATTTTATAGATAATATTCTACGAGGGGTTGTTCATAATAATTATTATATATGTTATCAAAATATTTCCATTACAACTTTAATAACACCTAGTCTGTGCAACTAACTAGTAAAGGTTATTACGTCCCCGTGTAGTAAAATTTAATTTCTCTGAAGATACAGAAAGTACTATCAACTTATATTGCTGACGACATTATGAAATTGTCTATGTGTAACAACATTTCAATAATGTATAGTAGCATTTGCTACTCCACTCCCTGTCACATAGCATATTATAGTCTGACTATGATAGTGTGTAATAATAATATTATGTCCTATAAGATTAAACCAGCTTAATATCAATTTTACATTCTACCTCAAATGTTAAGATCCGCAGTTAGGTTCTACATTTTGTGCTACAACATCGAGCGTTGAATTCTTTCAGTCGATTGTGTTTTATTGATGACAATATTATATCCCTACCACAACACAGCAATACAAGGCTAATGTGGCAGATAATCCTTTATATTTTTTAATTCACTGAATTATGTCTTATTTCCATGGTACACCCGGCAAAGAATTGGTCTCCCACTCCGGGAGAGGTTTCCGAGTAACCTCTTAAAGTCAGGTATTCGCAAAGAAAAGACATTTAACATTTTAAATTCAGCCATGAAGTTTGCCACTCATCCTAAATATTTGAATTTTGTTTTAGCACGGAGACGACAGTTTTAATGTTTATTACATTCGGCTGGTTTGCTGGCTAATAGTAGTAAAGTATAACTCTGCATGTTTTGATAAAAGCATAAATTAAAATAAAATATATAGGTACCTATTCTATTCTTCTCAAGACCATCCACTCGTTTGCGAGTGATTTAGAAAACATAATATCGGTTATTATCTACTGACATCCACAATCAGTTTTCGTACGAAATTCTCAATGGGTAGGTACTCGAATTTATTATCATTTGACAATGTATTTTGAACTATGGACTCCTTGATCGTTGTTGGCTATAACTGTTATACAATCAGGGCATATCCCACAATTGGGGTTACCAGGGGACTAACTGTGTCGTTAAAATGAAGATTAAGGTTGTCCTCTCCATGCCAATAACAAAAATTAAGATTAATTTCAAACGCTGACTGGTATTTTACATTAAAAAATATTTGTATACCTAGCGATGCCTCTGTTCTCCCAGTCGCAATACAGATACAGTACGACACCACTACCCCTGTCGTTAGATTCATCTAACGACTGCTTGTAACGGCCCGTTATAGCCAAAGTACGACTCTAGTCGTTATATACCTACTATAATATAACAAACTATATCTAATAATAGTGTTGTTGAATACATATTCACCCACCTTACGACCCCAGATAATCAAAAAACACCTCCATCTGCACATACTAACAGTTATATAATCATATGAATGCGACTAAGACATGATTATACGGTTATATAATCATGTCTTAGTCGCATTCATAGTAACTTGTGTAGTCTAAGTACATTGTTGTTCTACTATGAGGGAAATTGAAATAAGTTAACCCTTAGATTCACAATACATAATTATAATGGGTTACAATCCATTGGATTGGTCAGCAATGAGTTTGGATTTTCTTCTCCATTCCTCCTATTCTCAGCCAGTCTCTTCAGCTCTACGTATGAGCCACAGTTCATGTCCCTCTTCAGTTAGTCCATATAAACGTCTCTTGCTCGGCCTCTGCCATTTGTATCTTCAGAATATCTTGCAATTATTCAACAAATCATAAATATACTAACACATAATAAGGTCTGGCCAGTTTCTCAATTAAGAGTTATTGTATTAATTTTATAAGTGTCTTAATTATGTATTGTATTAACTGTTTGTGTCTTGTCCCTCTGGATCATGAACAATAAAATTAAACAATAGTTCTCTCCATTGTGTGGATAATTAATTAATTACGTAATGACGAGATTTTAATTCAGACCTGTAGCGATCTAATTCAAACCTGTAATGAAATCGCTTCATAGTTAATAATCGTAAAAAAATACTGATTATCTTACTTATTTGTACTAGTAGGTACCTAACGCAGCAAATTTTTTTAGAAAACATGTTTCAAAAATGGGTTAGTTGGAAGAGATCGCGCCTTTGCGGTAAGATCGCCCTCTGTATATTGATTGTATTTAATTTGAATATACACCTTTTATGTTATTGTTTGTAATCAATGTACAGTAAATAATGAATAAATAAATAAATAAAATTATTATTAAAAATATGTAATATTATTATGCTGTTTCACTCCATAACATTAAGATGCTAATGGTCTCTTTCCAACTTATACGGAAGAATTTCTCATTCTTTATACCAGGAACAGCCGTATAATAATCTCTACAATCAATGCACTTCATTCAACTCTTGAAAGTATATGGCATTAAAAAATACACCCCCGACTCAACTAGAGGGTACAATAATAAAATAAATAAAAAAAATAAAGATCAGGATGAATGAATAATTAGATCATTACACATAAGTAGGATAGAAACAAATGATTGTAAAAAAACGAAAAGATTTAAAACGAATTACGCCATTATTCCACGATTAATGTTCGCCCTTTTGTTGTCTAAGTGCCTGATGTTCTCTCCCTCTATCTTTTTTTCTTTCTGGGTAATTAATTCTATTGGAAGAATTACCATTTCAAATTATTTTTTAACTTTACAATATCTACCTTTCAAAATGTCTATCCATCTATCTTCAAAGTTGTACATACCCCTTGCGAAATTTTATGTAATTTTATTCTCTATACCAGGGGTCGGCAACCTTTTAGCTGTGGTGTGCCAAGCCACTCTACCAATATGATTCAGGGTGCCGCCTTAATTCTAAATTATATAATGGGGTTCTAGAGGATGTAGTGTATGAACTTTGTACACTGCACCTGTACATTGACCTTTAGACTTGTTTACAAGCTAAGCAAAGATAATGACTGAGTAGCAATACGCTACCGCCTATATAGGTTAGCCACCTATTGAGAACGACGCTCATTAATTGATAGAACCTTGACTTGCACTGTTAGGCTGCGTGTTTTGACAAATTGTGTTCGACAAATTATAATAGGAATTATTTATTGAATATATTGTGTAAATATAAATTCCGTGTCGTTATTCAAAAAGAACCTAATATTGTTATACTTAACCCAGTATACAATACGTGGCGCAGTTCGGTAGTTCGTGAATAATATTGTCAACACGCAACAATAGTTTTTTTTCCGCGCCGAAAGTTATTGTCGGCAGTACGCGGAAATAAAGAGTGAAAGGCAGTCTACAGGAGTAGAAAGGAGGCAGGAGTCTCCAAAGCCAGATAAGCCAGCAGTTGCAGGTAGCAGCAAAGAGACAGGAGTCTCAGAAGCCAGTTGGGCAAAGTTGCAGGTAGCAGCAGGGAGACAGGAAGTCTCAGGAGCCAGTTTGAGGCAAGGTGCAGGCAACATAGGGAGACAGGAGTCACCCAGCATCCAGGCGGAGCCAGTTGGTGGATCCAGGAAGCCAGGAGAGGAGAGTTCTTGCAAGTCAGCCAGGCGGAGTCCATTGCAGTTGCAAGGAAATCCAGAAGACCGGGGCGATTGGAGGAGTCTCTCATAAGTTAAGTCTTTTTTATTCTTAGTTGTTTTTGCCTGTGATTTTCCGAAATGACTTCGAGAAGTTTAGAGCCGTTTTGTCACAAGACAATGAGTTGGCCTTCTTACAGGACAAGGTGGGAGAACGCATTATTATTAAATGATGAAAGTTGGACTGATGTGAAGAAGCGTGCTTTCTTCATAACATCGTTGTCCCAAGGCAGTTTCAAGCTACTGTCTGATCTGTGTTTTCCAGCTTCTGTGGAAAAACAGTCTTATAAAGAGTTGATTCAGATATTTAATGGTTATTTTAAAGAGGAAAAAAGTGTATTTGAGTCGCGTGAAATTTTTTTCAAGGCTACTCAAGGTCATTCGGAAAATGTTAAAGATTTTGCCTTAAGATTAAGAGAATTAAGTATAAATTGTGAATTTGGTACTAGATTAGAAAGTAATATAAAAGATTTGTTTATAATCGGAATTAGAAATAAAGAGATCAAACAACAGTTATTTTTAAAATGTGATAAAGATAAAGTATCTTTGAACGAAGCAGTTGCTTTGGCTTCTAGTTATGAGCACATACTAGAGAGAAAAATAGAAAAAGAGGAAGAAAATTTTGAGGAAATTAGCCAGATTTCCAGGCGAAACAATAATAGTTTCAGTAGTTCAAGTAGTACAGATACAGATTATAAGAAAAATAATCGACCGTCAAAATTTTCAAGGTTAAACTCAAATGTAAATACGAGTAGGTATAAGCATAATAAAAATGTTTCATGTTTTATTTGTAAGGGAAATCACTATAAAAGTGAATGTAAATTTAATAGAGAATTTTTTTGTAGAAAATGTAGATCTAAAGGGCATTTGAGTGAAAATTGTTATAAGATTCAAGGTATTTATAATTCGCAAGACACCGAAAACGATTTTATAAAATTAAATGTAAGAATTGAGAATAAAAATGTTGAATGTATTTTAGATTCGGGAGCGAATATTAGCTGTATATCTATTCAAAAATTGCAAGAAATATTCAACGAAAATAATATAATAGAGAAGTGTAATAGAATTAATATATCTACGTATAGCGGGCACAGTTTGAATGTGTTAGGTATTAAACATTGTAAAATAAATCATAATGGAATGGAAAAAAATATTAAATTTGTTGTAACAGAGAGCGGGAATAAAATAATATTGGGTTCAGATTTTATGCGTAGGTATAATATAGGGTACAAAGTACATAGCACGGAAGGCAGTGAATTAAACAAAATTGTTGCATGTAAGCCCATTGAAAATATTCCGAATTTCAGTGCGAACGCATCGCTTGCGTGTAATGTGAAACAACAAAAATTAGATTTTGTAAATAAAAATAATAGTTTTAATTCGAAATTAATTTTAGAGAGAAGTAAAAGTGATTATAAATTGGAAAAAGTTGTTAAATATGTGGAAAAAAATAATTGGCCGTGCAAAAGACAGTTAAATGAATCTATTGCGAAGTTGTTTAATGTGAAGGAACATTTGACTGTGTACAAGGATTATTTATTCTACAGAGATAGAATTGTTATTCCGGAATCAGTTAAAGGTATTGTGATAAATTATTTGTGTAAAAATTATTCAGTTATTGGGAAAATGAAATCATTTGTTAGAAGTTATTTTTATTGGGTTAATTTTAATATAGACATTGAGAATATAGTTAAGAATTTAGTGAAAAAGCGGAATAACAATGGATGTAAATGTTTAAATAGGTATAGATATGAGGAAAGGTATGTAAATAGGGAAACTTGTAAAGATAGTTCCAGGGGTTCGAAATTTGTCTCGGGGAGGAAAAAGGAATTTAATTTGGGTACATCAGTACTTGTCAAGGATCTCAGAAGTGAAAAGATGGTTTTAGGTAAAATTGAAAAGGTATTAGGCAATACAACTTTTCTTATTAGAATCAAAGGTACTGGTCAGCTCTGGAAGAGACATATGGATCGGATAGATGTGAGATCTGTGCATTGGGATGACAGTCCCTCTGATTAATAGTAGGAGTTTAGGTCCCCTCCCCCTGTTTGAAGGCAAAGCTCTCACCGGTTCTGAATTTTTCAGGTCAGATTGGAGGCCATTGGCGGGGACAGCTGAGACCCGGGACTTGGGCTGGTGGAAGACTTCATCTGGTGGCCCTGGACAGAAGGAAGAACTTGTCTGCGTGATGTATTTATAATGTTTGTCTTGTTTATATAGAATCATGAAATAAGTAGAGAACACAGTCACTCGCATAGAATTGTATAAAGATTGGAATATGTAGAATAGTAAGGTTTTCAAGATTGTGAGGGGAGAGTGTAGTGTATGAACTTTGTACACTGCACCTGTACATTGACCTTTAGACTTGTTTACAAGCTAAGCAAAGATAATGACTGAGTAGCAATACGCTACCGCCTATATAGGTTAGCCACCTATTGAGAACGACGCTCATTAATTGATAGAACCTTGACTTGCACTGTTAGGCTGCGTGTTTTGACAAATTGTGTTCGACAAATTATAATAGGAATTATTTATTGAATATATTGTGTAAATATAAATTCCGTGTCGTTATTCAAAAAGAACCTAATATTGTTATACTTAACCCAGTATACAATAGAGGAGAAGAATTTTATACCAAATTTATCTTTTTAACATATTTATTAAAAAAATAACATAAAATTCTATTTTCGCGATTTCCCTGATTACTTTGTAGAGTGACATTCAGAACCCCATCGCGTGCCAAGCCTGGCACGCGTGCCATAGGTTGCCGACGCCTGCTCTATACTCTATAGCATTACCTGGTCTTCTATGTATTGAAAAAATGTTATTTTAGAAAGTATATTTTACATTCCTATCATATTCACACAGAAATAAATATTTTTATTTATTTATTTTATTTTATTCTTCACTGTACATTGGTTACATTATTTCAAATAAATATTTTAAATCTTTAATAATATGCCCATTTAGTTATGAAAAAAAAGATGTGAAAGTACAAATATATATTACTGAAAGAGACTTCTTTCATGATATAAGTATATTGTCAAGTTTTTTTTTAATTTCATTATGGAATTCTACTTCCTAAACACTGACAGTGAATAGATAAATTTTAAGGTGAATGCAATATGGTGAAGGAATTACAAAACTTTAATTAAACTTAAATAATGTAAAATAAATAAGTAAGAAGTATTTTGTATCTATATAATGTATTGGTGGATTACATAATATTAGTTTTACATTACATAACTTAAACTTTCCAGTTCGAAGTCTGAAAGGGTTTCAAATAAGGTTTTCTAGGGAAAATAATAATACATTACATGCCCTAAAAAACTGCAGTACAAACAATGCGATATCATATTTTATTTCTGTGTTTAGACATTTTACATCTTAAATTCAGCGATTAGATTTGCAGCCCATTCTGAATATCTTATTTTTTTTATGTCACAGAGAGGACGGCTTGCATTTTTATTTTTTATTACTCGCAGCTAGTCTGCTAGCTACCTCATTTTTAGGATATGCCATGATGCTGCAATAGTAGTATCACTTTGGGTTAGTTGGAAGAGATCGCGTATTTGCGATAAACTCGCCCTCAGTATATTTATTTATTTATCACTTGTATACGGCGTGAGCCTTTTACATGTTAAACATATAACAAAGTAGAAAAAAACAATTTGACAGACAACAACAATAAAAACTGATAAAAAATGAATTGGTACAAATCAAAGATCAATATTATTACTTACTCTATGGTACAAATTTATAAAAATAAACATTAAGATATAACAAAAATGGTAGTAATTTGAACAAAACAGCAATAGTAATAGAATAAAACAATTAAATTAAATTATACAGAGACTGGACAAAATTTGATGAATGCAATCATTAAAAGACAGAATGTAATATACAAATTAAAACAAATATCCAATTAAAATAGTTCAAGATGATAATTGTCAAATTCGTTAGATTAGATGTCAAAAAAATAGAATCATTAAAAAACAACATATAAATTAAACATATAAATAGATTAAGAAATAATGTATAAAATTCGAAATAATAATAATTAATTGATAATAATATTAATAAGCGATGGACAGATGATTAAGTAAAAATCAAAATCGTGAAATGATATTCAATTGATGTTTAGTTTAATGATGGACAGTTTGCATGTTTCTTATATGCAGCTAATCTGCTGGCTACCCCACTTGTGGGATATGCCGTGATGGTATAGTAGTATAGTATAGTATATTCAATTGATTAATTGTCAAGTAAGTTAAAAAAAAAAAAACACAAAAAACAGTAATATAAGTACAAATTGATGCAGTCATATTGATTTATTTAATTTGAATGTATACTTTTTATGTAATTGTCTTTAATCAATGTACAGTAAAGAATGAATAAATAAATGAAATAATACTGTATTATTTCAATAAATACATATTTCAATTTGAATCATGAAATAATTAACCATACAAAATTTTAAAATAGCTTGTGCGTGTTAAAAATACAAATATTCAAAAATAATAGTATTGGCAATTTTGTTCTTCGTAGACAATAATATTGAGATGTCAAATCAACAAAAAAACATAATATTAATACTTTCCATACTGTGTATTCAATACAAAAAGAATTAGGTATTCATTGTTCTCTGCTACCACAAATTTGTAAGCGGTTCAATAGATACAATGTCCATACAATCCCCTTACCGTTAGAAAGAAGTCAGTATGTATTGTATTGTAATAAATTTTACAAGTGTCCGGTAAAAGGCAAACGACACACCTCACTTTTTTCCTTCCACCATTGACGGATCTTGTACCCTGTCGTGTCAGAATATAAAAGGATTAGTATTATTATATTATACTAGCTTAAATACCCGGCGTTGCACGGGAATACGGGAAATATATATAAAAAAAAACAGTAAATAGGTATATCGTTGCCGTGGAGGTGATCCAAGCCACACTTTTTTGAAAAATGGGTTTAGTTTGCAGTTTTGTTCAGAAAACCACGGAGAACATAGTGGTGAAGAGAAATAAGTGATTTGATATTCCTAAAGGGCATTTTTGGAAGATTTTGAAGAGATGTTAAGTGTTTTTACAATCATTGCAAGTATGTTAGAGCATTTCAGTAACGCATATAGGAACAAATAGTTCAATTAAATTATAGAAGTGAAAAGATCTAAGCCGCATAGCGCGTAACTTTCCAACAATTTTTTTACAGGTGGATCTTTCTCAGCTACAGTGGTGAAATAACCCAAGTGATAAATTCGTGTTTACTTCTAAAATATATAAATTCTTTAATATTTTGTTATTTATATTAGTGGAATATGTGATCAGGAATATTGTGTAATTTTTTTAGCGAAATCCATGCAAAAATAACTTGGTTATTGTAAGATTAGTATTTTCGGATGTAACAGCGTAACTTCAACACCCCTTTTCTCGGAATGTCTGTCTTGTGGGTTGGATCACTTCACATCCACGGCAACGATATATAAATAAAAATTATTTTATGTAGGCAGCAATAATTTTTGTATCAACTATATACACAGTGTCACATTAAAGTAGAGAACATATAATAGAATATATGTTAGTGAGACTAACAGTATATAAAATTATAACAATATACCTACATTACATACACATACATACATACATACCATTACGCCGCTTTCCTCGCGGGGTAGACAGAAAGGATCGAGAGCCACTTCCTTCTATCCTTGCATACATCTTTCGCTTCCGTCACTGTCATACAATTCCTCATGCATGCTCTCCTGTTCAATGTGCTCAACACGTGACCGTCCTGTAGGATTTGATTTAAATGAGCTTGTCATCTTAACTTATTCACATTCATCCTTGTAATTACACCAACTTTCATTCCACATTCCTTTTGTATATTACTGTTACGCACACAATCTCTCAGACTTTTACTACACATCCTTTTCAGCTCATATTTATGTAAATTTAAAAAAAATGGGTATTGAAATCTTGAAGTTTGACATCCCACACGGCCATATTTCAATAAAAAAATGGGAAGTATCTACGTGGATAAAGGTACTAAAATCCTCTTCCCACTGTAAAATCTTGAAGTTTGACATCCCACACGGCCATATTTCAATAAAAAAATGGGTAGGTACCTACGTGGATAAAAGTACTAAAATCCTTTTCCCACTGTAAAATATTGAAACTTGACATCCCACACGGCCATATTTCAATAAATAAAATGGGTAGGTACCTACGTGGATAAAAGTACTGAAATCCTTTTCCCACTGTAAAATATTGAAACCTGACATCCCACACGGCCACATTTCAATTTAAAAAATGGGTAGGTACCTACGTGGATAAAAGTACTGAAAACCTTTTCCCACTGTAAAATCTTGAAGTTTGACATCCCACACGGCCATATTTTGATGAAAAAAATTGGTAGGTACCTACGTGGATAAAAGTACTAAAATCCTCTTCCCACTGTAAAATCTTGAAGTTTGACATCCCACTCGGCCATATTTCAATAAAAAAATGGGTAGGTACCTACGTGGATAAAAGTACTGAAATCCCCTTTCCACTGTAAAATCTTGAAGTTTGACATCCCACACGGCCATATTTCAATAAAAAGAATGGGAAGGTACCTACGTGGATAAAAGTACTAAAATCCTCTTCCCACTGTAAAATCTTGAAGTTTGACATCCCACTCGGCCATATTTCAATAAAAAAATGGGTAGGTACCTACGTGGATAAAAGTACTGAAATCCCCTTTCCACTGTAAAATCTTGAAGTTTGACATCCCACACGGCCATATTTCAATAAAAAGAATGGGTAGGTACCTACGTGGATAAAAGTACTAAAATCCTTTTCCCACTGTAAAATCTTGAAGTTTGACATCCCACACGGCCATATTCCAATAAAAAAATGGGTAGGTACCTACGTGGATAAAAGTACCGAAATCCTTTTCCCACTGTAAAATCTTGAAGTTTGACATCCCACACGGCCATATTTCACGGATAAAAGTACTGAAAACCTTTTCCCTCAGTAAAAGCTTGAAGATTGACATCCCACACGGCCATATTTCAATAAATAAAATAGGTAGGTACCTACGTGGTTAAAGTAGTAAAATCCTCTTCCCACTGTAAAATCTTGAAGTTTGACATCCCATTCGGCCATATTTCAATAAAAAAATGTGTAGGTACCTACGTGGACAAAAGTACTGAAAACCTTTTCCCACTGTAAAATCTTGAAGTTTGACATCCCACACGGCCATATTTTAATAAAAAAAAATGGGTAGGTACCTACGTGGATAAAAGTACTAAAATCCTTTTCCCACTGTAAAATCTTGAAGTTTGACATCCCACACGGCCATATTTCGATAAAAAAATGGGTAGGTACCTACGTGGATAAAAGTACTAAAATCCTTTTTCCACTGTAAAATCTTGAAGTTTGACATCCTACACGGCCATATTTCGATAAAAAAATGGGTAGGTACCTACGTGGATAAAAGTACTTAAATCCTTTTCCCACTGTAAAATCTTGAAGTTTGACATCCCACACGGCCATAATTCAATAAATAAAATGTGTAGGTACCTACGTGGATAAAAGTACCGAAATCCTTTTCCCACTGTAAAATATTGTAGTTTGACATCCCACACGGCCATATTTCAATAAATAAAATGGGTAGGTACCTATGTGGATAAAAGTACTGAAATCCTTTTCCCACTGTAAAATCTTGAAGTTTGACATCCCACACGGCCATATTTCGATAAAAAAAATGGGTAGGTACCTACGTGGATAAAAGTACTAAAATCCTTTTTCCACTGTAAAATCTTGAAGTTTGACATCCCACACGGCCATATTTCGATAAAAAAATGGGTAGGTACCTACGTGGATAAAAGTACTAAAATCCTTTTCCCACTGTAAAATCTTGAAGTTTGACATCCCACACGGCCATATTTCACGGATAAAAGTACTGAAAACCTTTTCCCTCAGTAAAAGCTTGAAGATTGACATCCCACACGGCCATATTTCAATAAATAAAATAGGTAGGTACCTACGTGGATAAAAGTAGTAAAATCCTCTTCCCACTGTAAAATCTTGAAGTTTGACATCCCATTCGGCCATATTTCAATAAAAAAATTTGTAGGTACCTACGTGGACAAAAGTACTGAAAACCTTTTCCCACTGTAAAATCTTGAAGTTTGACATCCCACACGGCCATATTTTAATAAAAAAAATGGGTAGGTACCTACGTGGATAAAAGTACTAAAATCCTTTTCCCACTGTAAAATCTTGAAGTTTGACATCCCACACGGCCATATTTCGATAAAAAAATGGGTAGGTACCTACGTGGATAAAAGTACTAAAATCCTTTTTCCACTGTAAAATCTTGAAGTTTGACATCCTACACGGCCATATTTCGATAAAAAAATGGGTAGGTACCTACGTGGATAAAAGTACTTAAATCCTTTTCCCACTGTAAAATCTTGAAGTTTGACATCCCACACGGCCATAATTCAATAAATAAAATGTGTAGGTACCTACGTGGATAAAAGTACCGAAATCCTTTTCCCACTGTAAAATATTGTAGTTTGACATCCCACACGGCCATATTTCAATAAATAAAATGGGTAGGTACCTATGTGGATAAAAGTACTGAAATCCTTTTCCCACTGTAAAATCTTGAAGTTTGACATCCCACACGGCCATATTTCGATAAAAAAAATGGGTAGGTACCTACGTGGATAAAAGTACTAAAATCCTTTTTCCACTGTAAAATCTTGAAGTTTGACATCCCACACGGCCATATTTCGATAAAAAAATGGGTAGGTACCTACGTGGATAAAAGTACTAAAATCCTTTTCCCATTGTAAAATCTAGAAGTATGACACCTTTCACGCTCATATATCATTAAAAAAATGGGTTGGTACCTACTTGGATAAAAGTCCTTAAAAAATATATGTATATATAGGTACCTATAAGGAAAACAGTTCTTAAAAAGGAACGAAACAATTAATGTTTCCTATATAGGCATTCCCTCCCTGTATTCCCAAAAGAAACCTTGATGAATGAATGTACATTCTTCAATATTCTGAAGTATTATATTTTTAATTGAAGTACTTCCATCAGATTTTTTTTAAAGACTCATGAAAATATTAGGTCAAAATAAATACTACTCGTTGATTGAGAAAAGTACCTACCTATGTATTTATTGGAAAACGCATACCTACAATATTGTCTATGAATTTCATAATTCCATTTTCACAATTATTTTCTTTGTTTTTTTTTCTCATGTGTCATATTTAGTCTGTCATATGTGGTCTATGAAATTGAATGAAAATATGCCGAAATTATGCAATTCTAATTTACACAAATTAGTAGTTTTCATGATGTGCAAGCATGATGTTTTAAAACCAAAATAATCTCCAAGCTTTAAGATTCAGTTTTGTTGTATTTTTTATCACTTCCATTTTGAAATTATTTCAATATGATGAAAATGTTTTGCTTACGATTTCGGCAATCAGGAAGTCAAATTTTCATTCATTACCTCATTAAAATGTTGATATCTTTGTCAATAAATAAGATATTTGAAATATTTTTGGCCTGGAGTCTGTGATTATGTATAGAGTTTATTATTCAACATGCCTTTCCCAAATTAGGGATATGTACGGGCTCAAATATTTGTGCCGATTCCCACAAATACTAAGAAATAATAAAGGTCTACTATATTTTTGAAATCTGAGGCTTAAAAGCATTTCAAAATAAGTCAAAATTTTCATCTTTCCACACAAAGCATAAAGGGAACATTAAAATAGAAGAACAATACATACCTTCTCCTTTTTTGTAATTAAGATACTTTGCAAAAATATAAATCATGTCATGTCACATCAAAAAATATAACCAGAACGTAATCATTGCAAAAAAATAATGGATACTCACCTATTTTTTTTTAATTTCCTATTAAACTACATATTTTATAAAACATCATAGAAAAAGAGAAAGTATTATTATGTTAATTCATTTATTGCATCAAAAATTCATAAAACAACTACTCGATCAACCTTCAAGATTGTCCTGGGAACGAAGAGAAGAGAATACAGTCTTTTCCGTTCAGATTCTTTGCAATGATTGTCACTTCTTCCCACGACATTCCTAAAGCCATAATGTCGTTGTCATTAATTTATTATCAATTTAATTTCTAATTTCTTAATCATTAATTTCATCATTGAAAAATGAGCATCCAGATCGCAATGCACCGTTTTGTGTTTCTGCAAAAAAATATACTGTTAACTCTTTAGTAATAAAAATGTAAAGCAGGTTTAATAGATTAGATAGAAAAATTAATTAGATAGAAAACGTAAATTAATTCTCACCTGATGTTAAATTAAATATTGAACGTCCTTTTACTACTTTTTGACATATCGTTCATTAATCGCCATTTTGGAATGTTATAATGACACAAATAATTGCCAGACGAATAACATATTGTTTTTGGCTTTTCAATTAGCACGTGCTTAATATTTTTAAATTGGATTATTTACGCAAAAAATATTTTAAATGTGTTTATTTGCACGAAATTAAAAATATTTTAAATGTTTTTATTTGCATGAACTTAAAAAAGTCTGATTGTGCTTATTTTTTAGAAATTAATCATAAATATTTATAGTACTTTTCATAATTAATTTTAATATGGCAATATCTTATGGCACACAATTTTGGCGGTAAAGAACATTTTCGCACTCTTTCAAACTCACGCAAAAAACGTATTTTTTATCTCATTCACACTTTTTTTACACTCTTTTTTGCTGTTTTTCTCGCTTCTGTAAAAGAAAGTACGGCATTTAGTGGGTTTTTATTTGAAATAGATACCTCATCTTGAAATGGTCAGGTCAATGGAACGCAAATTCCTTGAAATGGGCGAGTATAGCCCGGTCTTCGTTAGTATGTAAATTCAAAAATCATTTTTATAAGATATAAGGATAAGGATTATACAACCCTTTATTTAACAAATTTGAGTGATTAACGACGTATTATTTTCGTTTTTTGTTACTACTGTTTGTTATTTGTTAAAAATATTGTTATGGTAAGTATTTTTTATTTGTGCATCATTTGTCATTTTTTTTTCAAAAAACAACTATTTTATTAAGTTTTGAGAAAAATACTTTGTAGGTACATTTGTCTAATTTCAAGAATGTGTCAATTCGCAATATTGTATGTATGTACTGTGTGTTAAATATAACATAGGTACATATGGACAATTTACACAGATCGAGCTAGTCCCAATCTAAGATATGAATCTTGTTTTATAGGTACTAGGTAATAACGCGAAGATACACGTCATACACAATGCACCAAACACATATAGGTACATGTAACACCCAGACCCTTATTTTTCCTTTACGATTTTTTTTATAGGTATAGGTAGTCGCGTACTTTATACAAGGACTACGTAATGGTTTAAAATATTATCCAATTTTGAAATAAAATTTTGGTTTATTCAACAATTTCTTTTAAATTTGGATCCTATTAAAAACATCACGTAGGTATATTATAGTTCGCGATACAGGAATTTTTGAAATATAAAGTAAATAATGAGTCCGCCAACTGCTAAATAATTATTTTATTTTATTATGGTTAATTTAAGATGAACATTTAAGTATTACAAAACTGCACAAAATAAAATCTAATTTCCACATACAAATAAATCTAAATTAATTAAATGTATCAGGCGAACATGAATATGTGAGGGTTTATTTAAAGTAAAATTTATGCAACCATATTATTATAATATAATATATAACGTAGGTGTGGAATATTCTAATAGTGAAAGGATGAATGTTAGACGAAGTTAGTAGTGTGTTGTTTCTATCTAGTAGGTAAGTAATAATGTGTAGAAAATGGGTGGGAGTACTGCTACTATATCCAGCAAAGTGCTAGACCCTGTTGAGACTGACTTCAAATCCCATATCTGCTTGCCAATCCATCAAGGCAAAGTAGAACACACACATAACTGTGTACAACAAAATAATAATATAATGTACATCTATAGGTATATTGTGACACTTATATACTAATACCAAAGACATTATAATATACAAATACATATACCTACATTACGTACCTACTCTTGATGAAGTTGCTTGATTAACCAATTTGAATATACCCGAAGTAATTTATGTCCTCCTGGTAAATTTGTTTTAATTTATTATTTAAATGTACTGCCTCACTAGTAAATTCCATTTCTTACTGTATTCAGAACACATGTAGAAGTTAAATTTATATTTATAGATTTTTGTAGCGGGTAAGTTTAAAATTATTGGCAATAATATTAAAAAAGTAAATAAAATGTCTATTATGGTATATTTCAGAACTGGAGAAGTCAATGAACTAAACGAAAAATTGACTTTCAGAATGGGTTGCATTTCCCATCGCTGAATAGGTACTTCGAATAGGCGTAAAAATGGAATTTATTATTAATTCCACGAATTTTTAATATCGTGGAATTAAGCTACTTTGGCTACTCGTTTGTCAAAATTGTCACATAATTATAAATGGAAGATGCTAGTTCTTACCCAATGTTGATAAAATGAATAGGGAAAAAATTATAGTATATTTAGTTTTACCAGCTCGGTTCAGTATTTGGAATTGAAGAGATATAACATTTATATTATTTGTCGAATTTCTGTACATTAACATCATAAAAACGAAAACATTTTTTTAAATTTATAAATATTTTATTCAGTTCCGGGAGAGCATCCGCTGTGAGCTGAGTGGTTGGTAGATGTTGTGAAGCCATTAAAAAAGGAAATGGGAGAAAGCTTTCGGGTGGGTGGATTTTCAAAAATATAAAAATAAATAGCAAATATTTTTACGTAGTTACGTGGGTGTATCGTGAACAGTATAATTATAATGTCAAAGGGTTAGTTTTGAAAAAATGTGAATACCTATCCATCGATGCTATCACGACATCTACTACCACAAGTGGAGACCCGATGCCGATGCACCAGTGATAAAAATATAGGATGATGCCGATGCACCAGTGATAAAAATATAGGATGAGTCCGTTGTTATGTTATTACGAATGGGTAGGTACCTTCTTGCTTTTTATGGGACATTTGAAAACTTATTGAAAAGAGTGGGATATATTAGTAATTTATTTTAATTGAAGTGTCCATTGTGCCCTGTCACATGCACTATGGATGATATTTTTGTCGCATCTCCACGTGCGATTTGCACAGTACTGGAAATCAGATTGATTAGTTTTTTCTGGGTTTCAACACGATAAATAAATGATTATAGAAAATAAATAAATAGGTAGGAGATTAATTCAACATTTTCAGTCAATGGCGGATTGAAAATAATGGATTTTCAATCAATTTGAGTTTGTTGGTAGCCTGGTAACGTCTGGGCCTCATAGACAAGAGGTGCGTGGTTCGATCCCAGGTGCCTACAAACTCCACTTTCACGACACAAGCTTTTACCTTGCTGTGAAAGTAGTATTTGGGTTTGAGTTTATGTATGTCAAGAAAACAGAAATATCTTTTAAAAAATAATAATCATTGGGTTTTATTATTTTATTGTACACTGTTTGATTCCAGAAATCCGTAGAATATCTCCTTCTGATAGTGTTAAGTATTTGTAGCATATTTTTTATACTATTGTATTAATAATTGTATCATAGAGAAAATTAATAATCCGACTAAAATAATAAATAATTCACCCCATTATTCTTTAATAAAAAGTAGGCTAATGGAAGCTTTCATACAGATACATAATAATAAAAACTTATTTAAGCTTTATTCTATCAGAACCACAGAATGGTGGATGGTAAAATATTAACAGGACTCTTCCCAGAAAATTTAATTGAAAAAATAGAAAAAGATTCCATTTAAAATAAACTGTGTTATACACGTTGTATTTGTTTGTGTACTCAAAGACAATTGGGTCATGTTGTGAGAATGTCTAGTTATAGCTAGCCAAAGACAACACTGTTCTTTCGTCCACTAGGATTTCGACGGTTTGGGCGTCCCTTTTTCACAATTGGCGCGGAGACGGCTCAGAATGGAGAAAGCCAATTTCTGCCCTGTGCACATTCATTCTATCTACGCGCCCAAACCACAGTAGTTTGTTCACTCTCATTCTTGTTATTATCCCAGATTTCATTCCACAATCTTCTCGAATTTCACTATTGCGCACTCTTTGTCTTTCAGACGTCTATATATATAGTTGTATGTTGAGCTCCGTTTACATGACATAACCACGAAGGCGTCATATTGTGTATATATTGTCCAAAGCAGTGTCTTGTGAAGGAGTGAATGTACCCAAAGAGTATTCTTTATACGTTGAAAATATTCATATGACTTAGGTATTTTTCCACATGAGGAAATCGTCATGAGGTATGTTATTATAAAAATAGATTAAACGCATCATTCCTTTTAATATTTTAACATCCTATTTGCTATAGAGTACCGACTGTCATGTCTCCTATACGGAATATAGAATGTTTTATCTCCTCCCATCTCTAAACATCATGCAATATTGCATTGCACTATAGAAGTATCTATAGATACCATCTGGATTTAGCTAGACGGGACAAAATAGGAACATCGTCCCTCATAAGGTACTGGTACATAAAATACTAACGAATTATACTATTAATATTAAAATTATATTAAGTACCTACCTACATATTGTAAAGGGAAATATTTAAATTGACGACCGAATAAACAAATGGTCCACTAACAATATACCTACTGAATCTTATACTATTTGTGCGGCAAAAAACTAAGTTAGCGACTAATATTGAGTGACCAAAAAATTATAACCGAGCTGCAAAAAATAGGCGACTTTTATACAAGATGAGCGACTGATAATACTAAACGGGCGACGAAAAATACTAACTGAGCGACTACATAGTTATCGAATGATTGATAGAAAATACCAAGAGAAAAACGTAAATTAACACAATTTTTAGTCTCAAATTTTTCAAATTATATTTTTAACTGTGTGTACATTTATGTGCTCTTTTAAATTGTTTTAAAAGTAAATAATTATATCCTTACATAAAACTATTTGCTTGTATCGCGAATGTAGAGTAAGTCGGCAGAGGGGTTCGAACCCAAAATTTCCAGATCGGAAATTCTATCCGGCTACCAACCACCTTTATTTTCACAATATTTTTGATTTTAAAACAAGTCATCTTAAATAAAATTCAGCTCATTTTGTCGTCACCTAAATGGTCACACATTATGGTCGTTCACATTAGTATTATATCATCGGTCACATTTAGTTGCCCAGCCAGTAAATTTGTACGCTCATTTCCGAATTTTTTTACAACCTACAATTTGAACTTTCTGTCACTCGTTTAGATACTGTCCTATTGTATATGAATAAGTACCTACTCGGGGATAATTCTAATGTAATGAATAAGTACCTTCCTGACATTGTAATACATTGGCCCATATGTGTTCTGAAGAATGTTTGCACAAAAATCTGGGGTAGTACCTACCTACTCTATAAATGTAATGCAGGGAAAGAAAACATTTTTACCCCCTCTTTTCCGTAGAATTGGTGTACCACTTTTTTCAATAAGTTTTCGAGTGTCCTGTAAGAGGCAGGTGTTCGAAAAAATAAAGAGATTTTACTGATTAGAGGAAAATTCTTTAATTTTTATTTCCCGTTTCCCGGAAAAAAGACGAAACATTTCCCGGGAAAAAAAAACACAAATTATTAGTCATGCAGACTGCCATACCGATGCCGAAATTTTTGTTTAATCAACTGTTATAGTCGTAATAAACTTGTTGACGCTGACGAACATTTTGATGTGATAAGATTTGAAAACAAATATTTATTACCAACATTAGTGTTTTATTTAAAAAAAAACTTAATTTTAGCTTCAATCTATTCGTTTTAAAAAAGCATAATTTTCCGGGAATCCCGGGAAATTGATTTTTAAATTTCTCATTTCCCGGGAACGAAAATAATCCGGGAAAAATTACCTTCTAGCAATGACGAGATTTGCCACCCATCCTGAATATCTCATTTTTTGCATTGAGAGGACGTCCTGCATGTTTATTGTTTGCGGCTGGTCTGCTGGCTATCTCATTTCTGGGATATGCCGCGATGGTACAGCAAAAACAGCTGCAGCAATAAATAAATTGTTCCATAAAAAACCGTTATAATAATTAAAGCATGCATAAACTGTACACGGATTTCCCAAAAGGCGTCTATTGAAATTAACAAAATATTTGATCATTTTTGTTGATCTTCATTTCAAAACTGATAGCAAGGGAAAAACCCGCAAATCCTTATTGATCCATTTTTGACAAATATCCAAATATGAATTCCGAAATCTAATTATTTTCACTTGCTACACTGTAGTAAAAACAATTAAAGTATAAACAATTCAATAAAATTAAATAAATTGTAGTATTTATATAAACAATTCAATAAAAAATCGTTTTTATCTTCGAACAAATCAGTTCTTAAATACAGATTTAGTATGAAAAACGCTTCAATTTGATGTAGAAATTGTTATTATTATTATCTAAGAAATATCACCCTGCACTGAGACCATGACAATTTTGGCCAAGGCAATCTCAGCAGGAAAATGTGTTGTGTCTCAGATTCAATGTTCTAGGGTCAATGAGGATTTGCAGTTAAACCCCTACGCATAAAACAAAATAAAATGTTTGTAATCGCTGAGAATGAATGAGTATTTGATCCGACTAACAAGTGCGCAAGTGGAATTTGATATGTCGGCCACATATTTAATAGGAACTACCCTCAGACACCAGCCTCTCTCTACCCTCTATAGCACATACTCTACTAACAATCACCCCTAATCATTCAATATTATTTTACTAGGTACTTACTTTTGTTATTATTTATATTCCAATTGTTATTTTTTAAATAATACTCAATATTCTCTTTACAAATACCGACATGTGTTGCGAATATGAAATAAAACAAGAATTTTTATGTATATTTTTTAAATATGACAATTTTATGTGTTTTTTTTTTTATTTAGTCCAAATATTTTTCCTAAGCAACTCTCAACCGTCCTATATAATCTTATTTATTTATTCATTCTTTACTGTACATTTGAGAATGCCTAATCATAGTTGGCCAAAAAGAGCGCTGTCCTTCCGTCCGCAGGGGTTCCGTCAGCCCGGGCGTCCCTCTTTCACAATACACCTTTCCTATGACAACGATATCAGAGCGCAAGGAATGTCGTGGAAAGAAGTGACGCAATTGGCACAAAGACGCTCTGAATGGAGGAGGCTGGTTTCTGCCCTGTGCTCCCGAGAGGAGCGTTGAGGGCGATGATGATGATGATGATGACTGTATATTGATTACATACAATTTCTTTGAAGACATACATTCAAATTAAATACAATCAATATACAGAGGGCGAGTTTATCGCAAAATCGCGATCTCTTCCAACTAACGCAAAATATTGACAATATATTGATTTTCGTAAAGCTATCAGCGAAGATTAAGTCTGCTATTCTTCACATTTATGAGTTATATATGATGCCATCCATCCTGAATGCAATATTATTTATGTCTCAGAGAATCCAATATGTAGGTATGTTAATAACTGCAGTTTACAACTGCTAATCCACTGGCTACCCCACTATGCTAGATACCGTGACGGCATAGATTATTATTATTAAAATGATACCATATTCTACTGAGACCATTAGGTACACCTTTCGGCCAGTGCGATCCCAGAGAAAACAAATATTTACAATAGTGTTTCCACTTTTCTTACAAATTCAGCGTAGGTACGTTATTTGGAATATTTCTATATTCGGGGAAATATCATTAAACAATCGTGTTGCCTTTGCTTATTGGTGAGTCTGCGAGAATGCTCGTTCTGCTTGTAGGTGGATAGAATAGTGTATGCTGACGTGAGCATATACGATGATAGATAGATAGATAATAAATTATAGATATCTTTTAATTTAAATCATAGTTTAATTTTCATTGAAATAAACTAATAAATCTATTATGTTGTTTAAAATCGTTTTAAATACATAACATAACATATAACAATATAACATACACAGACAATTCACACAGACCGAGCTAGTCCCAAACTAAGATATGAATCTTGTATTATGGGTACTAACACGACGATACACATATATACAATGCACTGAACACATATACATGTAACACCCAGACCCTGGACAATTTGAAAAAGGTCGTTCTTCATTTTGCCCTGGCCGGGAATCGAACCCGGGACCTCGTGACTCAAAGGCAAGTTCGTTAGCCTCCGCGCCACACCGGTCGTCATACGAAGGACTTTTGCGATGTTTGCTCCTCAAAAATCAAAAGTTATTTTCTTCAATCCTTATTTTTTTGCTTGCTCCACAAAAGTGATAGGGGATAAATATTAGAACGGAAAGTGTGTTAATTATTTATCTAAAAATATTTTAATGAAAAATTAAATAATTAATCTCGTTTTGGTACTTGCAAAATATAATAAAATAAATATTTTGTCAATTAATTTTAGAGAGATTTAAAAATTCTCTTCTTTCAATGCGTAATATAATGTAATATTTTATTTATGAAAATATGAAATATGTATAATATGTAGGAGTATTATAATGTTTTGTTATGATTATGAAGGGGATGGTCTCAACAATTAGGGGGTAATTTTTGTAACAGTTGGACATATTTACCCCCCGTCGGCATTCAAGTAACATACAAAACACATTGGTGTCACAAAATTCTGTGGAACTTCTCTTCATTCCATTTTTTTTTCATGAATGCTTATAATCATCTTATATAGAAACCTTTTGTATAAGTCGTAGAAAGGATATTCATAATGTATTTAATATATTTAATATTGAATTATTTATTTCGAGTTCGTCGGTAGCCTGGAGGTAGAGTCTCGGCCTAATGAACATGAGGTCCGGGATTCGATCCCAGGTGCCGGCAAACTCCCCTTTCACGACACAAGCTTTTAGCTTACTGTGAAAGGTGTATAAGGTTGTATTTGGGTTTATAACAAAACCCAGATATAAGTATCTTTTTTTTTTAAAAAAATAAAAAATATTATATACCTAATTAATAAAAATCGTATACCCTGGAATAAAATAAGTCCTTCGCTCTATTCTTTTTTAAGTTTTAGAGATTCCCATAATACACAAGTTTAACTCTCGTTCAACAAAGAGAATGGTTTTTAGGTTTAAATGATTTGTCAAAGAATAGATATTGGATGCTAAAGATGTTAGTAATTGTGAATCATTTTTTTTTTCAGAAGCTGAAGCATAGAAATGCTAATCAAAATTACAGACTGTGTGACTGGTCTATTAAAGAACCCTTTTTATTAATAGAATTTTTTTTTTTATTAAGTCAACCTTTTATATTCTACATTGTGTATTTTGTACTTAGAAGTTAGAATTTTTAAAATACACTTCAAAATTGTTAAACAAGTAGGTACCTACAAAAATGCATTAAAATTATATTTCACCAAAAAAACTAAATATTGTTACGCCCCTGCAATTTATGTTGATGAGTTGCACCATCTATCATATTATCAATGTAAAGGTCTTGTGCCGTCACTGGAGTGATAGGTCCAACTTGAACCAGCAGTGTTTTCTAATGATACATGGTGTATCTGCTTAACTAAGTGCACTTGTAGGTATAGCTACAGAATGATTCATTTTCATACTTTAAAAAAAATATTTTTAAATTAAATAATTAAAATATATTAAAATAAAAAATAAATTAAAATAAAAAAAATAAATTAAAATAATTTAAATAAAAAAATTAAAATATTTTGTCATAAAAGCAGTGGAAGACCTTATCGAAATTAAATGTGTTATATGCCTAAATACCTAGAATAGGTAAAACACAAGATACCTATTAGAAATAATTCAAGAATTTGTATTTGTACTGTGGAAATCCTTTTTTAATATTATTTAATAAAAATACAATTCAAAAACATTGTTTTATTTCCACTACGATAAATTAATAGAAACCAAACGTTTTCGCCTTTGTACGCTATCGTTTGCTTGTAGGCATAAGCGAACCAATTTTCCTTAAAGATGCCCAATATTAGCAGTTTTTTTTCTAAAATTTATTATGAATAAAGAAATTAATCTAAAGCAGTTAAAGAAGTGTTCAGAAAATACATAAAATAATAAAATGGAAGAAAATCACATTCCTCAACAAAAATGTGTTCATTGATAGTTGAAAGATATCACTTCTATAATAAACTCGCCCACCACTGCACAATGTTGTATGTAAATTGTAACTGTAATTATGATCTATATTTACATATTTATTTATTCAACTATCACACGGCATTTGCCTTTTGCAATACATATAATCATTATAAAACATTACACAATCTTCAAACATAAAGAATAAGAAAATTATCAATATGCTACAAATTTCAAATAAGTGAAAACAAACAAAATTCTCATCTCGATTGAAAAACCATGTCTACACAAAGCAATATTGTGTAATATCTAATCGGAAGAAATGAGAATAAAATTGTTATATCAACGTAACACACAATTGAATAATTGTAAATAAAGTTTATTATTATAATATATTTTTTGTAACACTCTGTTTATATGAAAAATGCATTTGTTATCTCTCTATTGTTCCACCCTGCATTGTTTTGGTGTACCTACTACTTGTACATCTAACTACTGGCCCCTTGCAGTACCTACCTTCCTAAACACATACATTATATTATTTTATTATATTTTTGCATCACAAAACTGCACTAACGTGCTGCGAGTCATTACATGGCTCAGTGCATTGACATCGACTCTTCACAATATACATAATTTATAAAAAATAATATCGAGTACATTATACACTAGTTAACTTGTTTGGTGAGGGTAAACTGTACTACTACTACAAGTACACCATCAAGCAATGTCCCACAAGTGGGGTAGCCAGCAGACCAACCGCATATGATAAACGTGCAAGCCGACTTCTCTATGCCAACAAAAAATTATGACATTCAGGATGGGTGGCAAACCTCACCGCTGAATTTGAGTTTTTTTTTTAAATGTCTTTATTTTTTCGAACACCTGCCTTTTACAGGACACTTGAAAACTTACGGAAAAAATGAGAGACTAATTCTTTGGCGGGTGCTCCCAATGCTCCAGGATAATCTCAAGAGATGAAAAAAGTTTTAAGAAAAAATCTACATAAAATGTTGAATCAAATATATTAAATGGATGACATTACATAAATTTTGACATAAATACTATTCAGGCGATTAGGCGTGTAAACTCTTTTGAAAGTAAAACAAATTAAGATTGACCAATGTTCTAAAAAATCAACATACCTAGTATAAAAAACATTTATTTTAATTTTTTTCTGAAAGTCCTATATGTGGCGCTTAGAGGACAACTCGTATGTTCATTACACTTAGCCACTCCACTGGCCCCATTTTCAGGAGATTTTATGATGATACAGTACGTAGAAGTAATATCTTGTAGTTCTGACATTAAAAATGCAGTGCACATGGACCCTCACTAATAAAAAAATATATTGAAAAACAACCTTTACATAACTATTCGATAAAGAATACATTTGTTTGTATTGATATATTATACTTTATGCATCAAGGGTGAAATATATACCAAACGTGAAAATTGATAGTTAAAAAAATATACATTGAATGAAATAAATGGATAACAATGCATGATGCATTGTGTATAATATTTTTTTTTTTATGTTAATTGTTTCTACAACGAAAATAGGGCGGCATGTGTTTGCTTTTACAATAGATATTGTCATACTACAAAAAGAGAATATTACAATAATAATTGTTTTGATAATAAAAAAGGTCATTGAAATATAATATATCAATGATAAATCTTGTCACTTTTTTGTCAGGATAAAAAAGTAGATATTTAGAGAGGCTATTATGATAACTGACCAAGTTCCATATTATATTGTTTGATGGTTTAAGCCAGTGATCGGCAAACTTATTCACCAAAGAGCCAAATATGTACATCACACTAATCAAAAAAAAAATTGAGAGCCAAATCTGTTAATTATTTTAGTAAACCTTTATTATAATTTTAGACCTTCGCTAATTGAGGGAAATTAGGAATTATGTATGGTGAAATTCTTTTTTATTGTAACGATTTTTTTCAGATTTATTTTCTAATTTCACTTTTTCTAATTTTTCGTTCTCTAACTAATTTGACTCTAGGCTAGGCCGTGAGAGCCGCACTTACGGGGCCAAAGAGCTACATGCGGCTCCGGAGCCGCACTTTGCCGACCACTGGTTTAAGCATACGGCACCCCAAATCAAATTACACAATATACAAATCCAAGCTGCAGGGTTACTCTTGACAAAACTAAACACGATCTTAATCTAGTCTTGATCTTGATCATACGACGCACGAAGGGACTATGGTCAAAAACACCGCGCTACCGCTAACGCGCGATTGGTTTGTGTGTATTTTGGGCCAATAGTCACTTCGTGCGTCGTATGATCAAGATCAAGACTAGATTAAGATCGTGTTTAGTTTTATCAAGAGTAGCCCTGCAGGTCAGTGGTCAGAAGTGAAATTTTCCAGAAGTGTCTACAATCTTTCATAGAAACATCAAATTGGCATTGTTAACAATAGAATAGACTATCTAGTATCCAGTATCAATAGTACCAAACAAACTTCTGTTATACAAAAATACATAGTTCAATGATTTTGAAGCCTCTCATTTGGATTGTCCACCAAATGTGCTATAAAAAACAGAATCTAAGTACCTACCACCCATTCTGATATTGTTTTACTGTCACGAAAAGGACTAACTAGGTGATCATTACATCCAGTGATGGCTCCTACATATGTACAGTAAGTCCGCTATGTACTCGTGGGACTCTGGGAGTTTTTCACTCCCGAGATATCAGCAAAAGATTCTTTTAATTTATGGAAGAGACGTCTTCATGATAGTATAGGTTTGTAGTAAGTATAGATGTTATTAAAATTGTCGATCGACTCTTTATTATATAGATATTAAATATTCAAATTTGCAAATCTTATGAAAAGTTATGACCTTTCATTATCTTATAGGTAGCTGAAATTATGGAAGGGGTTAAATATAGGTAGGTACTCGTTTATCTGATAAACAAAAAGGATAACAGAATATTACATTAACATACCACACATTCTAAGTATTGGATACTAAATAAAGTTTGGTCTAAGTGGTCCGGTACCTACTCCCACGCAATATTACGTCCTAGCATATTATGAGATAGTACCCATATTCCTATATCCCATCTCAAGGGAGTCATATGCAAATGGCATATTCTTGTCACCTCTACACTGGGTAGGTGCCTACCTAGGCCACCTCCACGACTCTCATCTTAAAAGGACCGCCGCATTATTATATGATATATTGTCACAAATTTTCGTCCGAAGGTCCCGCGTTATGGTGTCGAAATATTTAGAGTTTTCAGTGTTGGTGGTGTTGTCAAGTAGGATTTCTTAAATACTCTTTATTCAAAACATTTCTTGAGAGTATTCATAATATGTGATGGTGTTTTTAGCTTGGAAGGGTCTATTACCATCTTAATTTTGGCGGAGATGTGCGAGATCGAGACCATCAGTAAAAGACGGTGCATGCTTCGCTCAGCACAGGGTGAGGCAAAGGCAGACTAATTGAGCCATCTCGATCTCGCAGAACAGGCTTTGGAGATAGAGCGTTTAGTGTTGCGGGTCCCAGATGCTGGAACGAGCTGCCTCTGTGTCTGCCAGAGAAGGTAAATGGAGAGAGCTTTAAAAGAGGGCTGAAGACGCACCTTTTCGCTGGGAGTTTTGGGTGATAGGCGCAGTATACGGCGTCCTTGAGGTCATGTTATGAGAAAACGGCGCTTTACAAACTGTCCATATATGTAAACAGATTTTTTAACTTCAGTTATGACATGTTTAATATAAATCTATGGTTTTCCAGAATGATTTGCTTTGTAATATAATCAACTCTAGACAAAATAGCTTAATAATGAGCCCACTGCAGTAGTGCAAAGCATTGAATGGCAATTATTAAATTAAGTTGATGAAATATTTAGGATTAATATGAATGAATGTTTTTTTCTAATAACTTAAAAATTAAAAATAAAAACACGAAAATTTGACAGAAATCACAACGTTTCGTGACTAATAACGGGCTCTGTGACGTCATCGTGACATTCCTTGCGAAAGTGATCTATAGTAGTAGCATAGCAACAATGCCGCAAAGAGTAGGGAGTGAAGTAGGGAATGGATGTGACTGATTCCTGTCCTGAGGCCTGAGTCAACAACACACTATCGCGTCACGTTCCCGCTCCGCTAGCGTTCGGGTGCAGACGATGGTGCGCCAAAGTGTTAATTTTCGTAACTATTGTGTATCTTAGCAACGAAATTGACACTTGCTTGCAACATCGTCTGCACCCGAACGCTAACGGAGCGGGAACGTGAGACGAAAGTGTGTTGTTGACTCAGGCCTCTGTGCTCTTCAGAAGAGCGTTAATGAACGAAGTAAGTAAATAATGTAAGTACCTATATTGAATAATATTCATCCATTCCAATTGCATTTTTTTTATTTGAGGTAACTCAAATTCTCTTCATACTTAATTTTTCTCCTCTTTGACTTCACCCTTAACACAAATACTCATCATCCTACAACCCCATACTTAATGTCTTCAATAAGGATCCTACAAAGCAAGAGGATATCGGCGGTGTGTTCATGAAACCTCCTATGTGATATTTTTTTTTAAAACGAGATATACTTGTACCTACATAGCTACACATATATTCGAAATGTCACATCACTCTGGATGATCCTCCATATTGAAAAGGTTGTGAGTAGACGTTTCATCAATGGTGATCACTAGCGATGATGGATGAAAGCGATTACCATCCGACATAATTTTGATGAAATTTATTTATTGAAGAAGAAATTCCACTGAATGACCATAAACAAGTTCTTTTCTTATTGTTTGCCTTATTCTCTATGAATAAGTATCAATTGTCAGAATCATGAACAAAATTACCGTGTTGTCGAGAATTTCATTATTTTTATAAAAATCGTTACTTTTTTATTTTTTCTTAGCGTTTGTAATAACAGACCATTAAAGGATGACGTCACAGAAAAATCATTGAGGGGCATCAGGCATCCCAACACAACAGACGATTACGGTGTAATATTAGGTGGAACGCCTAAAGAATACCTAATAATAAAAAAAAACCGTCAGTGTCGATTTTGTTATTATTTTGTCGTCTGACTTTCTTTTTTTTCTCTTATGGCATAACATCTTACAAGGATGATTTGCGCAATCTGACTGTTTGCCCCCCAAGCAAAAGCAAATCCATAGACAAGACCACGTGACCTTTAATGGTCTACAGATAGATCTTTAATTATTATTTCATATAATTTCATTTCGCATAAGATTTCATCCAACTAACTGATAATTGCTTCCTATGGAATCTTGATAAATGCTTGATAGGAGGTTTAATGAAACCACAGACAACATAATAATATCTACCTTCGTACCATAGATAGGTGGTGGGTCATATTTTCAGGTCATAGACAAACAACATTGAGAATGTCATAACACATGGAGGCATTATATTATTACTATATTTACCTACATGAGTAGGTACAACGAGTCTCTCTGTCTACACTTCAGTAGGTAATAGGTAGATTCAGAAACCACCAGGAAATGGTTGGGGATACCATATACCTACCTATACATACACAACATAACCGGAATAGGAACCCTGAACACATATCTTCATTATTATAACGACAATAACACTGAAACAATGAGATATACCTACCTATACATACACAACATAACCGGAATAGGAACCCTGAACACATATCTTCATTATTATAACGACAATAACACTGAAACAATCAGATATACCTACCTATACATACACAGCATAACCGGAATAGGAACCCTGAACACATATCTTCATTATTATAACGACAATAACACTGAAACAATCAGATATACCTACCTATACATACACAACATTACCGGAATAGGAACCCTGAACACATATCTTCATTATTATAACGACAATAACACTGAAACAATCAGATATACCTACCTATACATACACAACATAACCGGAATAGGAACCCTGAACACATATCTTCATTATTATAACGACAATAACACTGAAATAATGACTAAGGAGAGAATAGAAGGATGATACAGAAACAAGACACACTCGTATTTATATGAACGTAGACTGACAAGTAATACACACATGAATCCCCAGTAAATAATAGGTCTGCAACTTATTTATTTTTTTGAGAAAGAATACTGTTATCACCGTTCCAGAACAGAGCAATCTAGTGGGACGGTGTAATTTCCCTGTCTTGCGTGAATCAATTAGCGACGTACACGATCAGGCGGGCCTGATATGGGACCCTATTTTTTACAAAGACCAACATACCTAATTTATCCATTTTTGGTTCCTGTGAGGGCTGCCCCTGGCTCGCTCATCTGAGATCCCTATAGGGAGCCCATGATGAGTTTGATAAGAAGAAAGAGTGATATGTGATGTCCATAATAATTTAAAATATATACTGTAGTGAAAATTGTCAAATGTACCTATTGTAAGAAGGGAAATAAAAGAATTTCATTTCATTTCATTTCATTTCAACTTTTTTCTGTAAGTTTAAGCATCAATAATACTTTTTTTATTATAGTCAGCTAATAAAATATTTCAACGCAAAGTTTTTCATTCAGTCACTGAAGAATTCTTCGGATTTTTCTAAAACTTTTTATTAAAACACCTTCGCTTTTCAAACATGAAAATACGTGAACAATGTGACTTCCACATGCCATTTAGTGAGATTATGAAGGTCATATCGTTCACGTTTTACAAACCGTGTATCGCCGACCGATAGTTGATTTTTTTTAATATATACCTATCTGGGTTTTTCTTATAAACCCATTTACATAACTAATAAACTAATATGTTAAAACATAGGTATAAGATATGAGTCTAGTAAATTATTCTTAATCTGCTAAGGTACTATTATTAATGAAAGGTAATTGAATAATTTAGGAAACGGCGATCTTAATATAAGATCCCAATATTACCTTTGTGAAACTTCCGGTCTAACTCGTTAAGATCAGACGGTCGGGTTGAATTCATAACGCAAATTATACAACTCCATTTTACCTCTTACTTCATCTTGTCTCTCATAGGTGATACGCTGATTATAATTTTTTTACCAATTTAACTAGTGAAAATAAAATACCATATACTGCCCTGTAGAAGTCAGGAACTCGAAAAAATATTAGGTACAAAATATTTAACACCTTTAATTCAGCGATGGGGTGTGTAGCCCATAACAAAAAAATCTGGTAGTTTAATTTGACAAAGCACACCTCGGAATATTTTTTTTTATAATATCATAATAATTTACGTTACTTCATTGTAGATTGATTCCGTGGAGCATCCGGCAAAGAATTGGTCTCCCACTCTTTTACGAAAGTTTTCGAGTGTCCTGTAAAAATAAAGGCAGGTTTTCGAAAAAATAAAGACATTTTTTTTTTTATAACATAACATGTAGGTATAGACATGGTATTTTTGCTTGCATGTTTGTTGATTGGGGCTGGACTACACGCTATGGGATATGTCATGATGGTATAGTACATAGTAGTAGTACTTCATTGTATTTTTTTTAATTATAACTCTCCCATTTTGAATTATAGATATTTAAAATTAATTGTAGATAGGTCTCTTACTACCCTGAAAGGGTTAAAGTTAGGTTGAAAATGAAAATGGAGTTAATCTTTGATATTACGCAACTCTGTACTGAGACGTTCATAAAGGTAACATACTTACTTCGGTAGATGTAATAAATACATACATAGTTATACTTGTAATTATAAGGAAGATAGTCTGATTGCATTAATAATAATAAGGATCCCTTGTTGTTCCTTGAAACTCCTTCAAGTCCTTACATGGATGTTTAACTTATAGAAACTTTTCACTTCCGGCTTGTGGTGAAAATGGGCAAAGCAATGAATACACTAGAGACCAAAATGCTACTAATATTCCATAACCAAGAAGGCAGGTGTGGTACCTACTTAATTCGGATAAATAGGAGTCCTTGGACTCCTGAAATATCCGAGAAAAGAGGTTATTTCAACTACCTAATTATCTAAAATCCAATCTAGAATTTTCATACTGTGCAAATCCCTACTCAATAAAAAAAATTTAAAAAAGTAGTTATCAAAAAGTATAAAAAATGTGTAAACTACATACTCATTATTAACATGCAAGTCGTTCTTTTTGTGCCAATAAAATTTAAGACATTCAAGATGGGTGACATGCCTCATCGCTAGATTGTAGATGATAATTTATATGTGAGGTTTTACGAACACCTCCCAAAAGGCTTTAAAAACCTATAAAAACAGAACTTAGGTACAGAAAAGAGAAGAAGAGCTATTTTTACCGGGGACTCTACGGGATAAACTCAATACCTTGTGGTGTTACCGCGCGGAATAAACATGCAAACTATCCTCTCAATTCCGGTAAAAATAAAATGTTCAAAACGTTGACATATTATCTCTGAATTGAAGATGGCGTTATTAAGACTTATTCAATGTCTTAATCGTAATGTTTTACTAATGTCTGCCATTCACAGGTCACTCGAAAACTTACAAAAGATATTAGGAGACCTATTTTTTGCCAGGAGCTCGGCGAAATGATTATTATTGTATTGAAAAACAATTAGGAGCTAGTTTTTCTACTATAGGGGGAAATTTTCATATGACAAAATAATTCACAATCATTATTTCGAATATATCCCGCTCGACCCTCCATTGTATTGTACATATATTGCGAAGATATTGTATTATCATCAATAAAAATACATATTATTATTATTATTATACTATTTCGCGCCTTTTCACAAATCTGTTTATCGTAGGTATGTATTGATTATTTGTATTTCGAACAGAATGTTTTATTCAATTGTTTGACAACAGATTTTCAAACTTTGTTCCATATCATTTATTTTTCATGTGATATTTTTAGAACTTGAATGTTGTTATGTAACTACTTACTCTTTTCAAATTTTTTTCATTTTTTTTTATTGTTACATTTTTAAGCCTAAAATCGTCCATTTTAATGTCGAGTAATTCAGTAACTTTCAAATCTTACTGAGGCCTGAGGCACCATGCTTCCTTACCTTTTTTTAATCTTCTAGGAAGCGAACAGCAGCCTTATAAGTAAAAAATATAATATCTAGATTTTCCCAAAAGATACACTTCTCTTTCAGTTTTTGCTTTGGAACTTTCTTTATAAGTTTTTGGATAATAATATTATCTATGTTTAGCAGTTAGTGCCGAAAAATTCTAACACGAGTATTCTAAACGCACCTTATTCCAAAACAAATAAAAACAATTTAAATAAGTAAGAATATCGTAATTAAATAAACCCCACTGTTTGACAACACACAAATTCGTACAATTGTATCAATTATTGCCATATCAGAATATTATAGTCACGCCCATTCATTACACCTATTGAGTATTTTATTATAAATCAATTTTCTGAGCCATATGTGCAATCAGCATTTTTTGAGCATTGTCAGGTTGTTATATTTGCGAGACAATGGGAACAACAAACATAAATGTCAGAAATTCAAATCTACCATTCTATACTATAACCCTCACTTCGTTTCTCAAGTGGGATAGGCAGAGAGGACGAAGTGCCATATACCTAGATCTATCCTTACATAAATACTTATTTTGCTTCCTTACACATTCATACAATTTCCCACACTCGGACGCCGATTTCTCTTACTCAACACACTGCCTTCTTTGAGTATTTGATCCATATGATCTAGCCACTTTGTCATCATTTCGTCATCCATTCGCTCCACATGTCCAAACCATCGCAAGGTATGTATTTCAATCTATTAAAAAATTAAGTCGGCAGCAAAATTCGAACCACAATCAATGAATCGTGCCTTTGCGATAAACTCGCCTTCTGTATGTTGATTGTATCTAACTTGAATGTTTACCTTTTATGTAATTGTTTGTAATCAATGTACAGTAAAAAATGAATAAACGTGGTTAGATGGAAGAAATCACTATAGTGATAATCTCGCCACTGCACAGCATCACATTTTTCTTATAGGTATAAACTGCTCTTTTGATTTTGTTATATGAATGATGATGTACAAGAAGAATAAAATAAATAAATAAATTAGAATTACATGTAGGTACCTAATAGTAATCAGCTTAGTTCTATATCCTATCTTAGTTCTATATCTATTATTTCTATTAGTTCTATCAATTTTAGTTCTATATATAGTTCTATATGTGGGTTATTGCCTCTCCTGGACGGCAACATCTCTTAGACACCAAACCAATCTCTGTCTTCGGCACTGACATAACACCATCGCGCACCAAATCTGTTCTCGGCGTCCTACTGGATAGAGCACTCTCTATGGAGACTCATGTGTCAAGGTCAGTGAGCACAGCTTTCTTTCATATTCGCCAATTGTACCTAGTATCAAGACATTTATCTGTAGACGCGGTTAAGAGTCTAGTCGCCGCATTCGTCGTCTCTCGTCTAGACTATTGTAACATCATATGTACAGGACTGCCCCAGATCCTTCTGAATCGTCTTCAGATGGCATTTAATGCTGCTGCCAGGACCATCTATAGAGAGAACAAGCGCTGTCACATCGCACCACTGCTTAAGGAGCTACACTGGCTGAGAGTCCCAGAGAGAGTGGAATTCAAACTGTGCCTCACGGTCCACAAAGCCTTGAATGGCACGGCACCTCTATGCCTCGCTGAACTCTGTCCCCTTGACAAAACTCTGAGGCGACCACTGCGATCAGCTTCCACCGCTGTCAACAAACTTGTGGAGCCCAACAGGGCAAACACTTCCAAATTCGCAGAGAGGAGCTTTAGCGTTGCGGAGCCAACTGCCTGGAACCGATTGCCAGCGGACTTGAAACAGAGCCGACCCACTGCAGCGTTCAGGAGTGGGCTGAAAGCACTGCTTTTCAAGAAAAACCATGGCGCCCTTGAGATGGTCACGGATCATTAAACGGCGCCAAATATAAATTGTCTTTTTTATTATTATTATCCGTAGACCCTGGAATAAAACAGACATCCATTGAGTTTCAGCGTGTCCGACTATCTGTTGAACGTTTTCAACATCTTTCATCAAATAATTAATTATGCCACCAATTTAAAACGGAGGGAACGATCTGTATGCTTATTACCTAATATTTAATAAGCAAAGGGAATCGCAAAATTAAAAATTTGTCTAAAACACAGACTTGTAGTGACATCTTACGTGCATAAAATCAAATATTCCACATGTCATTCGCAAGTGGAGGATTCATAAAGCTTATACAGTTATACAATAGATGGTACTAACTAAACTTTTTTTTATTACTCATATTTTTTTTTAATTTTCAACACTTTTATAGTATCCTTTACTTCAAGTTTATTATAAAAATTCTTTATATTATTTGATGCATAAATTCCACAATTATTTTATTTATTTTTTTCCCCCACAATGCCGGTAGTGGCGGGTGAGGCGATTAAAATTTTCATCACTTGGCAACACCAGTCAGCGGTGATGGTTGATATTAAGTGATAGCTGTTTTATATTTCTTGAAATGTTAATGGAAGTTGATAATTTGTATTACATTTTTACATATAGAAAACCTAAACAATAATATTAACAACATACGCATGTTTTGTGATCCATTATGTTAAAGGTAAAATATTATTTCTTATTAAATCACGCAATTAATGTTACTTTGTAGATTGAAGGTTATGTTGTATTGATCTTATTATTCTCGTAGGATAAGGGGCAACTATTTTTTGAGGACCAATGGCCCTCTATGAGGCCCATAGTCCTCAGACTCCTCCAACAAGAGCCTGTGACTCAGCAGGAATGGCAGGATTTATTTTATGCTGTTCATCTAGTATGCCTATGGGATGAGAAAGGACCTGTCAAGGTTCGCGATGCATTACAAGATGATATTATGGCATTTATAAAACGAGCACAAGCCAGAGTATTAGCTCAATGTGAGGAACAGGCATTGCTCAACGCATACATCGCAGAATGGCGAAAATTTTTCACACAATGCAATTATCTTCCTACCCCATTTCGACAAATAGAAGCAACTCTCTTAAACAAAACCCCCAATAGTAGTTTGTCTTTCGGAACCCATAAGAAAGGCACAGCTGGTCCCGAGGAAAGCATAGTGAGGAAACTAATGTTAGACTCTTGGAATCAGAGCATATTCCACGACATTAAGCAGAGGTTACAGGACTCGGCTATGAAACTGGTTCATGCCGAAAGGAATGGAGAAGCGTTTGACTCACAATTAGTTATTGGCGTTAGGGAATCTTATGGTAAGTCAATTTCATAGTGTACATAATTCTTTTATTGTTTTTTAATACGTCTATTACTGTTATTTTCAACAGAATGTTCTAATCAATAATACTCATTGGACACAAGTTTGTCGTTCAAATATCTTAGTTCAAAGTTCAATTGTGTTATTAATTTATTTGTTTACACATTCGCAGTTAATTTATGTTCCAACCCAGACGATAAACTACAGATATATAGAGAAAACTTTGAAGCAGCGTACATGCAAGCCACAGAGGCTTTTTACAGATTAAAAGGTGGAGAACAATTAGCAGCTAATGGAGTACAGGCGTACATGGTTTATGCGGAACAAAAATTGAGAGAAGAGGAGGCTCGTGCGGCCAGGTATCTAGAGGCCAGTGCCGGGAGTGTAGGGACCCTAGTGAGGACCTGTGAAACGGTCTTATTAGGGGCAGGCCTACCTACTATATTAGCGGAGTGTGCTCCTCTTATTAGAGCTGGGGAAACACAGAAACTTAGACTCATGTTCAGATTACTAGACAGAGTTCCAGAGGGAGTGCCTCCCATGCTGAGGGATTTGGAGGATCATATCTTACAAGCGGGACTGGCTGACATGTTGGCAGCCGCTGATCAAGTATCTCAAGATTCTGAAAAATATGTAGAGCGACTGTTAGAGCTCTTCCGTCGCTTTAGTGGTCTGGTGCGAGATGCATTCCAAAATGATCCCAGATTCCTTACAGCTCGAGATAAAGCTTATAAGCGTGTGGTAAATGATACTACAGTTTTTAGATTAGATCTAAATACTTGTTCATCTGGAGCCAACACAGCTGGTCGAGCTCCAAGAACAGCAACTCCCGAAAGTAAATGTCCAGAGCTTCTTGCAAATTACTGTGATATGTTATTACGACGCACACCATTGAGCAAACGTCTCACAGGAGAACAAATTGAAGCCAGGTTACGGGATGTCCTTCTGGTTCTTAAATATATAGAGAATAAGGACGTGTTTATGCGATATCATAAAGCCCACCTCACCAGACGTCTTATACTAGACTCCAGTGCTGATTCAGACAAAGAAGAAGACATGGTGGAGTGGCTAAGGGAAGTTGGTATGCCAGCTGACTATGTTAACAAATTGGCTCGCATGTTCCAAGATATCAAAGTGAGTGAAGATCTGAATGCTCAATTCAGAGCAGCTACATCGAGACACGATGCTATAAATATAAAGATATTGAATGCCGGTGCGTGGGCACGAGGGTCAGAAAGGGTTTCAGTAAGTTTACCTTTAGAGTTAGAAGATTACATTCCTGATGTAGAGGACTTTTATAAAAAGAAACATTCAGGCAGAAAGCTACAGTGGTACCACCACATGAGCAATGGCACAGTGACATTTGCCAATGCCGTTGGACGGTTCGACCTGGATGTTACGACTTTTCAAATGGCTGTGTTATTCGCGTGGAATCAAAGACCTCAAGACAAAATTTCATATGAGAATTTACGCTTAGCTACAGAACTACCAGATCCAGAATTAAGACGGACACTGTGGTCATTAGTGGCCTTCCCAAAAATAAAAAGACAGTTGCTCGTGTACGAGCCCGCTGTGCAGAATCCTAAAGACTTTACAGAGAACGCTTCGTTTTGGGTGAATCAGGAGTTTGCTCTTATTAAGAATGGTAAACCTCAGAGAAGAGGTAAGATAAACTTGATTGGAAGGCTGCAGCTGAGTACTGAGAGATCACAGTTGGAAGACAATCATTCTATTGTGCAGTTGAGGATCTTACGGACACAAGAAGCTATCATTAAAATACTTAAAATGAGGAAACGAATCACTAACTCTGCACTTCAGGTCAGTATTCATTACTTTATACTATCACTAACTCTGCACTTCAGGTCAGTATTCATTACTTTATACTATCACTAACTATACACTTCAGGTCATTGTACATTGTTTATTTTATTATTTACTATACATTGATTGAATCATTCAATCATCTTTTCATTGTTCGAAATGGACTGATTTTTTACGCACTAGATACTTGGTTGGTTATGTAATTAGCACTCAAATAGAATATTGTTTGGGATTCAAGAACTTAATAGCAGAACTTAATATCTTGTTGATGAGAGATTTTAATTTTTGTGATAAATATCATTAAGCACCTTTTCCGTAGACAGAAATATTGTACACCTTATACTCTATTTCTTGCATACCATTCTCACCTGTCATTTTTATTTATTTATTCTATTCTTTACTGCACATTGACTACAAACAATTCCATAAAAGATATACATTTAAATTTCATTTTGAGTTTGTCGGTAGCCTGGAGGAAGTGTCTCGGCCTCCAGAACAAGAGGTCCGTGGTTCGATCCCAAGTTCTGGCAAAAACTCCCCTTTCACGGCACAAGCTTTTAACTTAGTGTGAAAGGTGTATAAGGTTGTATTTGGGTTTATAACAAAACCCAGATATCTTTTTTAAAAAAAAAAATTAATACCATCAATTTGCAGAGAGCGAGCTTATCGCAAAGGCGCAATCTCTTCCAACTTACCCAAATTTTGTTTTGTTCTTCATGTTTGGAACTAGGATCTCAAAAACATTATGTTTAAATAATTTTTATAGCATAATATAATTGCTACTAAGAACAAATGTGTAGATTATCCATTCTATTATCCACTTTTTATGAAACAATTGATAAAAAAAAAATCCGATATTCTCATACTTAATTTGTGTTACTTTTAAATTCGGAGTAGCTGTTTTTCTATTTGTTATATTTAGCTTAGTGACACTTTACTTATAAATACAGAATAGCATAAAATATTGAATATAGGTCCATCGTAGAACATTTTATTGTAAACAACAATAATGTGAGAATAATAAGCCACAACTAAAACATGCATATTGTGTAAGCAAAACTAAATGTATGTCATGTTCTTAAAGCAAAAAAAATGTGAAATTGTTTCTAAGATAACTATTAGAAATTTTGTTGACAAATTTCCGGTATAACTGATTTTCCTTATGTGCTAATATACATACTTAATTACAGAGTTAATTAATTTTATCTAGACACACATACCTAGCCCTACATACTCATATACAGTTATGATATCATTGCTGAAGCACAATACATTCACGTGGCAATAAGATACAATGGCACTGTATTGTGTTATTAGAGTTCAATGAAACAGTATTGCTGATTGTGATTAAATGTGTTTATACCCAAACAAGGTTGCTAGACCTCAGAATTAATCTAAAATTTCACAAATTGTATACCATTGTGCTATAATTTTATCTCGCACATAGAAGAAGTAAACATTCTGACTCTCTAAGACTTAGAAAAGTCTCTATAAGTCAGAAGAAAGTCTCTAAGACTCACGCTGATCTGTGTCCATAAGACATTTTATTAATTTGTGCATTAATACTTTGAATTGAATTGTTTGATCCATCTGTAGATATAATAACTCAGGTTTTCGGTAGAGCGTTAAGAAAAATTAAAAAGGGCATAAATATGTTGATTTTATTTATCTACATGTCAAAAGAAATTTGATGCTAGGCTTCTGCCCAGTATGATGCTATACTATACCTTAACGCGGTATCCCGCAACTGGAGTAACTGCGTGTAATAATCATGCTGATTGTCTATTAATTGTGTCGGTGCACACGTAGTAGAATTCCATAATTATGTAATTGACACAAGTGTTTCTTTCTACTAATCTATAGTAGAAAGACACACTTGTTTCTATTACATAATGTTGATAGTCCTCACCGCGCTAATAAAAAACTTAGACATTCTTCAATATGGGTGACATTATGTTATTTGTTTTATGATTCATAAATCAAAATATTGTCATTACATAGTTAATTATTTTTTTAAATAATAATAACAGATAGTTTATTCAAACATTTTAATGTTACAATAAATGTTTCTTTTAGAGTATGTCAAAAAGAAAAAATTACGTCGTTTTAATGATGTAAGGACTATGTAATTTTGCTTGGCTCTATAAAATTTTAAACTTCCATTCTTTTTTGTGACTTTTATTCAATAAAATAATTATATAATATTATATAAAACTCATTTTGGTAAAAAGATCAACTTATATATTTTATCTCAATAGTCACAGACATTAATTAGTTACTAATATGCATTAATTATTTCCAGACTGAACTGATTGACATCCTGAAGAACATGTTCCTGCCGTCCAAGAAGATGATCAAGGAGCAATTGGAATGGCTGATAGAACACAAATATATGAAGAGGGATGATGAAGATATCAATACATTTATATACATGGCGTAGTGGCTCAATGTTATGCTCTATTCTTTTTATTGTTCATTGTCAAATTATAGTTATTCAATAACTCAAACACACCGAGTACCAGAGGCGGCTGATGGGTTCAACTATTGGAAATGCGATAGGATTATTAAAAATAACTTGACATAGTAAGCATCAATTTCCTTTCTTAAATCTCAACCGTTATAACAACAACAAAAATCACCGTACTGTTTAGAGCAGTGATTCCCAAACTATGGTACGCGTACCACCAGTGTTATGCGACAATTATTAAGGTGGTACGCAAGCAGTCATGGCCATAGGACATACTACTACTACTACTATCTACTACTATTTTTAAATTCAGTTCAGTGGTACGCTCCTGATTTATAATTTCGTGTGTGGTACGCGAAATTAAAAGTTTGGGAACCACTGGTTTAGAGGTTTTTTTTTCTTTTTTAATAACTTGTTTATTAGAATGAGATAAAAAAAGATGTAGGTATTTATTGAATTTGTAAATGGCGTCACATCAACGCTCCTTAGTAGGAACCGCCGCTGCAGAGTACTCGGGTGTTACTATTATTTTTCTAATGCGTATGAAAACCATGCTTACTTAATGCAATAACAATAATAATATTCAAAAATTCATTCGAAAGAAGTGAAAATGACATCACATCGCCTACAAATTGGCTATAAGCTGTCACTTTTAGTGTCCATAGACTATATAATATCTGATATATACTAAGAATAGTTGTAATATACAAATTACTGATTACTCATTACAGATCATGTTGAGAAAAACCATGTTTCCTATTTTGAAATACTGCAATTTCAATTAAGACATTTAATACAGCAGATGGCGTACCTTGGCGTTATACCATTTGTGGAGTTTACGGGCTATATCATTATTATGATGTTGATATTTTGGATTCACCTAAATCATATTTAGACATTGAAAATTTCATAACAAGTTTTTTCAAAATGATTCACGAGTAAAGTATTAGCTCACATAATACAATTCAGTGTATAAAGGGTTAACAATTTAGGTAAGTCAGCTTAGTGTTAACATACATAAAATTGTAGAATCTCTTTAAAAGAAAAATCTCAATATTCTAAAAACTTGAATTGCCATCCTTAATCTGTGTTTGTGTTGAATTTATTGTTTTATGAAATGTGATAACCCAATTACTAAGACAGTTGTCTTTTGTACTGTAATCTTTATTTATAGTGAAATGGTTGACAAATGTAAGCTGATATATTTCAGTAAAATTATCATTTGAAATACTAAATAAAATTTCGTATTGACTGTGTTTAGAACAAAGGCTACTACTACTATACCATCACGGCATATCCCACAAGTGGGGTAGCCAGCAGATCAGCTGCATGTAAGAAACATGCAAACTGTCCTCTTCGTGCCAATATAAAATCAAGACATTCAGGATGGGTGGCAAACCTCATCGCTGAATTTAAGATGTAAAATGTCTTAATTTTTTCGAACACCTGCCTTTTACAGGACACTCGAAAACTTACGCAGAAGAGTGGGAGACCAATTCTTTACCGGGTGCTCCACGGGATAAAGGCTTCAAACCACAATTTTGTAAAAACTGGTTTTATGTTAGAAAATAAATCATTTGTGTCTTGTACACATTCTGGTAAAAGGATTCAATCCCCAAACATCTAGTTTTTGCAGGAAAAGCAAAATATTTTTTTAGCCAGGACTTAATTGCAAATATCGAATAGGACAAAGGATTCAAACAGCACGAGTTTCATTATTAATACAAAAAAAAAAAATCCAAACATGCGACATACATGTTGTCAGCACAAAGAACTAAATCAACATTTTGTAATTTTTTTGCTTATAACTTGATAATTCCTGCACATTTCCTCTTGAATTTTTTGATTGATATAATAAAAAAAACTACATTACAATAGGATGGTGAAATAATTTATTTATTTATTCATTCTTTACTGTACATTGATTAAAAACAATTACATAAAAGGTATACATTCAAATTAAATACAATCAATATACAGAGGGCGAGTTTATCGCAAAGGCGCGATCTCTTCCAACTAACCCAATAATAATGACTATGATATGTCATTTTCTTTACCTCACAATATTTTGATCTCCTACAAAATTTTACTGATGTAGTTTGAAGCCTTTGTCTTGAGCACAGTCAATATTACGCTGTTTATAAAAAAATTGTTTTGGATGCAATCTGTACCTAAATTGTATTTAGCGATTTTAAATATATTTATAGATCTTTTTGTTATACAATGCCTTCTTGAAATATTTAAATTAAACATGGAAACATCACTTCATTCCAAAATTTCACTATTTATGAGTTGTTTGGGATGGACCCATAATAAATCCGATTCTTACATAGTTTAGATTTCAGTGGTTTGGGATAAAAAATGCACAAATCATAAAATGTTTTTTTTTAATCAAGTATTCAGAAACATTCTTCTTGTTGAGTTATATAAAAAAAACTGTATTTTCCAAATTCGTTAAATCCTATAATATTTGTGAGAAAGCAATGGAAAAAATCTATGTTAGTTTGGAGATCAATCAAAGACTAATATTTTTTTTGTTCTCTGGCAACATTTTGCTACAAGTGAATTTGTCCACTGTTGATACCAAACCACACATTCTGCTCAATTATCATTACTCCCTTATAATTACTTTTGCACATAATCACAGCTTTAGGCCAATGTGATGTGGAAAGAGTAAAACACTGCAAGTACATTAATGTTAAATATAATTTTCATAATTATTACTGTCAATAAACTTATTATTATTATAATATCATCTCAGGCTATATAACATTGTGTTATTACGAGATGTGTTCATTACATATTATTATTATAGTCGTCAGGACACTACTAGTTACCCCGCTTACGGGTGTTGCCGTAATGATAAATAGATAGATAGATGTTACGAACAATTTGTGTAAATATTTTGACCCACATTGTATTTATATCATAATAGTTAATTTATAAACGATTCATATTATTATTAAATAATCAAATGTACACACTTCATCGTTAAGAAAAATCATAGATATTGTAAGTCGGTGCATTATTAAATATTGTAATATTTGATATTGTTTGTGTCTTGAATCCACAGAGAATGTGAAAACTTGCAGTTTTAGAGTACCTAAGATAATTATTCCGAACGTATCTCTTTCACAATGCACTATTCTCATGACAGCGATATCAGAATGCTGAGAATGTCACGGGAAGAGGTGACTCAATTAGCGACTAGTTTCTGCCCCGTACTCTCAGGAGAGCGTTAAAGGGTGAAGTGAGTTATTAATAACGGTAATTTTGCTGAGTTTGCAGACTTTGTTTCCTGGCTGAATAATAGATTATTTCACAAAAAAATCTGCCATATACAATACATAACAATTAATATTCTGAGAAAATTGGACTAAACAAATTTTTTTCATCTCTTTTATATAATTTTTCATGCGTACTCCCCAATTCAATGTTCAATGCATTTCCCCTGGTAAAATTTTATTTTATTAATATTTTATTTTACATTGATTGCCAACATTTCAACACGTAGCAGTACTCTATTCACATATAAAAATAATCAGTCAGCACGGTTCCTTTTGTGATCCGCTTGTCTATAATCTCATCTTACGTTTGATATATCCTTGACTCAAAACTGAAGTTTTTCTTTCATCCTCTTATGGGATTGACACACACAGTGAATGATATTATGAAATAGTACTAATAATTAATTCTTGTAATTTGTTGATCCTTTATTATAATATAAAAATAAATCAATAATATTGTTACGAATATATCTAATATCAAACTCAATAAAATAAATCGTACGGAAGTAGGAACTATGTTTATATATTATATCCTTGGTACACAAGAGAGAAACTTAATTCCAAAATATTATTCGACGCTGTTTTAAGATCCTTTGACCGCTCTCATGGGTGTCGGTGGAAAGGGCAGCTTTCATTTTGCTTCTAATACCAGTGATGTTGCTCTGGCACCGTAGAACGTCAAGACAGAATATATGATACGCCAAATGATAAAGAATGTGAAATATTATTTTATGGTGTGAATAACTCAACTCAACTTACTTCCGATACCCGAACAGCCTTTGTATACCCTCCAAGACAATCTGACTCCCTAGACAAACCGTACATGGTGATTGACTACAAACAAATTTTCAACAATAGCCCATATTTACACAGTACATTGTAGGTAGATTGTCGAAAAGTTCACCAGTAGTCGATCGCAAAGTGCAGTTTGTCTACGGCTCCGGGTCTCCAAATCATTCAGTCTTGGACTATGAATTACTATTACTCAAATAATACTACTACACTACATAAATTAATTTCTCTTGTATATCAACAATATTACATATATTATTATCTTAATTAAGAATATTATATTAATTAAAGCAATTCACTGTTGATATGTCACATTTTAAGATTTTGTGAATGTATAAGATTATTTATATTATTATTTTGATTTTATTTACGGAATCAGTTGACAATGATAATTAACTATTTTACTGGATTGAATAAAACCCGCCATTCTCATTTCGATAGCATTTTGTATAAAAATAGATCTACAAAGTATCCAATACTGCTCTCAGATAGAAGATTATTGTTGAAAAAGAATTGATATAATGAAAACAAAATTGTTTTTGGTTTTACTACGATTTATTTGTTAAATAATTTACCAGGTTTCGACCTACGAGGTCATTGTCAAACTCGAGAAAGTTTGACAATGACCTCATAGGTCGAAACCTGGTAACTTATTTAACAAATAAATCATAGTAAAACCAAAAACAATTTTGTTTTCATTATATCAATATAATGGAGTTTTACAAAATCAACGTTGACTCAATCAATTGAAAAAGAATCTCGTATCTATTGTTTTAAATCAATTGTAATAAAAAAAAAATTGTTTCTCTTAAAATTTGTATTGGATGTTTCGTAGCATGCCAATAACATGTTGTTCCTACTAAAATATAATCATTAAAAGACATTAATGTCTTCTACTTAAAACTTTATGTGAATTCTGTGAATGGGATCGACAATATGCTAATAAATATAAAAAGTCTTCTTATTCAATCCAACAACTTCTTAATTGTTAAATAAGGTTTTCACAGCTCTTATAATTTTGTTAGGTTATTGGGATTTCTGTGTAGTTGTCGCCATTGTCTTTGAGTTCAAACTCCTGAAAATAGCACCAGCACAGTCGCCGAAACAACTACACAGAGATCCCGAGAACCAGACAACATTTTGATTGTTAGTTTATTGTGAAGCTGTGGTTTGTTTTTACTCTAACCATTGCATTCACCAAAGACATTGATTATATCATTATTTCTAGATTGTTTGAAAAGATGGGAAAATATTAATATGTAGTTTAATGTTTTTTTTTTCAACATTTACATTTTTTGAGTGAAGAACTTTAGATGCATAATTTTTTTGTATCTATTGGGCAAATTTATTATTTATTGTCTTTTTTTGTCAACATATAAATTAACCAAACAGAGTTTCATAAAGGATACTAAATAATATAAATCTTATTTTGAGTTAGTCTTTTCTACAAATCAGACTTTTAACATCATTATTTTTTTATTAGCACATTCAGTATGTTTATTACATGTCGTTAGCCTGCTTGCTACCCCACTTGAGTCAGAGTGAGTCCTTTTTATGTATTTCTTTTATAGAAAGTAATACTCTGTAATACAGTGTAACATGTTATATTACTGAAGAAAGAAGACCGGCATATCCAAATTATATGCAACATGCAATGATAAAATTGAAAAAAACACAATATATCGTTATGTATAGTAATAACACAATATATGGAACATGCAAGTTTCATAGTCAATTAGAAATAGTTTTGTTTTCCATCTGTGTCTTAAGCATTGTGAATGATTTGACTCAAATCAAAATTATTTTGATTGATTAAATAAGTATAAAATATCAATAAATCACTCTCTTCATATTTTGTTTTAAATTACCTTTTTCCGAACTCTCAATCGCAACTAAGTAGACTCTATTCTTTTGTTGATATTTATTTTATTTCTGGCAACATTTTAATCAAAACTAAAACGCCTGCCAACAATTTTGCTCATTTTCTCTTCATTACTTTGACATGACAAAACTTGGTATCTTGTTAAAAAAATTTAAAGAGGCTTTTAAGCTACGAATGCTTTGTGCATTTGATTGTGCATTTTTGTGCTAATTTTTTGTATGACTTTGTATATTGTGGTTGCAAAGCAATCAGTTTTGAGTCAGAAAATGCTTTAAGAAAACTTTTTTAAGTATCGTTGTAAAACATCAATTATTATTAATATGAAATATCCGTATATCGGAATGAAACTACACTGTGTCCTTTATAGTTTATATGTTATTTTTCAGTAAAGTTGTTCAAAGTTTTTTCAACATAGTTACACATTTTTCTTCTCACATATTTATTAACACATCTACTGTCAAAAATGATTATAGATTGCTAATAACTTAAACTCTGATTTTTATTTTAACTTTAAAAAAGTCTTATCAAAATGGCTTCGATTTGCTATTACAACAGATTATATTATAATTTTTTGATTCATGGATATTAATAAATGTAACGCTTTTTCAACATAAGTAATTACGTCATCAAAAAGAGTGTATTTATAGCATTGGTTCACAACAAGTAAAATTCCATAATTGGATAAATTAAAGCAAGCATTTTGTTATATATAGCAGAATGAAATGCTTTCAATTTATTCAAAAAGAGCATAATGAGAACTCTATGTTCATTTATAGTGTTGGTACACAATTAGTAGAATTCCATAATAATCCAAAAAGAGTGTAAAACATTATGTTCATTAGTTACTTTGACCAATATCGGACATAGTGTAGTTTCTCACCGACATAATTGTTAATAAATTCCTACAAGTATGATAATAAATAATAATGTACTTTTCACATTGATATTTATAAATAATTCTGTACATTTTCTATTAATTTTATGTGATTATTTTTCTACAAATGCTTTTAAATTCGATTAAATAATTGTTTAAACAGTTTATTGTTGTTATTTCCACATGGTAATCACCGCAGAAGTGGTCATGGACTTATTTTGCTCCCTTGAATTTTTTTTTCTGACAAGCAGAAAATTTCTTTGAGGTCAACAAATTCTTCCATACTCAATGTTACTATTCTGACAATATTGCTATATTTTGATATAGGTATGAATTATTTGTTTTAACACAAGGGTGGTACTTAAATCTGTCCACATCAAAGGTGTAGGCAGAAAAGATAACCATCAAATATTCAAGCAAATCGTTTACGCTTTTCTTCCTTAGATGACTGCATTTCAAACACTTAACATTCAGTAATAAATAATTGCAACACTTATGTATTAAAATAATCAATATTTATTTGTAAATTGAAATATGCATAAATTATCACATATAAAGATTAGAAGTTATCTTAGGTTTACATTTAAATGTATTGGAAATAGGTATTTGCAAAGTGTTAAGGAGTTCATTAATTGGTTTTGTTGAAGTGGAATCTGTTCCATATGGAGGGATAGAAGCATACATACACCAAGCAGTGCCAGGGAGTCCTATATGCTCGCAATAACTCAAAACACCAGCTGTAATTCCCGTTAACATATTGGGCCGTTCCAAAGGATTATATGAATTAATTTTCTTAGCTGCTGAAGTACTAAGAACTCCCAATATGTAAGGCGCATCAGGAAACGGTCCTAAGTATGTAGTTTTAGGAGATGTTTGTACAGCAATAACAGTCCCTGCTTTAGATATCCATGGTTCTAGTAATGCTGTAACCTTCCCTCCGAGTTCATTTACTTGTCCCTGACATATGCACACTACAAGACCTTCAGCCAGATGATATATATTAACATTCACTCCGGATATAGTCGCAGAAGGACTTCCACTGACGATACAGTTTTCAGCAAAATCTACTGCAATTTTTCCTTCAAATATGATTAACTTTTTTATCTCATCTGGTACACTGGATTGCTTTGACCAAGATAATCTGTAATATTAACATTTTTCAATAAAATTACATTTGTTTAAGTTTTACCAATTTGTTTTATATCTGCATATTATTTTGTAAAATAAGATTTAAAAAATATATTGGTAACTTGTATAGGTATTGCTTATCACATGATAAACGCTATTATGAATCGCTTACTCTGCGGATGTTGTTCCAGTTTCTTCATCATTATCATGCACCCATAGAGCCCTACTAGAAGGCTCAATTATTTCACCAAACTGCATTTTCTTTTATTAAACTACGAGATGCAAGACTCTTAACTGATTTTTTTAGCGGAAAAATGAATTTCTTTTTTATGCAACAAAAAGCGCAACTAAAATGGTTTTTACTATTGTTATTCTTTGAAAATAAATATCGTACACATGAAAATTATTGTAATAAAATAGCTGCTAACTTCCCGCGATTCTATTTCACTTCCCCGACAAACTCAAAACCTCAAAACAAATGACATTTCAGAAGCATAAACGACTGTGAAGATCGTGCAGACAATTCGCAAACTAATGTTGCCAGGGCATGGTTGTAACTAGTCATGGCCACACTAAAGATATTGGCCTGCGTACTAAAACCATTTCCGGTTGCGAAAGATCGCAAGTGGTGCGGTGAAGTTTTGGTGCTTGACGGTTACTGTTGGTTATGGTGCTGTAGTTTCAATTAGTTTATCTACTGTTTGTAGAATTTATACTTAATGAATCTACCTTATTTCGATCTTACCAGGTTATAGAGTGATCGTTTTTGTTTGGTGAACGTTAAAATTTATTTTATATGTAAAAACAAGTGTATTTAACATGAAAAAAATGTTTGACGCTTCTCCGTATGAAATAATGGCGTGATTGTGTGTTACATTTTATAGGTTGCGCGCATGTGATTTATGTACCTAATTAATGGGACATCAAAGTGTAAAACTGACTATTATACTAATTCCGTGTTTTAAAAATGTCTGAAAGTAGTATTCGCAAGTTTACAGAGAGCTATCACAATCTTAAAGAATCTCACTTAAACCTTTTGAAATGTTCTTCGAAAGTGAGAGTTGATTATATAAATGTATTATGGTGAAAATATTTAGTAATCTTGGATTTTCATACTTCATTGTGTACTTTCATTTTGAATTTCAGCATCAAGGATATTGTTAATGACTCAAGATTCGGTTATTAACATGACATAACCTATATAAACAATCTGATGATGGCTTAGTCAAATAAAAAAATTTAACTGTTAGTAGTACACTGCGATAATAATTGAGACTACTGAAATATCCCTAGCCAATAACTTCAAATACTCCAGATGATCTCCTCCAAGAAGAGCCATCAACTTATACATGAAATAAAATAATCATCAATTTACATATGGCACAAAGTATAACTTGTTTGATTCGCGCATCATTCCAGTTCTTCCAAAAGGCATTCATGGTATCTACATATTAAGGTTCAAGAACATAAGAAATTTTGTTTAGAAAATATTTAGGAATATTATCTATCTATCTATCTATCTATACCATCACGGCATATCCCACAAGTGGGGTAGCCAGCAGATCAGCTGCATGTAAGGAACATGCAAACTGTCCTCTTCGTGCCAATATAAAACCAAGACATTCAGGATGGGTGGCAAGCCTCATCGCTGAATTTAAGATGTAAAATGTCTTAATTTTTTCGAACACCTGCCTTTTACAGGACACTCGAAAACTTACGCAGAAGAGTGGGAGACCAATTCTTTACCGGGTGCTCCACGGGATAGCTCCCGTAGGAATATTAAGTAATCAATAATCAATAGTAGAAAGAAACACTTGTCTCAAATTACATAACAATACAACATGTTTAATTCTATGTATTTCCAGTCCTAAATAAGAGCGTAATGCTCTCTGTTTCGAAAAAGATTATGGATGTAGAATTTTATATATTATAATAACATTTTACATCTTAAATTCAACAATGAGGTTTGCCACCCATTCTGAATGTTTTATTGTTGGCAGGGAGAGGACAGCTTGTGTGTTTATTACATGCTGCTGGTCTGCTGACTACCCCACTTGTGGGATATGTCGTGATGGTATATATATAGTAGAAGTATAATAACTTCGCACTTACATAACATTTTTTCTTTTTCAGGCAAGGCACCAGACACCGAGTGTAATTATGGAGTAACATAACATTTAGACGAGTTGAAAAATATTATGCTTGGAGAAAAATAAAACTTATCCAAAACTAAAGCTTAGGCAAAATTAAGTACTAGGTTAATGATAACTTGGAATGTCTTCGTTGATTGTATTTGTATATTATACTTATACCAAAAGTTGAAATTTTATCAGTCTTTGAATAGCTCACCGAAGTTTATATATTGTATATATATATTTCATTTCATTTCATTTAAGCATTCATAGTACTATTGTTTTGTACTATACATTTTATAGTTATGTATATTGTACTATATTGTATCGTAGAAAATTTTTCAAATAGTTTTACAATATTCTTCATGTTGTATGTAATGTTGGTATGTTTTCATAATTTGATTTGTTGACTAATAAATACTGTATGTTATAGTTTTATTGATATGTTAATTTACTCATGTTTTGATTTTTTCAGATCACACCTAGCTATGTTAATATTCTATTTTCAATAAACATATTTACCATCACATGACTTCTCTTTTTTATTGAACCCAACATTTACAAAAATCACATTGTAAGGAATAAGAATCAAATATAACTATTTTGAATTCTGATATATCATTAATATTTCAATAGTTAATTTTAGGATTATGGAAAAACTATTGAATGCTGGATGTCGCAAGTTCAAAACTTATCTTGATTATTTCTATTTTAAATCATATTTTTGGTTATGAAAAGAGCCAAGGTATTTTTTTTACTACCCAATAAGAACTTTAAAATATAAGGCAATTTGTTTTAACAAAGATTTACAAAGAAGTAGTTCTGTCTTCAGGTTTTTCTCGCTTTATCTTGGTTGGTATGATTCATATATTAATAAAATATAGGCATGCTGCTTAGAATCATATTTTAAAATAATTTACTCTACTAGAGGAGTGAATAATTTAAAAATTACGGTACTAGGGACAGATTTGAACTACATAATGCCACTTCCGGTTTGAGTACATTAATACACCGCACTACTCTCGTAAGTAGGTATTTCAGTATGCAGGCCATTTATCTAGTGTGGCCATGGTAACTAGTAGACAGATTGCTTTGATGTTCCACGGATTCTTCCGATGCTTTTTTTATGCAGTTGAAAGTTACGTACCTACATACGTACCTACATAAAAATTACACTCAGGTACATGAAAATGCTTTTTTGTCTTTATAAGATAATGCCAATCACAAGTAAATAAAATATATTTTACGAATGATTCTAATTTCCCACCCCGTGTATTTCCAATTCGTTCTCTCTCTCTCTCTCTCTCTCCCTGGGCAATTATTAATCCCACATGATGGTTAATATATTTCCAATATATATTTCCAATTCGTTCATACTTATATAATCGTTAACTACTTCATAAGGCAAAACATACCAACATTTTTTATTGTGTATGACAAAGTAACTAGATTCTCTATAGTTCAATTTATTAAGACAGAATAAATAAAAATGTGGGTATTAAATTATCATTTCACATTTATAATGTATTTATACTTCCCTTTTCATTTATACTTTCAACATTGGCAGTATTTTTAAATATTTATTTAGTATCTTGGATGTATGTATGACTGCTGAATTAATTTGGTAAGTATTTATGGGTTTTCCTTGGTAAAATATTTTAATAATAATACAAAAAATGACTAGAAAATATTTTATTCAAGAAATTATGTAAGTACGAAATATATATATATTTTTTATATAAAAATATTTAATATTATCTACTAATATTGTAAGTACTATACACTATACAATTCATAATGTAGGAATCGTCATCATCCAATTCGCGACATAATTATGCATAAATTCAAATTTATCATAAAACAATGTTTAATTGTAAAAGAATGTCATGAAGATGAATGCGACTTGATATCTCATAAATTAAAAGAATACTTAGTGAAATAATTACTCTTAATTAAACACAGATATATACCTTAAAAATAATTGGTACTTATTCAGCTAATTATTTACTTCGAAAAGCAACCTCTCATAAACCATTAAGTTTCATCATTATTATCACAGACTGGGCGCAACATAATAACAAAATAGGACGACATTTTATTTCATCTTCCTATTTTTGTTTATATACCTATCATCAAAATATAAATTTATTTAAACAAACCATTACAAAAGAAATGTTAACTCAATCAATAAAATAAAATAATATTCTTTTGATTTATATTTCTTTTTCTTAAAAAACTGCGAATTATTTGATTTGCGAGAGCGTGCACGATTAATAAATTCACGATAAATTTTCATTTTCACTGATTTTTACATTTTTTACAAGTATGATAAAATAGTCTTCAAACACCAATAATTTGGTTCTGTTCCACTCCCACCAAGTGTTCACTTTATAAAAACTCGAATTGATCTACTCCGCACGTGGAAGATTATATACTACTACTACTATACCATCACGGCATATCCCACAAGTGGGGTAGCCAGCAGATCAGCTGCACGTAAGAAACACGCAAACACGCAAAGATTATATCACAATGTTCAGAAAATAAATGGTACCTACCATTTATTTACAATATATTATTTTTATTCTAAATATTCGCTTCCCCTGTTTCTTTATTATCTATTGTAGTATACTGAACTTTATTCGTTAGTGTTTCTAATACTGGAGAAAGTCTGCTTCTAATTTGGAATCGACTGGTGTAAATTAATATCCCTATGATACAAGAAAATGCTAATGTAAAGAATATGAGAAGACCCATTGTAGCCTTATGACCTTTAGTAGTAGTATTTCTTGAAACACTTTCTCTACAAGGATTTATCTTCACCTTCATCAATGATCTTCCAGACACAGAACGCGGTAGAGAACATGTCATGCCTTCTTTTTTTCTCACTGTGACGTTTGTTTTCTTCAGCCAAGAGTATAAATCCCATGAAGTACAGTCGCAAGCAAACGGGTTACCTCTCAAATCCACCACCAAAGGTTGGTCTCTTCCAGGACGAGACGTAATTGTTTCGAGCAAACCGAGTTCTCTAGATGTTAATGTTTCTATTTTGTTTTCTTCCAAATCTAAGAATCTCAAATGCGTCAAACATGAAATGTTAAAAGTTATTCCTGTGAGTTGATTATTTCCAAGATGCAAATCTCTTAGTTCTTTCAAATCGCAAAAAACTCTGTGATCTCTAAAACTTAAAATTTCATTTTGTTCTAGATGTAACTTTTGAAGTTTGGTCAAATTACTGTTCATAAAAATGTCATGCAAATCATCAGCCAATGCTGCATCAGTATTGTCTTGAAAAGCATCAGTCAAATGAAGTTCTAAAAGATTGACGAAGTTTGATAAAACCCTGGGATGGTGATGATTTACATCCGCAGCGTCATCGGAAGATATTATGAGCTTATTATGATTCAGTATGAGTCTCTCCACATTTTGTACGTGATGATAAGTCTTCCCTTTTATTTCATTGATGTGATTATTGCTCATGTCCACAACACGAAGATTTTCAAGGGTGTTTAGTGTCCCAAATACATTCCAAGGCATCTCGGGAATATAATTACCGGTAAATATCAAAACTTGTGTTTGCATTGGAAGATTCTCTAGAACACTTGTTTCTTTGAATCCTTGATCTGTACAATTGACCACGTATTGGTCTCGTAACTCATATTGCCTAATTGAACACGAACATTTTCCTTTGAATTCTGGTCCACAGTCATCAGTTCTCCCCTTGGCTCCTCCGCATCCATTGAAAATGGAAATAACCAGAATTAGGGATAAGAGGAGGGTGTGAGCCATCCTGCAACAATAATATTATGTATTAAATATTAGAGATTGTATTGAGAAATAAAAATTCCCGTCGGACGAGTGAGTCATTCGACTTGCTATTTATAAAAAAGAATCATACAAAAAGGAAAAAGAAATGTTTAAAGCAGTTAAAGATCATAGATCGACAGGGGTCACTATGCGCATCAAATTTGCAAACTTTTAAGCATTTACATAAAACAAACACAAAAATCTAATAAACATTTGCATAAATACGTAATATTCTCATGTCATCAAATGTTTAGGTCAAAGAAAACTAACATTATAATTTTAGCTTGCCAACTTTGTGCCCTTATCGCTTTTACATCAATATTTAGTTTAGAAAACTTCGAGAATCTAGAAGCAAGAGTTCCTGTGCAACAATATGGCATAATATTGTGTATGATGTCCTGCACCTCTTTATTATTGTTGCTTATTGAATATTCGCTGATGGACTATAATATTGTCGTCTGTTTAGTCTGACTCACAATAGAAGATTGATGACTAATAAATACCTCATTGGAATATTAATTAAGAACAATAATAATATTATATTTATTAACATTGCTATCTACATCATAATGCATCGTGGCTTTTTTCGGAATTCAGGTAATATAATATTAAATTTAGTCTTTTAATTGGACGATGAAAGCAGTCATAACATAATTTAAGGGTTTTCGCTTTGTTATTATTTTTTGGAATGATATTACTTATCAATATTGTCAATAACCCTCGATATTTTATGACACAAATATAGAATGGAATCAATAAAACATTTTAATTCGGGTTATATCTCATAACTGCTTCAAAAATTGCGAATAACCGTTAGATATAGAGTACCTACGTTAATTTATATTCTATATTATACACCTATTCGTCTACCAATACTATAACCCACACTGTTCAAAAACCGGATGACCGGGATGACCTACCTTTGCGGGTGTACCGTACTTCTAAAATTATTAGGTTTAGCGGTGAAATATGGGGCAAAGAAAACTGTGTAATGCAAAATATTTATTTCATTGAGTAAAATAATTGTAATTTTATCTCTCTAATCTTAATTATATTCTACGTAAGTGTTATGATTTCGTAGGAAATACCTACACCACTGTTTATTTGACATCAATACAATGTTTTTAGTGTCAGTCAAATCAGCAAACATTTCCTATACTACACAATAATACAAATTGGGTGCAAACACGTAACTTCATATTATTTTAGTCATCAAACTATTCGACCAAATAATAATAATAATATGATGTACCTTTAGGATAACCCACTTGCATAGTGCCCATAAATAGATGTCGCAACGGCTTATTTATGTGTACCTAACATTATAATGTCTTTGGTATGCAACAACTAACTTATTGCTAGTTAGGTAAGTATGTATTTTATTTATAATATTATAGGTATGCACTAAAAACAATTTAATCTTCCCTATACACCGATTTAATCGATCTGATAGTGCTTATAGAGGCCAGTTGCGATAAGAAATATTTAAAAAAAAAATATTACCAACCTGGAAAATATATACAGAGATTACAGATGTTAGGTATGATGATAACAAAATGTGGAAGTAGGTACGTAGTTCGAAACTTTTACACAATATTAATAATGTAATTTGAAACTAAACTTTTTTCATTGTATTTTGTCATTTTTAACGTATGGATAATCTATATTAAAGCCACTTTATGCAAGAAAAATTACATATTTTATTCGATGCGATAAATATTTGTATTATTTATATTTTTTGAAAATGAAATTGAATTAAAACAAAGAAAATCATTCCACGGTAAATCGTCCACAGAGTCACAGCACAGACATACACGCAAGGCTCTATCAGTTGAACTGCAATAGTGGGAGTGTAGTCTGTAGATTATTATTATTATTATTTGTATGGCGCAGTACTACAGGCCTCTCTCACTGAGTTCACAGGTAAGTTCTGTCGTCTCACTCAACAGGTATTATTTTCTATAACACAGTTATAATATCTACATAAACAAATACCACACCCACGTCAAACATAACAAGGTTCCTTTTATTTACTCGTATCACATTCATCTCTCATATACAAAGTAGATTCTTTGCTATAAATTATACCCTCATACGAACTCCTAGCATATACCTACACATTTTTATTAAGTTGGTAAATAAACATAGGTAAGTAGGTAGGTACTGCGTCATATTCATGTCCCAAATGCACCAAATGCTGCGATGTCACCGGAAGTCTCATAAAGACAATATTTTAAAACTAGGGACCACCACAGTTGATATAAAAGCATACAAATAGGACTAAATTTATCAAAAATTTGATGATAAAATGCTCATTTTAAAAATAGGTATAAACGGTGATAATTATATCCTGAGTTGGCTTTCCTCACACGTCAGTAATAAAAAATTAACTCAGGCGATTTCACAGTTCAAGTAATGTAGCTCTGGGGTACCACAAGGATCCCATTTGGGACCAATTTTATTTATTTTGTATGCCAGCGATATTTATTAGGTACTGTTTTAGCCGATTGAAATTTCTCATGTTTGCTGACGAGTGCGATACCAAGATCTTCAATAAAATCAACTGATGTGTGAGAGGTTATGTCGGTCTTTTGAATGATCTTCACCAACTATCTGAATATTGCAGAAGGAATTAACAGTTCTTAAACGTATCCAAAAGTAATTAGATTGTTTTCACGAGGAAACGTAACCCGTTTTTTTTCGATTATCAGATTGATGATAGCGTACTTTCCAGGAAGGAGGAAATACGTGACCTGGGGGTGTTAATGGACCATAAATTGTAAAGTTCATCGTTTGTTTCTTGTACAATTTGTGACAGAATAACTGTTTTCGTAATCCGTGAGACCATTACTGGTTTATTTATTGATTTTGTATTATATATAATGAGTTACAATCCATTGGATTGGTCTGCAACGAGTTTTGACTTATTTCTCCACTCCTCCCTATTCTCAGCCAGTCTCTTCAACTCCATATATGAGCCACAGCTCATGTCCCTCTTCAGTTGGTCCATATAGGCGTCTCTCGGTCGACCTCTGCCATTTGTGCCTTCGGTCCTGCCCTCTGCGATTGCGATGAGCAGTCCTGGGTGCCTGATGTTGTGGCCAATCCAATTAGCTCGTTGTTGGCAGATTCTTTTGAGGAGTTGCCTTTTTTCGCCAACCCTGGTTAACACTTCTTCGTTTTCGACGTGTTCCGACCAATGAATCTTCAGCATGCGTCTATAGCACCACATTTCAAATGCCGCTAACCGTCCGCTTTCCCTCTTGCTGATGGTCCACGTCTCGCACCCATATAGCAAAATGCTCCACACAAAGGCTTTAGTGAGATTCTTGATTTTGTATTAATAATACTTTATGTTTTGTCATAACTGTCTGCATTCTATAAAATTTGTAAAATAAAAATAATATAGTAATGCACTCTATTTTTGCGAATAGATTAGGTACGTATGTAATTATTTACAAATGTAATCAAATGTTGTAATACGTTTGTTGAATGGCGCCTTAAGCTTTTGCATTGCATTATAATATGAGACTAAATATTTTTTTAAATATATTTCTCTCTTTGAGCATTATTTAAAATTATGGCATTATAAGTATCTAACGCATAACAAAATATTCATTCAGGTGTATATATAACTAACTAAGATTTGAATTCAATGCAATACGAATCGTGTAAGAATCGTAATTGATATGAAGTTAAATAATGAAAATTAGTGTAATAATAATATATCGTATCCTATAAATAAATTTTCGTTGTGGAATTATCATATGATATATTTCATGAATTAAAAATACATACATTATAATGAGATTATAGTATTATATAAACCTATCTAAAAAATGCATGTTTGAAATTTACAGCAATACACACTGGCTTCTAGTTACACCGTGTAACGGTTCTGGCAACCCTAACTTTGACGGAACAAAATTTAAAAAAGAAAATCGAGAGTATTGTTGTTTCGTGGGTAAACTAAAAATTATAATATCACAAACATTATAATCATTTCTCTGATTCGTCTATTCTTTAATTATATATTTGATTTATTAAATCATAATTGAACTTATATTTATCCCAATCAGGACCCTGATACGATAATTTTCACAAATGTCTTCCTACAAGGTGAGGATATTATGCATAAAATTTAACGTGATTGCAAACTTCTATTTGTAATCATATTTTATGGATGTTTTGTATAAAATTTAATGTGATTTCAAACTTTGCTCTCGTCTGAAAATGTTCCTAAGCTTTTTATTATACAGTCATTATCTTTTTTAGTATGTTCCTTAATATTTGAAAGCTTTGTTGCATCAACTTGTCCATTACTCCATTCACGTGTCAGCCATAACACAAGTTTATTGTTTTTATTACAGCCTGCTGATTCTAAACGCGAAGAATTTCGCAAATATTTGGACAGATCTGGAGTAAATGATGCTCTAGCAAAAGTATTAGTTAAGTTATATCAAGAAGAAAACAGACCAAAATCTGAGCAAGTTCTGTCATATGTTGTCAAAGAACTTGCTGCAATCAAGGCAGAAGAATACAATTCTTCTGAATATAATGCAAGATAAGCAAAACAAAATCACTTCTTATATTATATATTTTTACATTGTATTAAGAATTTTGTTTACAATAATTATGCATATAATGTATTTCTTTCCTTAATAGTAATCAAAGATTTAAATTTTCTAATTAGTAAATTAACACCACAGGTAGCCATTCTTATATGTACAATCTGTATATTTTTTTTTTTGCAACAAAATCAGCAAAACTGACAACAAAATATCGTTTTTCTTATAAGTATATGTAAGTGATCTTAAGTGTTGAATAATTTTAAGATTTAAATGTGCAATGTGAAATGAAAATAAAATTTAATATATATTTACTGCTGAGCAAATATGCAAATTATAAATTTATTATTATAATGCTACCTATATTTTTATGCAATTTCTTCCACTGAACTAAATCCCTCATGGCAAATTAAACAGTAAGAAAAAAGCTATTTGAAATCATGTCAAAATATATTAACCAATACTCTTGTAATAATATTTTCGTGTTGATATAAACTGACTTTTTGACAATTTGTTGATATATCAAAAAAAAACATTTTTTAGACTATTGAGACAAAATTCTGACAATATTTAACAAAGAGTCCAGACTTACAGAGGAAACATTTTCTGTTTCACCAATTTTATAAAAGAAAAAATAAACTGAGAGCATATACATTGTATTGTCTTAGACGCTCCCGAAAAAGAATAATTATGTTAAGGTAATTAATACATAGGATAAAAATTGTTAGATACATATAAAATCTTAGTTCTAGTTTTACATTAAGTAAAAATCTTGATTACTTGGTTTATAATTTATAAAATCACTGATTAAAAATATTAATTACTTTATATTGTTATTAAATTATATTTGAGTTCGTCGGTAGCCTGGAGGTAGAGTCTCGGCCTTATGAACATGAGGTCTGGGGTTCGATCCCAGGTGCCGGCAAACTCCCCTTTCACGACACAAGCTTTTAGCTTTCTGTGAAAGGTGTATAAGGTTGTATTTGGGTTTGTTACAAAAACCCAGATTATATCTTTTTAAAAAAAAAAAAAAATATGTAGGTATATCCATTAATTAATAAAATGAGCATAATATTTCAATGTATTATTTTGTAATACAAATGTAGTTAAGCGAAGAAGTATAATATTGATATACTTACCCTCTCATTATGTGAATTCAACAGAATAAAATGATAAATTAATAAAAAAATATATGGAATTTTTATTTTATACCTACAAAAATTTGTTCATCTAATTCCAACCTGAATGTCTTACTTTTTTGTGCCACAAAGAGGGTGAGATGTATGTTCATTACAAATTAAAAGTATCTTTTGAAGATTTGTATTATATATACAAAGATAGATCTAAAAAATAGTTTTTATACGGTAGATCCAGACAACTTCACCAATCTTTGCATATTTCTATAAAGTAAATAGAATCTGAAATAACTTTATTTCTCGGATATTTCAGGAGTCCAAGGACTCTTATTTATCCGTTTAGGTGACAATTTATTTATTTTTCAACTGACTCTAGTCTGTCAGTACTTCTATGCCAGTGTTGGCATCTCCGACCCTACCACGTCAGTGGGCGTGGGACTATAAAGTAAATAAGAATTTTTATTCTAAATTCACTTATGAAAAGAGAATACTTTGTACGAGCAGGACATACAGTTCTGTAAAGATTATTTTCTTGGCCACCTGTTAGAAAGTTGTGATGGAACTAGATAATATGAAATTTAAATTTATACAAAATAGTAGATACCTACATAACTTCCCTGGTTACCATGGTATTCAACAAGCTTTGTGAGAATTGAAAAACATTATCTTTTACATTGCATTTTTCATAAAAATATATTTTTTATCAACATTTTCCAGACCAGCACACAAATACAATAATGTCTTCGTATAAGGTAAGCATATTTTACAACATATGAAAAATTGCATGAATCTAGAGGATGCTAAAGAAGTATTCAATGGTAGAGCAATATGGATTTCCCTTCTCTTTGCATACCCTACTTCAGATACGGTATGAGGGTACCTATTGTATATTTTACAATTCCTGCTTAGAAATAAAAGAAATTTGCTTAATTTATACTTTAGTTACATAGTACATACATATCTTATTGTTCAGGCAAACTGAGAATAGATTGACAGGAAGTAAACACATTCTGGTAATGAAATGTCTTTAGCAGTTTGATAAAATGGTTTGGTTAAAATATATACATTTATGGTTTGGTAATAAATCCAGATGATTTGGACATAAAAAGTGAATAAATTATGAAAAACTGTGTCTGAAAGAAGGGCTCTATGGAGGCAAAGTTATTCAAAATCTATATGAATTATCAGGAATGGACATGTGATCATCACTGATGAGTAAGAAAGTAAATTAATACTTTGCATAAATAATTGAGTGAATATGGAGATAGAAAAGAAATATGCTAGGACTGGTTTGTGTGGTGATCTATCTTCTCGGGCTACCCCACTAAAGAATGAATGTTTAAGGTGTATTTCAATTTCCCTCTTTCACAATACACCGTTCCTATGACAACGATATCAGAGTGCAGGGAATGTCGTGGAAAGAGGTGACGCAATTGGCGCAGAGACGCTCTGAATGGAGGAGGCTGGTTTCTGCCCTGTGCTCCCGAGAGAAGCGTTGAGGGCGATGATGATTTCTACTAGAGATGCAACAAATAGTATATTTGCCGAATACCAAATATTATGCAAGATCATTTGCCGAATAACCGAATATTCGGCAAAATAATGGAGGGAGTGTGCGGTACTCCCGACTGTTCATCTTGGTGTAGGTATATCATAAACATATCTATGTACCTACTAGACTTGCAGCGCGGTACATTTTTTCGAAATTTTTGTGTTCCAACATTAATAATAATATTATGGTGTTTCACTCCATATCAAATTAATTTAATTAATTAGATATTTGAGGATCAATAATTATGCATCTGCAGCTGACAATGAAACAGCAACAATCTACAAGCTATTAGTTCCTTCCAGTTTTACATTTAAACTATTCGGCAGAACGCCGAATAATAGACTAAATATTGTCGAATATTTGTTGCATCTCTAATTTCTACTTCTCATACAACCTTTTGAACTGTCATTGCTTATTCTCCAAATTGTCTTATAGGTGGTGCAAAAAAAGTTTATTTAAAATATAAATTAAGCAAATATATAAGGATATTTTATTATTACAGCCTGCTGATTCAAAACGTGAAGAGTTTCGTAAATATTTGGACAGATCTGGCATAATGGACGCACTGACAAAGGCGTTAGTGAAACTGTATGAAGAAGAAAATAGACCTGGGCCAGAATTAGCTCTCTCCTATGTCCTCAAGCAGCTAGGCGGAGTAAAAGCTGATGAGTATGAAGCAACTCAAATGAGAATACAAGAACTTGAAGAAAAATTAGCTAGTCTCATGCCTGAACCCAGTCAAACTTCAGCAAGGAGTTCACAATAAAAATAATACACGAAAGAAAAAGTTTCAACTATAATTATCATCCCATCATTTGTTTCAACCATGGTAAAAATCATATTATAAAATTAGATACCTAAACGAATTTTGTAATTATCATTTGTAATATTGTTTTAAATTCAAAATCATTATCAGCAAGTAAATGTTTTGAGAATAAGTAAGAATAAAAATCCTACGTAAAACACTATCATTACTAAGCTAAATTGTGTAAATTTATGTAATAATAAAAATTGTACTATCATTATTTTATTTCTTTTGTGTTTCATTTTTTATTTTCAAAATCCATTTGGGAAATTACAAATTTGAAAGAAAGATATGCAAACGAACATACATATAAGTAAGTCATTTTATAAATTGCACAACTGCCCTTTTTACACCCAGCTCCTCTAATACTTTCTAGGTTTCCATGGAATTAAATTGACTTTACAATTTGTTTATTTTGTCAAATTGACAAGTTCAATTTATTCATAAAAACATGGCAAAATTTTAGTGAAAATTTAATTCTTCACAATTGTCGCAGTCGCTTAACAAAGCTGATAATAAGCAAACACCACAATGCCACCAAAGGTATTATTAATATGATTACTCAATGATTCATTTTAGAATGTTGTCAGACATTTTTCATTTAGGTGTTACATCAGACGTTGACATTGTATTATCGAAGTCAACTTAAACAATAAAATAAACATAAACAATTAGTTATATCATTGTTTCGAATATATAGTGGCACTGTTGCTACATTAGTATGTTAACAAGACTTTATGAAATTATGTAATTTTAGTCGGGTGACTCAAAGCGTGAAGAATTCCAAAAATATTTGGATAAATCTGGTATCATGGATGCAATAGCTAGAGGGTTGATAAAACTGTATGACGGGGACAATAGACCAGGACCAGAAACATCTACAGACCTCATCCTCAAACTCTTAGGAGGAGTCAAAACGGAAGAATACGAAGCTGCACTCGCTAGAGAGAAGGAACTAGAAATAGAAGTGGCGAAATTAGAACCTGAACCCACTCCTTCTACAACTAGTTAACTCCATTTCTAGACAGCCACAAAAATCTAAAATTGAAACTAATAACGTCTAATTAAGAAAATATTTTAATTAAATACACTCTGTGTAACAATTCATTTATATTTTTTAGTTAATGAGTTTCGAAATGTTAATCCACATATACCCCTAAACACCACATCAGTAAGCAATAGGTATGTTAATATTGTGAAAATGGAATAGGTTGGCATCAGTCTTCAAATCTAGAAATTCCCGGTTGAAAGTCATAGGCTGCGGCATTAGGCTTAGGTCCCAGCCTAGAGTGAAAGACATTCTGGACAAAATGGTCTACTGGCACACGTTTTCACAATAATATTATTTTATAAACATAACATATTAGGTCTCAGTTTGGAGAATTTGACATGCACTCATAATTTCTACCCTCCTGTCCCCAAATTTTCAATTTGGTGAAGGTATTAAAAATATTTCACGATCTTCACGGTTTTAGTGAGGAATATTTAACGAATTTGCCAAAGGACGATTGGTCACCTTACATAGCTTATCTAAAATTCTGCACCCCCTGATATTTAATACATTAAGCAAATGCTGTATAGTCTGGAGCCTGATCAGGCTGCCAACTTCTGAAATAAAATCTTCAATACTAGATTTATCTACTGCAAACTATGCTGAAATGGTAAAAATAAAAGATTAATTGAATTAAATGTTTTTATTTATTAAAAGCATAGGGTTAACACAATAAAAATAAATAAACAAGAAGTATGTAATATGAAAAACAAAATATAAATACTGTGAAATGCTTCAGCAAAATTTAACCATATTTGCCACATAAATTACGAATTTTAGTTTTCCATTTCATAACTTATCATTTAAATTTTCTCTTTAGGAGCCATGTCGTCAGGTTCCCCGAACAGCAGACACATAAAATAATGTTTTCTATAAATGCACAAAAGATAAACAGTTTACAATAAATGAAAATTAAATTGGTTTGGAATATACAAAATTTGTGACAATCATACTGAAAAAGTGAACTAAGGCTAAAAATTGTAATTCGGAAATACTTCATGCATGTGGAGATTTACAAACGAGCTAATCATTTGACTCTTTGAAATGCTGCGACACATTATTTTTTCTTCCATGATGGTTTATAAAAATAATGATTTGAGCTTATTGAAATCTACCAATTCAATCCTTCTTCTTTCTTTCAAAGGCAAAGTGTACATAGTTTGTTGAGTGATACGCAAAATACTCTAGAAATATTTTAAAAACATTCTGCCTAATTATCAAACATCAACATGAATGTCGGTATAATAAGGATGAAAAAAAAAGCTTAGAATGGTTGCATTTTAAATTACGATAGAATGTATTTTACTATACATTAACAGGTTCAACAAATATTATTCACATTTTCCGAAAGGAAATATAAGTTTATAAGTAATATATAGGACCAAATAAATGCAATTAGGAATAATCAATAAATTATGGGGGTGAAAATATCTTGTGGGATGGTTTGTATAATAATTATTCAGATATTCAATGTAAATAATATATTCTATTACGGAGAATAGTGTTAGTTCATGGATAATTGAATTGAATAAATATATTATGTATATATTTCAACGTGTGTACGAATATACATAGCTATGTGGAAGGTGTTACGTGACGATATGTCATGCCAAAAAAATGGGAAAAATATTTAGTTATACTTAATTGAGAACTGAAAATGATATTCATGCTTGGTTTAAATGATACAGCAGCTAAAGCTAAACAATCTTTCATTATAACTGTGCCGCACTACTCCATACAAAACATATTCGTAAAAAATTAATTCACTATGTAATTTAAAAATAAAATTTTGATGCATTTGCGCCATTCAGAAGCTTTCTAAGATTTGAAATCTAAATCAAAAAGAAGTACGAAATTACATAGTGGTTCAAGATTTTTGAATATGTTACGAAGCTATTACATATTTAATGCCTCAAAATATCTGAAATCTATACAAAACATTGATTATTTTTATGGGTTCGTTAGAAGAGATCATTTCTGCAGTAAACTCGCCCATTGCACAGTATCATTTATTTGTACCACATTGTTTTAGAGCTTGGTAATTGTGTATGCTCCTTATTGTGCAATAAAGTTTATTATTATTATTTCAATTTGATGTAGGTGTGGCTCGACACATTGCCCCGTACCACCATCCATGTATTATTTGTATAAGTATTATTAGTATGCGTGATAGAGTGATGTCAGTTGATGCATTTATTATGTGGCCGCAAGTTTAGCTTTGCTTGCTTGCCGTCTTGTAACATCCCAATTGTACACACGAGCCATGTTTACTTCTGTAGTTGTGAATTGATCTCTGAAATACAATGCAGCACATAAGAAAATCAATTAAATACATTAATTGAACTTAATGTTTCAGTGTTAAATTTGTGAAACAACAGTTTAAATAAGTTTAAAAAAATTAACACTTAGTTTCACAATCGTGTATATAATGTATACCACAAAGATGCCTAGCGCTTTCACCAACGGGGCTGTGTATAAAACTAAACTAATTTCTCTTAGTATTATGTGTGAATACATTTTGGCACACTGAAATTATTTTTTCTCCATAACTCTAGTCCTAGGGCATTGGCCTTTATTTATATAGCAATACTTGCTCCCGACATTCAAATAGTGGTTCTATCTCAAAACTGTAATTTTTGGACATTGCCCCTTTTTTGCCAAGGTGCAGAAACATAACACGTGTTTTTATTCCACCTAGTTTATGGAAATTAAAAAATTAATTTTTTAATGATAAATTGTAAGAATATGTGAGAAGTGAAAGAAGTATGTAAGGATAGATCAATATGACATCCTATTCTCTCTGTCTACCCCACTTAGTAAATTGTATGAGGGTATAGATAGAATTTATGTATACTTTGCAGAGTCCCCAACAGAAAAAGAAGTTTCCCACTTTTCTGTCTTCTAGTGTCCTGTAAAAGGCAAATATTTATAAAACACCCCGAATAAGATATTCAAAATCTTCAGTTCTGTGATGAAACATACCACCCATCCTGAATGTCCTATGTATTATTTGGGACAGAGAACAGCCTGTGTGTATATTGCATCCAGTTAGTCTACAAGTTACTCCACTTGTGGAAGATGTTGTTACGGCATAGATGGATCAAGTCAGTCAGTCATCGCCCTCAACGCTCCTCTCGGGAGCACAGGGCAGAAACCAGCATCCTCCATTCAGAGCGTCTCTGTGCCAATTGCGTCACCTCTTTCCACGACATTCCTTGCGCTCTGATATCGTTGTCATAGGAACGGTGTATTGTGAAAGAGGGACGCCCGGGCCTACGGAACCCCTGCGGACGGAAGAACAGTGCTCTTTTTGGCCAACTATCATTGGGCATTCTCAAAACATGTCCCAGCCAGGACCATCGTCTCTCTTGTATTACGGAGATTACAGGTCTCTGCTGGGTGCGCCGGCGCACAGCATCATTTGTAACATGTTCATACCATCTGACATCCAAAATCCTTCTAAGACACTTGTTTTCAAAGCTTAGTATCTTCCGCTCTTGAGCCTTGGTTAAGTGCCAAGACTCGCAGCCATATAGAAGGATTGGGATGATGCACGCATTGAACAAGCGACATTTTGTCCTGATGCTGAGTCCAGACGCCTTCCAAACTTTGTTCATGTTGTTGAAAGCCCCGCTAGCTGCTCCTATGCGGATTGGTAATTCCGACCGGAGATCACCCTCTGGCGTTATGGTTGCTCCCAGGTACCTGAATTTACTAACCTGAGATATTTGGGAATTGCCAACCATTAGTGGGGTGTGAGTACTCGTGCATGTACTATTACATATGTACTCCGTTTTACCAGCGTTGATACGAAGGCCAAGGCGCAAAGAATTTTCATAAAGAGCATTAGCGTTGCACTGTAATCCGTCCACAGATGTATCAAAAAGGGCTAGATCATCCGCATATTCAAGATCGTGCAGCACTCCCACAGACGTCTCACTGTTTTCACGCTGTGATAAAGGCACACCGCCAGGGCCCAGAATAGATTTTCTGAGCAGGTAGTCCATAATTATGGCAAAGATAAAAGGTGCCAATACACAGCCCTGCCGGACTCCAGTGGTGATCCTGAAGGTGTCAGTTGGACCACTTGATGTTCTGACAGAACATTCAGAGTCCATATGCAGGGCTTTGATCATGGTTACCACCTTGGGCGGGATGCCATACGCGGCCAGTATTTTCCATATGGTTGGTCTGTGGGGGCTGTCAAAAGCTTTTTCGTAGTCAATGAAGCAACATGCAAGCGGTGAGTTGAACTCTTGCGACTGTTGGAGTACACATCTGGCACAAAAAATTGCGTCCGAACAGGACTTGCCAGGTACAAACCCGCATTGTTGCTTTCTCAGAGATGCCAACACTGGTTTTTGAATGCGACTCAATATGATTTGTGAGAGAACTTTACCGGGCACACTAAGTAGTGTGATGCCACGGTAATTTCCGCATTCCAGTGGGTTTCCCTTCTTGAAAAGTGTCACGATGTATCCATTTCTCCAATCTTTCGGGCAGAGCTCCTCATTCCACACCTTGTTAAAGAGATGGTACAGTGGGTGGATAAGCGCATTCATGCCATACTTAAGGAGCTCTGCGTGGATTCCATCCTCACCTGGGGCCTTGTTGTTTTTTAGCCTTTTTACAGCTGCCTCAATCTCCTCATGTGTTGGGGGGGTTTCGGCTATCCCAGATACCTGTGGGATATCTAGGTCGCTATCCTCATTGCCAACATCAAAAGGTGAGGAGGGGTCCGGTCGGTTTAGAATGAACTCAAAGTGTTCTCTCCATCTTCCTCTTACTAAGTCAGGGGCAGAGATCAGGTTTCCACTGCTATCATTAATTGAGTCAGCAGTCTTATTCTGACCTCTTCCTCCCAACATGCGGGTAATTTCAAAGAGAGTCTTCGAGTCATTCCTGGCCGCGGCAGTTTGTGCAAGCTGTATTTTGGCATCGACATCACGTCGTCTGTCTTTGCGCACAGAGTGCTTTACCAGGCGGTCTAGCTCTCTGTACGAATTTCTTAGGGCCTCCAGTTTCGTAGGGGACTTTTCAGCATCTCTGAGTATCTTGACTTTTTGGCGATCTTGAATATATCCCCAGGACTCCATAGACATCCATGGTGGTTTGTTCCTCTCTTTGAACCCAATGGACGCAACCGCTGCAGCCTTCACTACTCTCTGGAACTCCTCCCAGGCCGACTCTACTGAGTCAGTATCGGAAAGATACCGAGAGAGTTCAAATTCTTGGTGCAGCTCAGCCTCATACTTCATGCGAGACCGAATATTCCCCAACCCACAGACGTCAAACACTCGCGGTGCAGCTGGTTTTGCAAATTTATTGAACCTTAGCTTCATGGCTCCGACAAGGAGCTCATGATCCGTTTTCAGGTCCGCTCCACGAAATGTCCTGACATCCTGTAGATCAGAGCGGTCTCGGGCCTTAACCAAAAGATGGTCAATTTGGTTTCTGGTACGTCCATCAGGTGAGGTCCACGTGTATTTGTGGATATCCTTGTGAGGAAACAGTGTTCCTCCAATAAGGAGTCCTTGGAGTGTTGCGTATTCTATAAGACGGGAGCCGTTGTCATTTAGCACCCCCATGCCATGCCCCCCCATTACGCCAGGACCGCTTAGTGGGTCGTTGCCTACTTTGGCATTGAAATCGCCCATCACAACGATCCTATGCCTTTTAGGAATTTTGGATGTGACAGCTGCCAGACAGTCATAAAAACTGTCCTTGACCGTCCCCTCCGCATCCTCTGTGGGGGCATAACACAAAAGTACCGTCAACGGATCACCCGTTGCCCTAAACGAGGCGCGTAGTAGCCTGTCGGAGATGGGTTCCCAATCAAGAAGCGAGCCGGCGGCCCGTTTGCTCATTAGCAAGGCGACACCATGCTTGTGTTTTGTCTTGTGGCCAGAGTGAATCATGGAATAGTTCCCCGCCTCACTCCTACCACAATCCAAAAGACGTGCCTCAGACACACCTAGCAGGTCTAACCCATAGTCACTCGCTATCTTGGCGGCAACCAACTCCTTGTCATGCCTCAGCGTCCTCGCATTGTATGTTCCGATTTTCAATTTCCTTATTCGGTCCAAGTTCTTATGGTCAGGGGGGCTACATGTAAATGGACCCCTCCCCTGTAGAGGTCCAAGTGTCCGAGGCTTTATCCTGTTTCTGTTTGCAGTCGGTCACTTTAAGTATGTTGGGGGACAAGCCCAACGATACCGAGGCCCGGGGAAAGGACGGCTCCATCCTACCTGATTGTTGTAATTCTCAGTGGAGGCTCAAGACTGAACTGCCTTGAAACCATAACGTAAAAATTGAGAGATTACTTTTAATCTAGGCCAATGTTTGAATGTGCAATGTCATTGAAATAACATGAACATTTGAACAACAAAGGCCGATAGATGGATACATTTAATAAAATTCTTTAGTACAAAACATCTTATGATATGTTCAGGACTTCAAGAAGATAGCAGCATCAAGATTTAGATTGAGAGTTTAAATATCTATAATATATCTACCTAGTTTAAATATCTATAATATATCTACCTAGTTTAAATATCTATAAATCGGACAAATCTCAATCGGAAATTATGCTAACAGTGCGCAAACAATAATACACATGAATATTACCTGAGATAATCCAAGTCATGTTCCACGTATCCTAAATTCCTATTAGCATTGCTCATATTAGTTTCCAGCAATTTCTCAGCATCCTCCAGGGAATACTCCAGCATCACATTGGCCCCCAGCCACAAACATACAGTTTCCGTGCGAGGGACGGCAGCCTTCAGAAATACTTGCTCATTCAATAAGAACTGAGTCTGTAGTTCTTCTTTCTGCTCTCTCAGCAAACGAATCATATCTAATGATCTTGCTAAGTCGGGTAATTGTTGCTGAAGTCGTCTCTTCTTGGCTTGCAAGTTGTATTCCATAAATTTATATTTGCTGTGCTGCTCATCTAATCTTTTCAAAACCCTCTCAACCCCTTCAGAATTATCGGGGAGGGCCATAAAGGCATCCACATCTTCCTGAAACATCGAAAAATGCATTTAAACACCACATGATCCTAATCCACCCACAACCATACTTTATGAGCAAATTTCGAAATGACGTTTGTAAAACATTCGGGGCATTTTAAAACACAGATCGTTATACATATATGAAATAATTCAACTTTTAATATCAAATAAATATAATTATAATTGATAATTATCGAGTTAGAGCGATTCGGAACACTCACGATAAAATCAGCCTGTGGAATTCCGGCATAAGATTTGACGTCTTCGCCGGAGGTTTCAGGATTTTCTGCTGACATCTTGGTTATAACTCAATTTCTTATAATTAATAAAGTGTTAAACAATTATGATATAACGCAACCTCGGTATTTAAATGAAAGCAGGTATCAAATAACCAAAATACGATCCTCCAGCCTCCAAGAAATGGCCAATGACACCATGCGACAAAATGTTTCTTCTGTCTATGAATTTTTCTATGCATTGTTGTCTATGTTTTTTCTTTCTTGCTTTTTTGATTTTTGTTCTTTCATTCCTCCTTTTTGTCAGTATTTTACATGGACCTACCTATATACATCCATGTTTATACTTTAACTATACATACAGCCAAGTAGATAGTTGCGCAACACATTATAATACATAATGCAAGCGATAAAATAAACGAGCCGATTCGTGGCACAAGAAAGACACAACATACCGGAAAACGTCATCAGGATTGTGCGGGGTGGGGGATATGTACTTTAGTGGTGGGAGTGGTCAAAGGGAGGGGGCGCCGGTGCATCCGTCATTTGTGTCATTTCGTTTTTGGTCCAGTTGCCTGCGGTTGTTACTGACGTTGATATTAGTGCACGCTGTTTATTGTTGTTTTTTTTTGCCCAATTAATCACGCAGTGTTGGAGTAGTTAGTGAAAAAGGTAAGATAGTTTGAAATATTATTTAAAATGCTGGTAAAAAAAGGTAAATTATATTTATAGTGCGAATAATTTTTGAAAGATCGTTAATTGTGATTAATAGTACCTATGTAAAAAAAACGTAATGTTTTCAATATTTATTAAATTCATACAATAATTTATTTCGTGATTGCCAGTAGGTAGGTACATAAAAGAGACGTATTTGGTTTGGTTTTATTTTCATACTATAAATTTGTATTTCGATCGCCACATTGATACATTGTTTGACCTCAAATTTGGCTAATTGTGGACATTGATCATTGTGGAACCGAATATTGCTGATAAGATTATTAATTCTCGTGGTATTTAATGGGTAGCATTATATAATAAATAAATAAAAAAAAAACAAATATAATCCATTATTGGCATACAATCAATGCGTTTGTGAATTCAATTAATTATTTCTCTTTGTAGATTTTTTTTATTGGTCACGTGACGTGCTTGTTTATTTATTTATTTTTTAGTGTCTAGATTCCCTAAATTTTCTGTAGAGATCCTTTCAGTATACTTGTTTAATATGCGTCCTCACCAGCTTTCTCTGGATGGTTTACCACCCTTCTGCCCTCTTGTACAGCTTCCACTATCTGTAGGTATTTAATCGGGTCAGGGGCCCAATGTGCCTAGGTTCTTCCTTGTCCATTCCTATTTCCAAGCTCCCTAGCCACTGTTTAGAGATTCTTTCAAAATTCATGTTTAATATGTATCTTCACCAGTTTCTTCTGAGTTGTTTACTGACCTTCTGTCCTCTTCTACAGCTTCCATTACCTGTATTCTTGATCCTCTCACCCTTTGTAAGCATTTATGTCTATTGTCCATGTGTTGGAATAGATTGATTTAATTATTGTGTTATTTATGCATATATGATCATCTGCTGTATAAGTTTACATAAATGTTTCATATTATTTCAGATTGTTTGAACACTCTTCTACCATGGATCCAACTCTTTTTTGTGATATATTATGCGACAAAATCTTTAGCAGAAAAGATTACAAAGTTCGACACATGGAAAAGTCCCACAATGATGAATTTATAAAGAATTTCAAAGCGTTCCTATACAGTTGACGAGAGTATTGGAAACAGGTACCTATAAAATATATATTACTAATCTATTATTACCATACCACTGTAGGTACTACTTATACCATCACAGTGCATCCCACAAGTGGGGTAGCAAGCAGACTAGCTGCATGTAATAAACTAATGTAATAATAAAACTAATCTTGCCTTGTATTTTCTACTATACTGTACTATACCCTCACGCCGTGTCCCAAGTGGGGTAGGCAGAGAGAACGGAACGCCAAACAGATCTATCTTGTATTTTCTCTTTTTATAAATATTAATACTTCTATCTCATTCATATGTTTTCAGCGATTCTCTTTTCTGTAACATTTATACTTCATTCTAAACACAACTGATTAATTCACAGGTTATTCTACAAAGAAAATTTTATCAATCATATTAATTTTCATAACTTGATATTTAGATTTTATATACGAGTGCTAGAGTTTAAATATTGTGTTACCGAGAATGAGTGAACGGTTGCTCCAAAATGTTTTGACTCTCATAGTTAATTAATATAGTTGATTTTTAAAATGTTTTTTGTTATTATTGTTTATTGAATATTGATATATAAACTATTAATCAACTCCACATTATTATTTTTCAGAATTTTTTTGAAACAAAACATTATTGATGCACACAGTAAATCTTGAGATACATCAACATCCACCTCCTCAAAAACTGAAAAAAAATAGCACGTCCTGACTGCAGTTTACAATGTCAAAATAAGTGTTTGATTGTTCATCTAACAGATAAGTCACATCTACCAAGATCACATGCAACAGCTGACATTCAGTTCAATGGAAGGTATATTCTTCAATCATATTTTATTTGATTTGAAATGCAAACAGAGTACAGGGTAAAAATCTTAAGTAACATTTATTATTTTCCCACTTATATTTTATGTTCACTTGAGAGATCTACGCACTAAAGAAAATATGTAAAATATGAAATGAGGGACGGTAAAATCTAAGTGAAACTCTTACTTACTAACCTCTACCAGTATAGATGTTACAGGAATATTATGAGCTTCTTTAATTTAGTTTTTAAGTCAAATAGAATATATAATCTATAATTTCATATTTGCATATATGATCTTAATTATTTATATTTTTTCAAAGTTCACGATATAGAAGATGTGAATGGAAAACTACTTGTTACTCCCTTGTCAGGCATTACAATGCGATGCAAATATCTGATCGTACTCTATACTACTTCGTATGCCACCGAAATGAATTTTTTGCTGTAACATTGTATGTAACTTTTTCATTGTTTACCGGAAAATAACTATATGTTTTCAACTTATATTTAATATTTGTTATGGCTTTTTTTATGTTATATGTTGATAAATAAAATAATGCAAATAAACATCGTGTTTAAATTTTTATCAAGTATTTGCTCTTGCCCCTGATATACCTACTCTTAATTCTCTACCTGCTTTTTTTATAAGGGGGTTTCTCTTTTGGATATCGAAGTAGGCATATTTTATTTCCTTCAGAAACAGTCTATAAGAGGTCTGATATTCTCTTAATTCTCTACCTGCTTTTATAAAGGGGTTTCTCATTTGGATATCAAAGTAGGCATTTATTTCCTTCAAAAACAGGCTATAAGAGGTCTGATATTCTCTACCTGCTTTTTTATAAAGGGGTTTCTCATTTGGATATCAACGTAGACATTTATTTCCTTCAGAAACAGGCTATAAGAGGTCTGATATTCTCTACCTGCTTTTTTATAATGGGGTTTCTCTTTTGGATATCAAAGTAGGCATGTATTTCCTTCAGAAGCAGGCTCTGAAAGGTCTGATATATTCTGATTCTCTACCTAATTTTCTTATAAGGCTGGGGGCAACCTTTGGATATCTAAGTAGGTATGGCTTTCCTTCAGAAGCAGGCTATAAGAGGTCTGATATACCTACCTACTATTTTATAAGGCTGGGGTCAACATTAATTTGAGGTCAACCTTCTTTTGATATCTAAGTAGGTATGTATGTCCTTTGTGAAATCTGTTTGCGAGGGATGGAAGATACAATAAGGACATCAAATGAAGAAAAGTTGCCTCGCCAATGCTAGAGTGAATGGTGCACTTCGATCCATTGTTAGCAATAGCAATGTGTCGAACATGGCAAAAATGCTGGTGCACAATACTCACAATAACATTCTGGTACCGATATTTATTCATGCAAGAGAAACTTGGACTTGGTTAAAGAAGGACGAAGGTGGAATAAATGCTGTATGGAGATGTGTTCACTGAGAAAAATGGTAGGTATAACGTTGCGAGATCGAGTGAAGAATAAGAATATCAGGAGAATGAGAGGAGTGCTGTGGACAGAATGCGTATAAACAAGTTACAATGGTTTAAACATGTTGAGCGAATGCAGGATGATGAAGAGGATGTATTTATCTGAAAGAGGGGGTGTGGCTTGATCACGTAGATCAAATTCTTAAGGACGGCCTCGTGTTGAGCAAGAGAAATCGGCTTGTATGTATGGAATCTGGATGAGTGTAAAGGAAGTATGTAAGGATAGATCTATATGGCGTTCCATTCTCTCTGCTTATCCCACCTGAGGGTATATTATAATATGTATGTCCTTGCAATACTTAAAGATAAATACATTTTTTCATTCAATACCGCTGCAAGGCTTATTTTCTGCGAAGATAAGGGTAGCCACATCACACCTTTGCTGGAAAAGTTGCACTGGTCAAGAGTTAGTGAAAGGGACCAATACAAACTTAGCTTTATAGTCTACAAAGCTTTGAACAAAATGGCACCTCAGTCACTTTCTGAGCTCTGTGTTCTCAAAACACCTGCAAGTAGACCTCTACGCTCAGCTAAGACATCCACTAACATGCTGGACGAAAACAACAGAGCAAACAAGTCCTGCTTCCATGATAGAGCTTTTGGAGTCGCAGGACCCGTCATTTGGTACCGACTCCCCGAGGACCTCCGTAAGAACCAGCCGATAACAACGTTCAGGAGCAAGTTGAAGACATCGCTCTTCCAACATAGTTTCCCGCGCCCTTGAGATGGATGCTCCATAAAATAAATCATCCAATATAATAATAACACTCATATCCAAATCAACTCATTCTCCTACTACCTATCCTCATTCTTCACTCTGTCCCGCAATGTTTTACCAACCATGCTTCTCAGTTTCATTTGAAAGGGATATAAAAAAATATTATTTATGAAGGAACACACTAATAGATAGTCCATAATTACAAAACAATTAGGTAAAAATGCTAAATTTTGATAGTAAACTTGATTGTAAATATTACACCACCAACTGCAAGTAAGTTTTATTGATATTAGATGAATGGAGAAAACATAGTTATACTCGTAATCATATGACTACTGTCACTACTGTATAATATTTCAAGTGATGACATAGTATAAGAACCAAAGACTTTTATTGTAAAAGTCTTTGAATGGATCCAAGAAACATTTCAACAGAAACATATGAATAGAGAGGTATTTTTTTTAAAGATAAACTATACATAATGTAACACATATAGACGAGTTAGTACCCATAATACAAGATTCATCTTAGTTTGGGACTAGCTCGATCTGTGTGAATTGTCTATTTATAAAAGAAAATCACACAGATCGAGCTAGTCCCAAACTAAGATGAATCTTGTATTATGGGTATTGGGTACATATCCGTGCCCTTGAGATGGATGCATTACAGGAAAATTGTGAAAACATTATCTATCTATAAGTACTATCAAGACAAATCCCATTAAAAGAGTTAACAACAGATAAACTGCGTGTAATAAACATACACATTGCCCTCTCCGTGTCAGTTAAAGACCTTATAAATAACTCACTAATAATGTAGGTAGTATAAAATACTATGTATTATGCTGGTATGTAGTGGTTTTAGGATACTTGTTGAATTCGTTGTTTATACTATACTACACTATACTATACTATACCCTCACGCCATGTCCCAAGTGGGGTAGGCAGAGAGAACGGAACGCCAAACAGATCTATCTTTACACACTTCCTTCGCTTCCTCCACATTCATACAGTTCCTCATACACGCACGTCGGTTCCTCTTACTCAACACGCGGCCGTCCTTGAGAATTTGATCCACGTGATCAAGCCACGTGGTTCTCGGACGCCCGCGTTACCTCACACCCTTTCTTTCAGATAAGTATATCCTCTTTGTCATTCTTACCTCGTTCATTCGTTCAACATGCCCATATAATGTATTATATAGGTCGTCCTCCCCGCGCCATGAAAATAGTATTATGAGAACCATTCCTTTTCGTCAAATCGAGTGTATTATAAATTATAAGCAAAAAATAATAACTCCCACTAAATATTTCAATAATAATTAAAAAAAAAGAAAAAGCTCAAAAGGCTGCCGCTTCAATTTTACTATGTAAAATTACATAGAATATTATTGGTATCCTTAAGATCACAAATAATAATTTACGAAAATAGCAATGCACTCTTCTTCGTTTTTTTCAAAACACTGAAATGAGCATTATTTTTGAATAATAGTTTTACAATGGCTTTATAACATTTTTGTGAACATTTTTTAGTGATCTCTAAATTGTGGAACCACAAAAAGAGCTATTTTGAAAACCATAATGAATAAAAGTCATCCTTTGCTATTGCATTTAACAACAGTCTTTGAGTTTTTTTTTATTTTTATTGACATATATGGTGGGCATATTTATTTTTTACTGCTCAGGATAGAAAAGCTTGGAGATCTATTGTTTCGGAGGCAAAGGTCCTACAAGGGCTGTTCGGCCATCGGAAGTAAGTAGTAAGTAAGTAATATTTTGTAATATAGGTACCTACTCGATTTGGTGAAAAGGAATGGTTCCCATAATACTGATTTTATGGCGCGGGGAGGATGACCTGTATAATAATTACTGTACTATAGGTACCCTAACTCCGTCGTTAACCTTCACAGATCGTTCTTAGAACAACGAAGAAATCATTTGTTTCCAACTCGGCACCTCGGTACACTCATGGTGTCCGCGGTTGCCTGTAAATAAGCTACGATATTTTGGACATGTTGAACGAATAAATGAGGAAAGTATGAGAAAGAGGATACTGTCTATCTATCTATACCATTACACTGTGTCCCAGGAGGGGTAGGCAAAGAGAACGGAACGCCATATAGACCTATCCTTACATACCTACTTCTTTCGTTTCCTATACATTTATCATACATGCACTGCGATTTCTCTTACTCAACACGCGGCCGTCCTTTAAGATTTAATCCACGTGATCAAGCCACGTGGTTTTTGGATGACCGCGCTTCCTCACATCCTTTCTCTCAGATAAATACATCCTATTCGTCATTCTTTCATCTTGCATTCGCTCAACATGTCCAAACCATCGTTACTTATTTACATGCATTCTATCCACAACATTCTTTTCACATCCGCTCATTCTCCTGATATCCTCATTATTCACTATATCCCGCAACGTTTTACCAACCATTCTTCTCAGTAAACGCATTTCCACGGCATTTATTCCACTCTCGTCCTTCTTCAACCACGTTTCACTTGCATACAAACAAAGAGGGTACATACTTATCTGAAAGAAAGAGTGTGAGGAAGCGCGGGCGTCCGAGAACCACGTGGTTTGATCACGTGGATCAAATTCTCAAGGACGGCCATGTTTTGAGTAAGATAAATCAACGTGCGTTTATGAGAATGTAGAAGAAGTGAAAATATTATATGTAAGGATAGATCTTGGATAGATCTATACGGCGTTCCGTTCTCTCTGCCTACCTCACTTGGGTCCCTTTAATTCTACGTAGGTACCACAATTCATGACTGATATCAATTGTACAATTTATTATTATTTGTCAATATTCCTAATTAGTTGTATAGTATGCTCATAAATATGTGTACTGTATAAGGCTTAATTCACAAGTATCAACAAATATATTTAAGGATGCGTTTTTGAAGGGAATTTATTCCACAAAACGGCATACAGTAGGTATTTTAAATTGTGTGTTCATTATTATTATTATTCTGAGACCTGCACTATCCCGAAATGACCCTTAGGCGTTTGTATATCACATATAGTTGCATAGGTATATCAGTGTAAAAAGGGAATACTAAGAAATTAGTTCAACTAGCCAGTTTGCGCGCTTCACTCGGCGCTCTGTTATTAATTTATTGAGTTTATTAAGAGTTTCTCATAAAAAATTACAGGATCTCAATATTATAAAATATATTATCTTTATTTTCTTAAAAGTTATCACAATTAAGGTTAATTTAGTATTCACAGGCATAATATAATGATTTATTTAGCGCCGTTTAATGGAGCATTCATCTCAAGGGCGCGGGAAACTATGTTGGGAGAGCGATTTGTAGTGAAGTATTATGCAATTTTACCCAATAACTAGAGAAACAATTGAAATTACTGATTGGTGTATAGGTATTATTGCAAAATAGTGCTATCACAATAAACTAAATTACATTATAATGTTATGTTAATCGTCGTTTAATTATGGAATCGACATACAAACAGACCTTATTAGTTATTCGCACAAGAGAAACATGTGGTTCATATTAAAGTTATAATATTGCACATGGGGAAGACGAAGGAATTTTGAAACGATCCTTGACATTAACTGAAAAAAAAACATTTTCAAGACATCCTTCGATGAAGAGATGTAATTTATGGACTATCTATTAGTGTGTTCCTTCATAAAAAATATTTTTTTATATCCCTTTCAAATGAAACTGAGAAGCATGGTTGGTAAAACATTGCGGGACAGAGTGAAGAATGAGGATAGTAGGAGAATGAGTTGATTTGGATTATGAGTGTTATTATTATATTGGCGGGATGATTTATTCGGCGCCGTTTAATGAAGCATCCATCTCAAGGGCGCGGGAAACTATGTTGGAAGAGCGAATTCTTCAGCTTGCTCCTGAACGTTGTAATCGGCTGGTTTTTACGGAGGTCCTCGGGGAGTCGGTTCCAAATGACGGGTCCTGCGACGCCAAAAGCTCTTTCATAGAAGCAGGACTTGTTTGCTCTGTTGTTTTCGTCCAGCATGTTGGTGGATGTGTTAGCTGAGCGTAGAGGTCTACTTGCAGGTGTTTTGAGAACACAGAGCTCAGAAAGTTCGACTGAGGTGCCATTTTGTTCAAAGCTTTGTAGACTATAAGGCACAGTTTGTATTGGACCCTTTCACCTGCTCTGTGTTGAAAGGGTCTAGAGTGTTGTTGATAGAATGCGTATAAATAAGCTACGATGGTTTGGACATGTAGAGCGAATGGACGATGAAAGGATGACGAAGAGGGAGTATTTATCTGAAAGAGGAGGTGTGAGAAAACGCGGACGTCCAAGAACTACGTGGTTTGACCACGTGGATCAAATTCTCAAGGATGGTCGTGTGTTAAGTAAGAGAAATTGGCATGCACGTATGAGAAACGTCATGAATTTAAAGGAAGCGAAAGAATTATGTAAGGATAGATCGACATGGCGTTCTGTTCTCTCTGCCTAACCCACCTTGGACATGGCTTGAGGGTATAGTATAGTAGTAGTATTGATTTCAAGTGAATTTAGATAAACAAAATTATTTACCCCATATTAGATAAGGTAGGTACGTAGCATAAATTACCTGCCTACTTAAGTAATGGTTAGGTAGTACTGTAGTTACTTAACACATGAATACATACCTACTTATATATCCAAATGTTGGCCCCAGCCATAGAATTAAAAGTAAGTAGAGAAATAAGAAGGGAATACATACAATTGTATGAAATTATTTTTAATTTGTATTTATTCTCTTTTATACGACAGAGCCTTTTACATGTTACGAATTTGGTAGAATACAGTTTGAAGCTACACCCATATAAATTGATGAAAAAATATAATAATTTAAATAAAACTTAATATGTAGGCAGTGACGTAACTATATCATCTGAAGCCTGTGGCAAATTCATTGGGTGGGCCCCGAAAGTAAAAATAAATCGTTACTTTTAATTAAATTTTAATAAATTACTTAAGTAGTTACCCAACAGCTTATCTATTATTGTGTGTATTTTACTTAAATATCTAATAAATTTTAGTATCCGGTACTTACTTTTTATTCTAATTTCCAAAAGCATAGGTAGTATTCAGTGGCGTAGCCTGCATTAGACGGGCCCTGTATCAAAATTTGTACTTTCTACACGTGTATATAATACAATAATTGTTTTTCTTTTGTTGTGTTTTAATATTTTGTATATTTTTTTGTAAGTAAATTTGTTTTTACTAGTTTTATGTCAATGTGTCGTGGTTGGATGGAACAAATCATTTTATAGTGATAATCTCGCCACTGCACATCGTCCTATTTTTTAAAATTTTATATTATTTTGTTAACATTGTTATTTGTAATGATGATGTGCAAAAAGAATAAATAAATAAATAAATAAAAAAAATAAATAAATAAAAAAATAAATAAATAAAAAAAAAAAAAAAAAAAAAAAAAAAAAAAAAAAAAAATACAAATATTACAAAAATGATATAGAAATTTGAAATACTTCAAAAACTCTTCGGTTTTCCAAAAGAATATTTACTCGAATCATTAAGTATCCGGTACTTACTGCGGTATTTTATTTTACAAAAACACACGGCACAAGCCTTTTACGTGTTTAGATACAATTATACTAATATAAAAATTAACAGTGACATAAAAAAAGATGAAACAATAAATTTATAGCACCAACAGACCAACGGTAAACAAAAAAACTTTAAGAAATAAATTTATGTATATGGTGATAGTTAAATTCAAATTATATAAAATTATAAAGTTGTCAGTAGGTAATTTACGATAAAATATTGAGTAAAATTAATCAATAAAAGTCTGACAATTAAAAACAATAATAACTAAGTAAAACAATGAAAAATGTAGCAATAACAGGAAATTAAAAGTATATTTATTTAAGATTAATTGAATAAAAATAAAATAAAAATTGAACAAAATCCATAACGGTAGTAGGAATAATACAATAATGAATAGGACATGTAAGACAAAGTTGAACATGAATAATCAAAATAATAGGAATAATGTTATTATGAAATAATAAAAGGATATTAAGTGAGAAAAAAAATATAACTGCTAACTGCAATAAAGGAAAATAATTATATTACATACATACATACCATCACGTCGCTTCCCTCGCGGGGTAGGCAGAAAGGATCGAGTGCCACTTCCTTCTATCCTTGCATACATCTTTCGCTTCCGTCACTGTCATACAATTCCTCATGCATGCTCTCCTGTTCAATGTGCTCAACACATGACCGTCCTGTAGGATTTGATTTAAATGATCTTGCCATTTAATCCTAGGACGTCCACGTCTCCGAGCACTTATCCTCTCAGCCAAATATATATATCTTACTACTACTACTACTACTATACCATCACGGCATATCCCACAAGTGGGGTAGCCAGCAGATCAGCCGCATGTAAGAAACATGCAAACCGTCCTCTTCGTGCCAACATAAAATCAAGACATTCAGGATGGGTGGCAAACCTCATCGCTGAATTTAAGATGTACAATGTCTTAATTTTTTCGAACACCTGCCTTTTACAGGACACTCGAAAACTTATGAAGAAGAGTGGGAGACCAATTAAATTATATTCTTATAATTATATTAATATGATTATAAACATTTAAAAAAATAAAGACAAAACTATAATGGTTAAACTGAATAGAAGTCAACAATAATAATTAAATAAGTCATAAGTTCCGAATGAAATGACTATGACTATGCTATGATATACAAATGGTAACAAAGAAAATAAGAGTCGACTGCCCAATGTCATTCAATGTCTGAAAAACTTTACAACGCCAGTTTTAAATTTGAGGAAGTTGTCGGCAAATATTATATCAGTAGCATTTCCCACCATATTCCCTAATCTGTGATAACTCCGAATATCCTGTGTATGGTCTTTAGTTGTGTTAAACTTTGATTTTTAGTACTTAGGTATATAAAATTAAAATGTATAGTTTTTACTAAATTTTATTAAAAATGGCCTTTCGGACTGAGGTCTCGTGGCATTTAGCCAGCCCTGCCACCCTTTAGTTTCGCCACTGTATGAAGCTAAAAAATATTATGAATACAAAATGATTACATAGCTAAACAAATAAAAATAATAAATGAGTCATACGAAGACAGTCCTTTAGGGCCGTTAAAATCACCAACACATTTCAGCTGTTTTGACTTTTTGAGTTCAGTATTAATTTATATTTTATGAATTCCAGCTGTGATGACTTCTTCAAAATTTTGTTAGTAAGCATTGTTTTTTTTAATGTCTATAGTCACATTCATAATTCACTGGATTGCGGGTGCATTGCCGTAAAATAAGAATACAGTAGTCACATTATTATAGGTACTAATTCTACAGCAAAAAAAATGTTTCTGTAATGACTTTATCGCCAGAATAGATATTCTCCTTTGATTCTGTTTTTTTTTTTATGATATCTTTTGTTTTTTTCATTTTTTCCTTTTGAGACTGCCTTGGCCAAAAGCTGTTATGATCTCAGTGCAAGGTGATGTTTAAATAATAATAATAACTGACATAATAAATCTTTCACACAATCTTTAAGTATTGACTGGGATGAGATATTTTTTTTCAGAGTTGTGGGAATGAAAAAAATGTGAGAAAAAAAGACAACATATTAAATTAGGGTATTATAATATATTTACCTACTTAAACATATTTACATGTGCACATTCATTAGTAAAATAATATTGTGTTCTGTTTGGTGTTTTTTTATGTAATTACTATTTAAATTTTAAATCTGTTTCTATTTCTGGAATCTGTATTATATTAAGTATTTTGTATTGTATAATACCTCTACACACAGAGATATGTTATAAGAATAGATACGAAGAGAACGCACGAAATGTGAGTCCACCTCACTGACTCCATATGCCGTCAGCCGTGGCGACTCCCTATTTAGTGTGTTTTGTACCGCTATAGACGCGAGACGTTTTGATGCAGTGTAAAAATATTAAACAAAAATGGGTAAAGATGTGATTAAAGGATGCAAAATTAAAAGAGACACATTCAAAAAGGACCGAAGTACTTCTTTGCACAGTTAAATGTATTTTTTAGATAATAGTTGAATTAATAAATATTTTTTAAAGAATTATTTAATTTCTTCTGTGCAACCTCGTGTAACTTCATCTATATTGAAGATAAATCAGGGTTACCGCTAACATTGTCCTTACTTATTCTTTTACGGATTTTGTAACTTTTGTCCAATTTTTTTTTAATATAATTATTTTCTCACCTCCATCTTGTCTGGCAGAATACCTCAAGGTACAATTGAGCTCGTCGGTAGCCTGGAGGTGAAGTCTTGGCCTTGTGAACAAGGGGTCCGGGGTTCGATCCTAGGTGCCGGCAAACTCCCCTTTCACGACACAAGTTTTTCACTAACTGTGAAAGGTGTATAAGGTTGTATTTGGGTTTATATCAAAAACCCAGATAGGTATATCTTTTTTTTTTTTTTTTAAAAAAACTGTTTGATCCATACAGAATAAATAAAAAAAAAATTCTAATGATAATTCTGTAAATGTAAAGTATATATATTTTTTAAGATATCAATATTTAAAAAAATATTATTTAGTTAAAACATATAACATATATTTTGATAATTGCAAATTAGTTTTGATTTTCTATAATTGATTTACCTAAAGATTAACACCCAAATGTTTAGATGGATGTAAAGTTGACCAGTTTTGTCGGAATATTTATTGTTAGGAATTAATGTAATTTTGTATTCTTTATTTCTAAGGTATGTATTTTTAGGGTTGTTTTTATGTAATGTATGGAATATTTTTTTGTGTAATTTTGCAGCTTTTCTGTAATGCAATAGGCTCTCATGCTGTAAAATGTATTAATAAATAAATAATATTTTTTTGTAATATTGAAGATTTTTCAATAATTATTAGTTCTCTAATTTGTTGGTATACTTAATTGAACTCGCTCTCTGTAAATTGATTGTATTTGATTTGAATGTATACCTGTTATGTACATAATTGTTAGTAATCAATATACAGTAAAGAATTAATAAATAAAAATAAATGTTGTGTAACATGTTCATTGTTTTTATATTAAATACGAAAAATTAATTAATATTTTCCTAATTTTGTCTCGCAACCCTAATCCATATATGGGTTGTCACGGTAAAGAGAAATGTTTGAGGGGGTAGGGGCGCATCCATTAATTACCAATGCGTTCTGCGAAAAAGAGACAGAAAGAACGTTTATGGTATAGCTAATGCAATGAATTGAAAGGCATAGATATATTTTTGAATAGGTTTTGTTTAAAATATTAAAAGATTTTCAGTGTTTCGTCCTTAATGGTATATTTGACAACAAGTTTGGATCCTAGAAAAGCATTGTATTACGTATCTATTCCTATTACATATCACTGTCTACACAGGACTTGTCCTCATGAGGTACAATAACTATTTGTATATACATAGTATTAATGACAATGTAGGTATGTATTAATTGACAGCTGGTATTGTATATAATTGCATGAAATAAATAATAAAATGAATAAACAAGTCCTGCTTCTATGATAGGGCTTTTGGCGTCGCAGGACCCGTCATCTGGAACCGACTCCACGAGAACCTCCGTAAAAACCAACCGATAACAACGTTCAGGAGCAAGTATTGAAGACATCGCTCTTCCAACACAGTTTCCCGCGCTCTGGAGATGGATGCTCCATTAAACGGCGCCGAATAAATCATCCAACATACACACATACATACTACACCATCACGGCATAACCCACAAGTGGGGTAGCCAGCAGATCAGTTGCATGTAACAAGCATTCAAGCCGTCCTCTCCGTACCAACAAAAAATAAGACGTTCATGATGAATGGCAATATGTCAATTTCAATTATACTAAAAACAAATATGTTAAATACACCATAAAATAATACATTATTTTTTAGTAATAGTTTTACAATGGCTTTATGAATGGTATTGAGTGACAATTTTTTGGTGATCTCTAAATTGCGTAACCACAAAAAGAGAAAACTTCTTATTTATTTCATTTTACAGCAATGCACCCGCAATCGAGTGAATTACGTCTTGAGAAAACTTCGATAACCATAACGAATAAGTCATCCTTCGCTACTGCATTTAACAATAACATAATTATTATTCCCAAATAAATAATATATTATTAATGATTTTACATGTACCTACTTTATTTAAAGTGACTCGAGTTTCGACATGTAATGACTTTGTCAGACTCAACATTACATACATGTTGAAACTCGAGTCACTTTAAATAAAGCACCTACATGTAAAACCATTAATAATATATTATTTACTAGTGTATTATGGAGTTTTTCGAAATAAATACCAACAAAATTCAATAATTATTATTGTTTCATTTATTTTTTTCATATTCGTTCATCCATTGGGTGTGGAAAACTATGTAAGAAGAGCAATGTCTACAACTTGCTCCTGAACGTTGTTATCGGCTGGTTTTTACGGAGGTCCTCGGGGAGTCAGTTCCAAATGACGGGTCCTGCGACGCCAAAAGCTCTTTCATAGAAGCAGGACTTGTTTGCTCTGTTGTTTTCATCCAGCAAATTGGTGGATGTCTTAGCTGAGCGTAGAGGTCTACTTGCAGGTGTTTTGAGAACACAGAGCTCAGAAGTGATCCCTATTAATATCCCTATGTGTACCTATTCAGATAGTAAGCCTTAACAATTGCATATTTTCGTTAACGAACAAACTTTGTCTAATTTATTAACTGTGTCGGTGCACACGTAGTAGAACTCCATAATTATGTAATTGAAACACGTGTTTCTTTCTACTATAGACCTACATATAGTAGAATCTATAGTAGAAAGAAACACTTGTTTCAATCACATAAAACTTTGACTAGTTTCAGAATAATAAAGACTGCCTCGAAATATTTTGCATTATTTTTGAAGATGTAAATTATCTTCATAAAAAAATAATAATGATGATATTTGCTGTATTTTTACATAAAAATCTTGGAAAAGTAAAATTCATTATTTTCTTTGATAGATATCTAGATATGACTAAAAAAAATAACAACACCTAGAACATTTCAAACATATATTTTTTTAATTATGTAGATAAATTTACTTATTTCAACTACCTATCTATAATAATATTTATAATAAAATATATTTGAAAATATACAACTTTTTTAAAAATAAATGCACCATTTCGTGGGAAAACCACCGTAAGGATCCTGAACAACTGGGTTTTGAACTTTCTTTCATTGGGGAACTTTGGGTAATTTTTCCTTCCCATTATATCTCCCAAAATGCAGAGATCGAAGATGTATGAAGGAAGAAGGCTTTAAGATAATTTATTGAATAAATATCTTATAAGAGAATAAATAATAATGCATGTTCGCCAATTCATGGTAGGTACTTATAGGTACATAGGAATAATTAATAAAAAATAACCTAATAACGGACGAGCTATTATAAAGTTATGATAATTATAAATAATTATATAAAAATTGCAGCCAACAAAAATAATTAAACATACAGAATTAAATAAAAATCATTATTATTATTATAGTGTTGTTATCAGGTTAGGTTAGGTTAGCTGATATGTCTCATCTCAACACTACTGTCACAATAACAACTATCAGGCCAACAAAATTATCACAACTTCAATGAATCATATAAATTCTTGAAGCTGTTCAAATCTGAAGACTCAACCAGCTCAGGTGGCAAACTATTCCAATGATTAATATATATATTTTTTTTTAAAAAGATATATCTGGGTTTTGTTATAAACCCAAATACAGCCTTATACACCTTTCACAGTAAGCTAAAAGCTTGTGTCGTGAAAGGGGAGTTTGCCGGCACCTGGGATCGAACCCCGGACCCCATGTTTACAAGGCCGCGACTCTACCTCCAGGCTACCGACGAATCATATTGATATAATTATTATATAGAAATAAAAATGACTATGAAATTGACACAAAAGCATGACAAAAGCAACTATACACAGCGAGTCGAATCGAAGGGTGATTGCTATTTTCATGTGAAAAATAAAAATGAGATTTAATATTTGCTCTAATATCTTTGGTGTAGGTACTCCAACATGTACAGAGGTGACTCAATTGGCACAGAGACGCCATAAATAGAGGAGGCTCGTTTCTGCCCTGTGCTCCAGAGAGTAATTACTGCCTTAAAAAGAGTAATTAAGGCTCTACGGGACCCCCGCTCCCTCCCGCTCCTAGTAAATTTCGCTGTCTTTCAGCTACTGAAATACGCATAACTTTCATTCAATATTCATGAAAAAAATATATAATATAGATCAATCTTTTATTTCGAAGTCTAGTTGTAGACATTTTTTAAAAGTGTTACCAGTTTTTCAGAAAAAAAATCATAAAATAAGCTTCGTTAAAACTTGTAAGGATCAAATCTCAAGTTCTCTTTATCGCATAATTTTTATTTTTGGTTTGATTAATGACATGTGTTAATATCTTGTTTTTAAGTTGTAGACGTTCTTTAATTTAAGTATATTTCTTTTAAAAATAGCTAAAAACGTGTATTTAAAACAATATCATTTTCGCTTACCGAAATTTCCATACAATTCTCTACAAGTGTTTAAAATGTTAGTATTGAGCTGAATGTCAACGAGGGTGGATGTATCGCATATTTCTATGAATAAATTATTGTGAAAGAATTATATTGTTAAAAAGAATCTAATGAGATAATAATCAGTTGTTTTGTAATAAGTAGGTAGGTACATAAGAATATTTTTATCTCATGATTGTATTTTAACCATTGACTATTACTTTGGTTTCGGTGAAATGATCTTTCATCCATCGAAATGCGTATTGTTTTCGCATGTAATTAGCAAAGAAATTATATCATTGCATTAGATGTATGTATTGAATCTGATTTATTGAAAGCCTTATGACCCGTAAATTAATTTTTAAGCCCAATATTCAACAAACCAGAAAAAATCAACATAGGGGTAGTCTTCTACGTGCTATTTTATTAATGTCTTATACGTAATGTTTTAGGAATACCTACTTGCTTTTTACAAATCAATCGAAAAACGGGAATCTTTTCTATTCCTGGAGTTACACGGATCAAGATATAGGCCTTTTCGCAAAGCATTTTTTTACTTCTTCTTGACCTCGAACATAAACCTACTTCTTTTCGTTTGATGACATACAAAAAAAATCTATGGTAGGTATATTCGAAAATATTTTTCCTATAAAATCTTTAAATAAATAAATCTAAGTATGTGTCGAATAGGAAAAAAATTTCACAAATATGAAGAAGGGAAAGAAACGTCTAAGGATAGGTTAGTCGAGCGTCCCATGCTTTCTGCACAGGACGCGAGGTGAGGGGTTAGAAAGATATTTTATATCCACTTTATTCTGTATTTTTTTTGGTCGAGCACGTTTTTATGTAAATTTTATGTACTCATTATTTTGTAAACTATTGTGTACAGGTTCCACTTAGTGTTTCAATTATACATTGATGCATTTATGTATCAATCTAGGTACAGTAATTTTATATACATAATGGATATAATACCTACTTGGAAATGTGGAACGAATGAATAAGGAAAGGATGAAAAAGAGGATATATTATGTACTTGTCTGTACATATATATGTAACACCCAGACCCAAAACACTTTGAAAAAGGTCATTCTTCATTCTGCTCTGGGCGGGAATTGAACCCGGTACCTCGTGACTCAAAGGCAAGAGTGTTACCTCCGCGTCACGCCGGCCGCTATTTTTTCTCAGCCTATCCCACATGGGACACGGCGTGAGGGTATAATATAGTATATTATTATCTACATAATTATTATGAATAGGTAATACACAAAAATAAAGAAGAGCTCTAATGGGTTATAAACAAATGCTCGACATAAAGACTGCAAAATAAAGATTGCCCTAAAAGCAGGTATAAAAAATCTTAACGTTTTCAAAATAAATATTGTTCTTCAAGTTATTACATACTGCCTGTATAAGGGTATACCCGGCTTACTACGGGAAATGAATACCAAATTGGCGAATAAACACTTAACGGTAGTTTTAGTATTTTGTCTCTAAAACCAGCAACACTTTTATGGAAATATTATCATGATAACATTTATAACAATGTTGTTTACCATTTATTATTACATAATATTCTAATAATATACCCTTATAATATTGGTCAATAAAAAAAATATGTATAACGTTTTTAGCCTAAAAAATACCCAGCAGATAAAACTAAACATTATTTTTCCTCAGTCTTATCATATTATTTTTTCTATTGAGGACATACAAACATACATCCATAATGACATAAACTAACAGACAAAAATATTTATGCAGTGATTTTTCACTTTACAAAATAATAATTATTATCTACTATGTAGAAGATACTACCATCATTATAGGTACCTACTTCATCTCTCACAATAGCCAGCAGTCATAAAATAGAAGAACAATTATTTTTTTATATCTGCGAGCAGATTAGGGCAAATATTTCACACGTTATGATTTATAGCCCTAAACAATGCAACTACTACAAGTGGGGTAACTAGCGTAGAACGTAGCGTAGCTTCTACCAGCAACACGTAATAAACAACCAAGTTGTTCTCTGCGTGCTTATGAAAGTTAGATTTGAATAGGTAACCTATTCATTTCAGGGAAACTAAACCCGATCACAAAACGTTTCTTACTTACCTACTAAAGGAACTACTACTACACCAGTAGCCAGTAGACTAATTGCATGTATAAACATGCAGGTTGTCTTCTCCGTAACAGTAAAAATAAGACATTTAGAATACACCGAGGAGTACCCAGTAATGAATAGATCTCCCACTCTTTTCTGTAAGTTACGAGTGTCGTGTAAAAGACAGGTGTTCGGAAAATAAAATAATTGCTTTTTGCAGAACACTCGATAACTTACAGGAAACATAAATATTCTTTTACTGGAAACTCCACGGAATACTATTTAAGTATTTCTAGTAATAAAAAATACCTTGTTCAAAATTGATTATTATTTCCCGCTAAATTGTACCAATGTAAGCAAACGAAATGTGGTCATGGTTGAAGAGGGACGAAAGTGGAATAAATGCTATGGAGATGAGATCGTTGAGGAGAATGGTTGGTAAAACGTTGCGTGATAGAATGAGGATATTAGAAGAATGAGTGGATGCAAGAGGAGTGTTGTGGATAGAATGCGTGTAAATAAACTGAGATGGTTTGGTCATGTGGAACGAATGGAAGAGGAAAGAATGACAAAGAGTATATACTTGTCTGAAAGAAGGGGTGTGAAGAATCACGGGTGTCCGAGAACTACAAGGCTTGACCATGAAGATCAAATTCTCAAGGACTGTCGTGTATATTGAGTAAGAGAAATCGACGTGCGTGCATGAGAAATTGTATTTCCCTTCCTCCTCATTCTCATACATGTTCGCCGATTTCTCTTACTCAACACGCGGCCGTCCTTTAGGATTTGATCCACGTGCTCAAACCACGTGGTTCTTGGCCGTCCGCGTCTCCTCACACCTCATCTTGGCATCTTGGTTCTCTGCCAAGATATTTTATACCCACTTTTTTCTGTAATTTTTTAGTCGAGCACGTTTTTATGTTTCTTTTTATGTACTCATTATTTTATAAAGTATTGTGTATAGGTACTTAGTGTTACATTTATGCATTTATGTATCAACCTAGGTACAATAAGTATACACAATAATATCAACTTGGACATGTGGAACGAATGAATTAGGAAATGATGACAAAGAGGATATACTTGGCGTCCCGGGAGGTCTCGGGTTCGATTCCCGGCCAGGGCAAAATGAAGAGTGACCTTTTTTCAAATTGTCCTGGGTCTGGGTGTTACATGTATATTTGTCAGTGCATTGTATATATGTGTATCGTCGTGTTAGTACCCAAAATACATGATTCATATCCTAGTTTTTTTTTATAACACGTGTTGTGTTATAAAAAAAATGCACTAAACACATTGAGTTGTATAACTGATATTTTTATGATACTGTTTTATTCTGTAATATTGTAACCAAGTAATTTTTGTAATATTGAAGAATAAAAATAAGATTAATAAATGTAACACCCAGAACACTTTGAAAAAGGTAATTCTTCATTTTGCTCTGGCTGCGAATCGAACAAGGGACCTCGTGACTCAAAGGCAAGAGCATTATCTCCGTGCCACGCCAGCCGCCAGAGAGATTATAATGTTGGTGTCTTTATACAGTATTTTGAAGTACAGCCATTCGATAATAGCATTGTTGTATATATCTATTGTTACTACCTGCTGACAAGGTTGTAAAATAGTGCGGTATGTGAAGAGTGTGGTATGGTGCAAGCGAGAAAGAAGCAAATGTATTCATAATAATCATAATATACGAACTACGTAGTATTCTTACTGAATTCTTATAAGAAATTAATTCGAAAGATTTTAATTCGTATCTAGGAAACAACAGCGGGGAAAGGGAAGATGCAGATCGCGCGGAGGGAGAAATCTACCGTAGAACGCATTTTCGAAATCTTACGGCGCTACACCCTACCCTTAATATTTATTTTTATTATTACAATATTCGCAGGAGGAAACAGTTTACAAAATATGTTAACAAAACCGGCAAAAATCCTAAAATTACAATATTGTTATCTTACTTTCAAATAAGTTTAATATTTTTTTCTCCGGGATTTTTTTCCAGCCATCAATCGTGGTACAAATTTTCAAAAAAAAAATTTTTTTACTAAAATTACAAGTACTATAGGACAGTAATAGTCTTGACTTTTGCGGGGCCCGGGCGAATCAATTTGTGCGATATATTATGTATTTTTTTAATATCAATTATCAACATCCTCATTCACATCATTTTAAAATCTGCATCCTCAAAACAGAATTACTCCATCCATATCCGTTGACCGTAGAGCGATATCTGTAACAAATCTACGGCATAATATCCCGCAAGTAAGGTAGCTAGCAGGTTGATTGAACATACGTAATAAATATGGAAGTTTGACATTCGTTTTGTTTTTTTGTTTTCTTTTATGACTTAGCAGGTACAAAGCTTTATGCAATATTTACTGTGAGTTAGAGTGAGACTATTGCGTGACGACGAGAAGAGAACGACAACCATACATCAACAAACGCGAAACGAAATGACAGATGACCACTCCCCTCTATTTGGCCACTCCCCTCAATATCCGGTCGTTGTGGAGATATTATGTGCCCCGAGTCCGCTCGTTAAAATAATATAAAATGATAAAATTTAAAAATTGCAGAAACATAGTAAAGTATTTTCTTTCTGGCAATATTTATTCGAAACGTCAAAATATGAGGTTATGTTATGTTTCCAATATTTGGAAGAATGTCAGGTTGACGTCAATCGATCAATTTTGTCAATGTCCAAAAAAACTTTTCGCAATATATAATTAATGCATCATTTCAAAAGATTGTAAGACTGTGTATAATTTACAGTATGGAGAACAACGTTAAAAGAGTTTTAAATAAACGAGTGTTTGCTGGACATTATATTGAAAGACGTTTAGTGAATGAAGATAGTGGAAATTACAAGGATGTTGTGAGGCTATATCCAGACGAGAAAGAGTTAGCTGACGATCTGGGACATGCCAGTGATGTATGTACAAGTGTTAATCAATTAGCATTTGGATCATATACCAAGGATCCTCCTGCAATATGGGTCTCTCCAATGAACATACCATTTGGAAAACACTGGTTTCAGATTTCAGCTGTGGATTTCCAGCATGATGGTATTTGTTATTGGTTAAAAAGTTTAAGATACTTTCCTGGAGTAGATTTCCCAACATCAAAAACTTATAGTGAGAACGACAGTAAACCAGTCACAATGGATGATGTGATGGAAGCTTTGCAAAGTGCTTCCAAATTTATTCTAGCAAATATGAATGTAAATGGATTTGTGCATGTAATTAGATTTGCCGTAATCCTTGTTGCTACACTGATAACTGGTCTGTTTAAATTGGTTTTCTTTACTGGAGATTTCAGTTTAAAGTTGATGAGAGAGTTAACGCTGCTAATGGATGCAGGCACACCAATGTTTTTAGGATTTTTGGAGTTTATTAGTAAAATAGTTGGAGGATTCTACATCCTTGTGGCTATGATCTGGAGAGGGAATGCACCTAAGAAAGTGCAACCTGATGAATATGGAAGTAGGCCAGCAATTACTTACAAAAAGTATCGTTGATTCGTTGATCTTCTGATGTGATATTTAGGTAAAATGTTGAGTATTTCATCATAGGTATACGTGGTCAACTTAGATTATTCTAAACCATAATAGTTTACTCAAGTAAGATCCTGAATTACCTTCACTTTCCTTACTTTATTTCCTGGATGTGAAATAATGCAAGAATATTTTTTTAATTACTTATTTGTGATTTTATGTTAGTTTGTAGACTTTTCAACATGAGTTCATAGTTCCCTGGTGGAAAATGAATGAATGCAAAAAAAAATATACTGCTTTGTTTGGTGGCTAATTTTTTTACATTTATGTATATTTTTTTGATCTGACTATAGTGCTATACTTAGATAGTGTACTAAAAACAAAGAACTTTAAAAACTAAAGTATAATTGCATGATTTCCACAAGTATTTTGAAGTACTAAAATAAAATATAATAAAATATTCTAACATAATCAAAATAATTTTGAGCCATGCAACTCAAGATGTATTTCTTTGAATAAATTAATATATTATCTTTCATCTTAGACGTGCCCGAAATGTTCATGCAGTAGCTGTTACTTCCATGAAAAATTTATTTCAAAATTACATCTTCTTTAATGTGAGAGTATCCAAGAAAAACATATTTTTATTTTTTACTCTGTACAGTTGGTGAAAAATAGTTTTATTCATAATTTATAAAAGAATAGAAGAACTTTAATATTTGATTGATCATAGATCTTATCTGTATTAATTATTTTGCAATCATCATATTATTTCTATGACTATTTCTAAAGGTATTGATAAAGTATAATATATAAATTATTATCGCTGTGTTATCTTTAATAATTGTGGTTACACAATGTAAATTTTTCATTGTATGTTTCCCACGCCTCGTCATATTATGCACTATAAAATTGTATGGAAATGTTGGCGAAGGAAACCTCAGATCAATATTTCATGTCACGTGCTACTTGGTTCCACAATGCTCTCAATCATGTATGTTTATTTATTTATTTTGTTAGATGTCGTGTGTTGTGAGATCTTTTACACTCTCCCTACTTAGCTTGTCTAGTATTAAAGCAAGCCCCCTTGTCTAAAACATCTTGTGAAATTTGGCATTTTGAATATTTTTACAGTGGGAAAAGATTTCACTTCTACCCAGTGTTTCATACAAATACATCATGACATAATTGAAGGCTGTTCTGACATTGTAACAATGTGTTGTACCACACCTTAAGAGTTTTTAGTTTAATATCTAAGTAACAGCACATACATTTATTTTAATACTTAGCTGCTGTGATAATTCTTTTAATATTATTTTATGTGGTGTCGTGTTTCTAATTTATTTTGAATAATTAATTATTTCGCTTGTGTTTTGTTTCGTAATTAAAGAGATTGTATTTCTTTACAATAAGAGTTTACCATATTTTTATACATAAATTATTAACTTAGATTTTATTATTGTATTTCATCGTTATGCAAATAAAATCTCGTGAAGTATTTTTGACAATATTTTAAGTTTGGTTTCTAATTGAGTTTTCATCATTATTTGGGAAAAAAAATAAGAGATGGCGTTAGTAATGTGAGTTTATGCCCATGCTTATAAAATAAACCATTTCGGTTGTTATTTTATTCCCTTCATTAAGAAACATAACTTTCGCACATTGGAGGTTTTAATTTGCAACGACGATGAATTGTGACATTTTTAGCATGCACACTGATATAAAAGACATCTCCAACATCTCATATATTGTGTTTGATATGTTGGCAGATGGTATTGTTTTTCATTTCTATAACAATATAATATATTTATCACATTCTTGAATTTACAACTGCATATTTGCAGCTATTTCAAAAAAAAATCCATAACCATGGCTTTTGTATGCATACATGTTACATGGCAAATCTTTTGTAATTGGTCTGTGTAAATTATAAAGAGTTAGCTGAAAATAAAAGTTAGTTTTTAAATCAAGAGATTTGAAGTGAGAGAGAGCTCCTCAAACCTTCCAGGAATTTTTATGCATGATAAAAATTGTTTTTTTTTTTTTGTGATGGGATGGAAGAAGAAATTTGAGATCACATTTAATCCAGTGGCAATAAGGTCTGTTTTTTTTTATATTTTGGAATCAAATGATAATTATGTGTTCTTGAATATAGATTAATTGTATTTCAAGTACAACAGTAAACAGTGTTTGAATTCTTTATCAGTCAATGCATTAAAATCATGTATGTTTTTAATATTAATCAACTCCGAACATATTCAGAAATTTGACATTGTCTCTAGTAAAGGTGTTTGTAGATTTTCATAGAATGCATGAGATCTCTTTGCACAAAATTACAAAAAATATAAAAAAGGACACTCATACATTTGATGGGACAAGTTCTGGCAAGTCATTAATGTAATAAATATATCTTAATACAGTGGTTCCCAAAGTTGACTGGGCTCCGACCCATTTAACAAAAATTTTCAATCTTGGGACCCACCTTTTAGCTGTCTTACGGGCTGTTTCACCACCTCTGGATAAAGTTCTAGATAACAATCCTTAGGATAAATGAATCTACAAGATAAACTGAAGCGAGCGTTTCACCACCTACAGATTTCTTACGGATTGCTATCTGCCAGATAGCAGTGGCAACGTTGTAATTTCATGCGTTTTTTGCATGAATGTATGCACGTAGGTAGGAATATATCGTTCATTGCCTAGGAATATATCTAGGCAACGCACATGTAAACAAATTTTGACAGTTTAACACTATCTAAGACTTATCGGCCGGATAACTTATCTGGAACTTAATCTATAGGATAGCGCTGTCAGGGAGTCGTGAAACGCATTTTTCGTTTTATCCGTTAGATTTGTGTTGGATTGACTATCTGGCACTTTATCCAGAGGTGGTGAAACAGCCTGTTAGAGAAAAGAGGTCATAAATATTGGTAATACTAGATTCTCTAGTAGCGAGTCATGAAACTACTTAATGCTTAGGGCCCACTCAATATTCGCTTGCGACCCATAGTTTGGGAAACACTGTCTTATTATATTGTAATGTTTTAATTTGTCGATAAGGCAAGTAAATTCAGAAAATACATGGTTTACAGTGAATAAAATGTAATTTATATTTGCATTTGTAACGTGAAATATATATTTTTGTATATTGTTTGTACATTAGATTTCTTAGGTATTATATTTGTCTAATTTGTACATGTGCTTTTTATATAATGCGAAATGTAAATAATAGTGCACTGACCAAAGAAGTTGTAAAGTAAATAAAAAAGGTATTTCATTTAAAACTGACAAAATCCACTTGTCGAAGTCATAATACTTCCACGTATAGATTGGGACTTTTAAAAATACTTAATCCAAGATCACATTTTTTTAATTCAATTTTAAAATTTTGTCAAATAATCTTGAATTTATCGACCCAACATTCTTGGTTGAGATTAATTTTTAAATTAAATAAATAATATAGTGATTCCTCTGGTGACTGATGGAATTACTATAACTATACCATAAAGGCATATCCCACAAGTGCGGTAGGCAGTGGACTAACTGCATGTAATAAACATGTAGACTGTCCTCTCTGTGCCAATAAAAAAATAAGACTCAGGATGGGTGGCATGCCTCATCATTGAACTGTAGTTGTTTAATTTTATTTTCTTATTGTCAAATTTAGTACAGTGAAACCTCTATCTATCGTTCCTCGAATAATTGTTTTCCTGTATTTGTCGTTATTTTTTACAATTCCGAATTAGTTTCATACAAAACACGTAAAAATATATCGCATCCATCGTTTCTCTATATGATTTTATCGCATTGACCGTTTAAATTACACAAAAAAAAATCGTATATATGTATATCGTCGTGTTAGTACCCATAATACAAGATTCATATCTTAGTTTGGGACTAGCTCGGTCTGTGTGAATTGTCTATACATATTATGTTATGTTATAAAAACATTGGAGAACGAGCGAGAAAGAAAGAACAGTTTGTTGATTCTGTCTGCTGTCTTTTATGATAGTACGTCAGTAGGTAGGTACCTACAATAAAAAAGCAAATGACGATGAAAGATTACATACAGTATAAAGTATGATTTTGATCTCCATGGAGCTTTCTTTTTTATTTTGTTACTATATTTTATTTCAACAAATTGATTTATAACTTTTGAAATATGTATCATTTTTATAAAACCTATATACTCGTGTGTACCTACATATTAAACATTAAAATACATATTAATGTGATTTTTTCTATACTCCCGCATTCATTGTTTTCCCGCATCCATAGTTTATTTCAATAGGTCCCTTCAAAAACGATAGATAGAGGTTTCACTGTACATTTTTTTTTATATTTACTTCAAAATGTACAATTCTACATATTCATGATCGTTATTTAATTGGTGAAATTCAATAGATAGGAACAAATTTACACATGCAAAAAGTCCATATTTAGCTGTACTTAGTATGTCAGTAAACCTTGTTAATCATTTTATTAAATTTTAAAATCTTTATGACAAAATTTAATCAAAATTGTGAGGTATTTATTCTCTAAATAATACGGGATACTGTATTATACTCTCAGTGGGGTAGGTAGAGAGAACAGAACATCATAATAACCCGTTCACATTGGTAAAAGTGCTACATTTGTGTACGATATACGGTATACAAAATATACCATTTCAGTTGTAGATTTTGTATTTGACTAGACTGTAAGGAAAAAGTCGATAAAGAATTTTAAAATAAATTTACAAATTTACCTCCCAAATTATCAGCTCTTATGTAAATTGCATATTTAAGATATTTTTGGTTAATTGGATTTAAAATTAATAATTTATTTAACTTAAGTGTTAGTGTGTATTTTTACGCAAATTGTTATTGACTGAATGTAACACATTCAAATGTATAATGTGTGTATATAATATATTTAAATTGTCACTAATATTATTATTATTATATGTTTAATATTGTGATAAATATTTTTATGCAGTTTTTTTTATTTTATTTTTCCCCCTGTGATTTAAGTTTAATTAATCGTTTGAAATGACTAAATTTTAATTAATTAATTACTCGTTGATTTATAATTTATAATTCCTTTTTAATAAATTGCTATTAATAATAATAGGGGAAAGGTCCCTAAAGTGGTCATTGAATTTTAAAAAGCAATGAATGTGTCGCCAAATGTTTAAACCAATAGAAATTATGCATCAGCCGACGCCATATTGCTCCTGTAGCTGTCAACACGCTCGGTTTGTGGGATACATTTTTATTGCAAAAAAAGTGAATTCCGTGGTCTTGATCTAAGGTAAGTTATTTAAACTTTGTAACAAATATCAGTATCTAATGTAAATGTAAAATAATTTAATATCATGACGGTATAGTATCTCTATCGAGCTAATCAATTTAAGGTAAACGAAGGCGGTCTAACCTCATTTACCATTTTAGGTTATTTTTTTTTTCATTGTATTCCGTTGCGGGTAAAGTGGTCCACTAAGGATGTAGGAGTGTTATTTTTGTCATTGTTAAAAATATTAATTCTTAATTGTTTTAGACATACCAAATACATATAAACGGACGTCACAGCAGCAGACATGGGACCCTGATGCCATGAAAAATTTGTAAACGATGGGCACATGAAGCCTGTTCGGGGTGTGATGAGGAGGACGATCATTTTGCGAGTTTTGTACTTAATTTATTGTTTATATGACTAATGTTTGATTTCATATCATTTTTTACTTAAAATAATAAAAATTTGGTTCATAAATACAATTACGTATATATTTATTATAACTATGCCACTTTCCCGTTTCATTAATTTAAGTAGGCCACTTTATCCGACCTGGGTAGGTAAAGTGGTCAATTTCCCATTTTAGTTTTAAATTAAAAATATTCTTAAATTTCTTTATATAAGTCAGAAATGCGACGTGATTTTTGACACACATTAGTTTCAGAGGATACCTAAGTAAATAAATGTTTTAAAATGTTGATATCGTTGTATAGGTAGTCATTCAATGCTTAGGGTGGCCACTTTACCCTACTTGATTCACACATTTGTTAGCGTCAACGTAAATAACAAGTTAAAATGTTTAGTTATGCATATAGGTACTGTATGGTAGAGAACGATAAAAGAATGAATGAATTAGAATGACTTAAGAGACATGTTAGTGGAAGGGTGTAAGCATGCAGGGCCAGGAGTCTTAACCACTATCTAAAAGCATCTCCCACAATTTGAATAGCCGGCAAATTGCATAGAATAAACATGCAGATTGTCTTCCCCATATCAATAAAAAATAAGACCATATCAATTGGTAATATTCCATGCTTTAGATTTATTTAATATTACAGGATCTAACAGTCAATTGCAGAATATGTTAACAAAATATGCATTCAATATATGGACCAGCAAAGATTCTTAATTTACCAGAGATGTTTTTTAAGTATTAAAAATACATCAAAGTTAAATGAAATATTATCTTAACGACACAAAGTTTAGTACTGAAGAGCTCACAAGTTTTCAAATGATGATAATAAGATACTAAAATAACATCAAGAACAAAAATTTGTTATGTTAGGGTACAAATACTTTTTTAATTAATACAACATACTTATGTTATTAAATGTAGTTTGGAAGTAGTCTGGAACAGGCTTCCACAAACGATCAGAGAAACGCAGGACATATCTCGTTTCAAGAACCAACTGAAAACTTATCTATTCAAGAAATCTCACGGAATAATTCAAGCACAACCTTAGTTAGCAAAGAGCGCCCTTGAGGTGGATTTTTTCACAAAACGGCGCTTTACAAATCATCCAAATAATAATAAATAATGGGGAAATATTATTTCATGTCAAATTGAATTAGTCGTGCGTAATGCCAGTCCATAACTATAAATAATCGTAGACATAAACAATCTAATAAAAATTTAAAGCCTTGTATTATATTTTGCACTAAACGTGTCTGAAATCAAGATAAACTGCGTCTGAATTCTCAGCTTTATTGAATAATCAAAACGGTGGAATATTTTCAATAGTTGGATCCTGGATTATAAAAATATTCATTCCACATCTTCTTTGAATATGTAGTAATATGGCAAAAGTTAATATCTCCGAAAAGCAGGAGATGATTCTAAAGATTTCTGTCAGCACATATAATCATGGCTCTTCACATAAAAATTCATATTTTTTTTCAAATAATGTCAATATTTGAGTATTTTATTTTATTTATGAGTATTATTTTAGTGCAATAAAAAAATAAGACTTATAGAGACCTATCTAGTGAAAAATATTAACTTTTGCCATGTTACCATAGATAACATTGTATAATAATATTTTTACTGTGCACAAAAATATTTTTAATAAAAACTAAAACGAAGAAAAAAATAAAACTACACAGTTAATAAAAAATAATATATTTAAAACAAATAACAGGTATGAGACATCAAACGAAAGTAAGGGATCAAACTGAATAATAATCAAAGAGATTATTAATAAAAAAAAAATTTGATAAAAACTATCAACCCATATTAGAAACAGATCAAATTCTCCTCAATAGTAGGTTTAAGTGTAACGGAAAAAATTACAAGACAATTTGAAAAGTATCAAATATGTTACTATTTAGGTTGTAATTTAGGCTTGACGAATGCCAATAACACCGCAAGCAATACGTCCACCAGCATTTCCAGTAGTTTTGCTCAATTCGTGTCCACCTTTGCCCAAATCGTCGGGATCGGCATGCACAACCAAAGTACGTCCAATGATGCTGAGGTCCCCTTGAAGGGAAATTTGAGAATCCAAAATGTCTACTTTAGTTGTTCCTTTGTCAACGCATGCGACAACGTTTCCCAGATCACCTACATGCCTTTCGGTGTCTTTTGGTCCACCATGATCTTTCTTGAATGGATTGAAGTGTGGCCCGGCAGACATGCAGCCGTTTGTGTTGTCGCCAAATTCATGGACGTGGAAGCCGTGTTCACCCTGAAATAAGTTTAAAAAAAGAATCAGGAGGGATGAAACATATGTATATGGCTGGTAATCCATTTCACAAGATGAAAAGGCTTAGATATTTTTTGATAAATTGTTTTGAAGATTAAATTGTAAAAAGCCCAGACATCCTTTCTGTAAGCAATTTGAAGGCGTAGTAAGTTGTATTGACCTGTTTATTTGGCTGTTGGAAGTGAGAAGAATACAATTATTATATTTTACAAGAATGTAAAATCACATAGAACAAGCATATTTAAAATGGAATTCAATCTGTAACATTTCAATGCATGTAAATAAAAACACTTCAATGTATAAACTTTGTATGATAAGCATTGTATTTTCATAATTTATACAAATTTAAATTCCAATGTCCCTTCCAAGACTCGCGACATTTTCAATTCAAATAGGTGGTAGATTCAAGTTAAAACGACAGACTATTGATTATATTATTAGGTTGCTTCGTACAGTATCATTGTGTTTTGTAAGAAAAGTAAAATTGATTAGTCAAGAAATAAAAATGTGGGGTTCCATTAAGGGTTGCACTCAAATCTTCTCCTTCCGAATGAAATATTTTTAATTTGTATGATTTAATCTTTGTATTCTTCATTTCTTTATAATTTTCTTCTTCTTCACGGGAGTTATTTTCGATGTTGCTAGTCATCAAATTGATATCTAGGTAGGTACTATAGAAGATTAAATGTGGTTTTCACTTACATGAAAATCTAAATGAAGATCTTTCAATTCATTAAACTACCGACTTTTGTATAGTATTTGGTACTTACTTCATGTTAAAACAATGTATATCGAACATTGTATTAGTTTTACTGGAAGATATTTCTTCAAGGCAATATGTACGCCTTTTGTACAAATTTATTTTTCACAATGAATTGTTTATTATTATTACACATGAGATTTTATAGCCTTTTTTGTTTCACACAATAAAATGCTCACCTTTGTGAGTCCAACAACTTCTCCTGTAACGTGGACAGGCTTGCCAGCTGCCTGAAAAAAAAAACAGATTCCTCAATTAAAATTAGTTCTTTCTATCAGCAAGCCATTATTGTTGAACAAACTAATGCATAGTAACAGAACAAATATATAAAAATCTTTTATTTTATCAAGACATTGAATTTGTGTGTCGAAAGGTTAACACTCATACATTGTCGTATACTTGTACCTATACACCATCTAAATATAATCAATATCTTAACGTGTACATAAGTACGTATAAACATGAATGCATTATGAATTTAATCACCTTGAATATAGTGGAACGTTTTTGTTTGTTTCTACGCATGAAAATAATAGGTACATTGTTTTATATTCAATTCTATATACCGTCGAGCCATCTTCCATTAGTGGAATACCCAGTGGACTAATTGCACATAATAGACATACAGTTAATATGTGGAAGTGTTATGGATGATTTTCTTAGATTAAATTATTATTTTAAAAATTGACCTTAACCTTTGACAACCAGACCTATCTGTGCTATTTTTACTGTTTATGTCCTATAAATTCTTTGTCATGTGATGTAACTTAATGCCATACGATAAATAAAATTAGATTAAATTACACAAACAATTTTTACAAAGCAAAATAAAAATATTTATAATTTTGACATTACTGACTCATTTTTTTATTTCATTTTGTAGATTAGTTAACGCACTGTTTACAATCCAGCAGTGATGAGGTATGGCATCTATTCTGAATGCCCTATATTTCGTGTCATGGATAGCACGACTCGCTGGTTAGAGATAACATAATGGTATAAAAAAGAGATATTATTAAACAACACCAGAGCAGTGGATTTATGTCGCCCTTGAGATGGATGCTCAAGTAAACGGCGCCGAATAAATCATCCGACATACATTAACGAGTTAATTAATTTTCGTTAATGTTAACTTTACAGCTAAAAACAACAAACTTCCATTAAATTACATATATTATTTATTCTGGGGGTGGGGGGCACCCCCCAGTGATTTTTGAAAAAACAGGTACCCATCAAGGATCCTTCTTTTAATTTTTGATTCCTTAAATTATCAAAAACTGAACTGAATTTACTAAATGAATAATATTTGTTTTTGATAATGAATTAATTTGCATATAGTAATGTACTGAATAATAACAAAGTATTTTTTACTGTTACCAGCTAAACAACAACATCCAATTATCAACATGTTCATATGCTATGTATGTGAACCACAGACTGATGATGTGATGACGTTTGTTTATAAAAGGGGGACAAGCCTAGTGACATTGACAATGAATTTGCTAATGAATATTTTATGACGTGCCTCCTCATTACATATACAGCAGCGATAAACTAAAATATTATCGACTAGTTTATCATCCTGTTCTCTAAATATATAATTATAAAACACATATTGGTGGTTGTGCCGTATTGATAAATACTTAATGATAATTATGCAATACAACTACTCAATTAATTAATATAGTATTTTTTTATGTTTATTTATATTATGCTCGTAAATAGTTGGACATATTAAATCTCGAACTTTTCCCGAAACCATCCTGTTCTGCCACCATGATACAACAGCTGTATTGCTAATTATGAGAATGTCAGTTTATCTAATTGAAAGAAGGGTTGTAATATCGTCTGAGAACTACATACACCAAATTATCAAGGAAAGTCAAGTGTTGAGTTAGAGAAACTGTCATGCTGATATGAGAAATTGTATGAATGGGAAGTAAGCAAAAGAAGTTCAAAATTGGATGAAATTGGTGTTCCATCATCTCTGCCAACTCCAGAAGGGATGTAGCATGAGGGGATAAGATTGGGATGTGTTTGGATTTATCCAAACCCTTCTCTTTAAAAAATATACTTCTACTTTTGGAAGTCAAGAGTGAAAATATGCTTCCTCCATTCAGTGATTTTGCACTAATCAAGTTATCACTTGTCACATTCTTAGCACTCTGAAGCAGTGATATCATGGAAATGGTGTATTGAGCTAAAATAGAGTCATTCAGGATGAGAGAAATCTTGTGAAGTAAAAAAAACTGTGTATTTTTCAATATTACCTACATGAATAAACAATTTTTTCAATCTAACATGAACGATATTAATTTACTCTCACACAAAAAAAATGTGTTAGGTGCATTTAATCACAACATTTGAGAGATAGCAAGATATTATCTCTACGTAGCTACGTAATATAAGTATTTACATACACAACAGCTCTTATGAACTTGAAGATAACAAGATGGCTGGCAATTATACACACATATTGTATTAAATAATATGAATACAATTTTATGTAAGTTAAAAACCCATCAAGTGATGTAATTTAATATAATCAATATTTGATCCTTTTATACCATCACACGGCATCTCTTGCAAGCCAGACATATTATAAGATGTTAATAATTTATTTTTTATTTTATTTATTCTATATGGATCATACAGACGTAACAAAATATATAAATAATCAGTCATAACAATGAGAAAACCAATTAAGATCCCTTCCTTACCAACTAATAAAGATAAATTTGAGGTATTTTATTAAAATAAAAAGACGAAGCTGGACAATAGGGAACATGCATGTGTGAGGAATATGAATAAATGTTATCAATTCATATTAATAAATATACGCTGATCACGAATATCCTAATAAGAAACCATAAAATAAAACTTTTCATTCATTATTTTCATTTTAAAAATCCATATTTTCTGTTATTGAATTAGTCCGGTGTGACGTCGCTAGGCGCTATTTTGTATTGCCACACATTTTACTCTTAGTACTGTTTGTAGCGCCTGATATTGTCAAACACTGCTCCGCCACGAGTGGACCTTTTTGCGGCGAAGTGTGAAAATTGCTTTTTTAAATGGTGATAAAAACCTTAAAAATGCACATTTAAAAATATAAAAAGTACCATAATTTTTCTAATTTTCTGTACTATTTTTTGGGTTGAAAAATTTTTTTTGTGAAAGTTCCCTATTATAATACATACTAAAACATACATTAAATTTTAAAAAATGTTAAAGAAATGTAAAAAACATATTTATTTATTTATTTGATCAATAAACGGCAATTTGCCTTTTACAATAGGTTTAATACATATGTATGACAAATCAATAATATAACAGTCTATAAATATATATAAAAAATGCGCTAATACATTCAAATAGAAAAGAAACAAAAAAAATATATACATATCTACCAAAGTCCACAAATCCAATCCCTAAAAGTAGGTTTACCATGTCAAAAACCCATTTGGAACTGAAGAAGTATGAAAAGCTATTATGGAACAACAGATGAATCCAGGGCCTCCGATATGGTTAATCTGGGACCTTTAGATAGAATTTTAAAGAATTGTTTTGAATAAAGACGTTTCTAGGTTTTTAGTACCACCGAATACCCTTATAAAGCAATATTATACCTACTTGTCTCACGATTACGAAGCAGGTTTGTAGAAATCAAGATTTAAGAATACGAACCCCGAATCTTACTTGAAAGTCCAAGACCCAACAAACAAGCTACTGGACACATCTTACTATTTAAAATGTGTTTTTGATAGGATAACTAAGGGCTGATCACTCTTTAGTGACCATGCCACAATCAGTTTTGATTTATTTGGTAAATCCAATTGATGTTGATGATATGAGCTACAGATAAATGAATACTGTATTAGATTATCAATTAAAATAGTACATATTTTTGGGTACAAGTGGAATGACAGTCCAAAACTTGCATCATAAACTCAGTAATCAAATACCAAGAGACAAACAGTGGCAATGAAGCTTACTGGTGACCAGTAAGCTTATTTTTTCCTTAGTAAATTATATTGTTGACATCAATGTACAACATTACCTACCTACTTATGATAATCATACAACTCAAGTCGCAATTACCGGCCGACTACTCTAGGAATCACGGCCTCATACAGGATTAAAATTTGAATGGAAAACATGATGATACTCACATCTTGGTCGAAGAAAATGGTTCCTGTTACATCTCCCTTGAGAACACACACAGCTTTGGTTGCCATTATTATGATATATAATTTATTAATGAAAAATGAAGACCGAAGTGGAAACCGGGACAACACGGACCAAAGTTCGAATGATGAATAAAAAAATAAAATGCGCAAGTATTCTATTACGACAGGTAGGTACTTCGACAACCGGCAGATCGAGGTACAGTAATAGGGATAGAATTGTCAACTGTCAGCGAGTTATATCATTTGAAGGTTTTATATAAAAAGAGTAAATATGCACTAACATTAAAGAATCCTTTATATATAAATTATTGTCATTTTTTATTATTTCTTCTATTCATATTTCGTAGATCCGCTTTTTTTCAGGATAGGGTGACCAGTGTTAAAAATTTCATCAACTACTAAACGATTTTTTAGACTTTTCTATGATCGAAATGTCACGATCTCACGATTCATACAATTTGCCTTTTCCCATAGTTTTTCAGTTTCTGTCACATCGCGTGGGAGCGGAAAATATTATGGAATTGTTTTGAATCGGGGTTGAATCTGTAAACTAATTCATTATTTGTATTAATTGAATTAATATTTCTGTTTTGAGGTTGCTGGATTAATGTATTTGTACCATTTTTCTTAAACCCACGCTATATATTCGTCCTAAAGTACATAAAATAACAGTATTTTCAATTCTTCTCAACTGTTATGTGCTTCTAATTTTGTGAAAAAGTATTTTTTTCAGTTATATATGTAATGAAATTGGTATCTTAAAAGCACAAGATGGAAAGTGGCATAGAATCTATCTCTAGGTAAAGTTAATTTTTTGAGAATCGTGTGTATGCGTATTGTTACTTAACCTATTCTTGAAAAACATAAATATTACAGCGTAAGTCTTGAATTTATGTCATTAAATTTTCTATTTTTTTGTAGGTTAGGACAATGCCCACTCTGTAAATCGGACATGAAGCTGTTCAGCATTAATCTTGAAGAAGATGTTTATTTATGCGGAGAAGAGAACTGTGTATATCCCTTTGGTTATGAAGACTTCAAGTTTGTGCCACACAATTCAGAGGAATCGTTAAAACTAAGTTATCTTAATACAACGCAAGAAGAAAATTTAATTTCCTTGGAAGAAATTTTCAATAATGAAGTTCTTCCTTATTCAAATGTATATAACGAAAAAGAAGAACAAAACTGTGATAGTGACTATACCAATTTGTTAGATCTTTTAGAATGTAATAGTGAAAGTGCAAATGGTGAAAATAGTTCTCAATGTATCGGACTAGTTCCTGTAAAATTACCAGATGTTTATGAAGAGTTAATAGAGAAAACTGTAGAACAATTTGTCTCCCCGGATAATGATCAAAATAAAGATAGCGATTCCAACGATAGGCCTGTTACAACAGGGTTTGGTAAATTGACCGAGGATAGGATAAGAAAAAATATTAAAATTTTAAGTTCTCATCCTAGAACGTCTTCGTGGATGAATAACAATTTGTTCCACAATGTTCAATTATAATTTTTATTGTTTGAGTTTACAAAATTATTTATTCTCATTCAATATAAAAATTTTAAATAAATAAAACTTTGTTAGCCATGCGTACAAAATATGAAGCAACACGGAAAAAGGTTAGTAAATTTCGAAAAGGCGGGCTTATTGGTCAAGCAATATATTTTAGCCAACCTATAATCCCACCATCACAAAATCTTTTACAAGTGAGTTAGCTATAGATAAACTAACTGCATACAATGAATGTGCTAATTATCTTCTTTGCCAACAAAACGAAATAAGACAACCAGGATTGGTGTCATAATTATCTCATAGCTGAATTATTGAAACTGTGAGATGTCTAGTTATGTTGTTTTACAAATACCTGACTTTTAAAGAGGAAACTCGAAATCTTACAGAAAAATATGGTATTCCTATTCATTGTCGAGACCTCTCGATTTTTTTATGTTCTACCTCAGGAGTGTCCAAACTCTGAAGCCTTAGAGCCATAATTGCTTTTCAATAAAAGCCACGGTGCCCTTGAGATGGTCACGAATCATTAAACAGCGCCAAATATAAATTGTGTTGATCATTATTATTATAATGATTATTCAATATTCACAATAACATGATCAAAAAGACAATGGACGTAGAAGTAGGACCCAGAAGACCAGGCAGACCAGTGACCACCTGGATGTCCACAATTGCCAGGGACATGAAGAAGGCAAAGTTGCACTCGGAGGATGCAGGGGATCGGAAAACTTGGAAGATGAGGACTAGGAGAGCCGACCCCAAGTAAATGGGATAAAGGCGAGGGCGAAGCAGAAGAAGATTCAATAGGTATTCATAATGTGTATTCAATACACAATATCATTTTGTGTTTTCTTCTTCAACTTACCACAGCAATAGTAATAACAATAAGACATTGGCTGTTACGGGCCGGATAATGGCACTTGTTGGCCGTAGTTTAGAGATCCCTATTCTGCATTGATTATTTATTTATTTATTTTATTCTTCACTGTACATTGGTTACAATATTACAAAATAAAACAGTGTCATATAAATATCAGTTATACAATGCAATGTACAGAGGGCGAGTTTATCGCTAAAATGCCATGACTTCCAACTAACTCGCATATTATAAATGTACAAAAATACTCTGTGATACCTATATGTAAATTAGTTTAATAACAGTAAGAAAATTATTTCTTAACCTAACCTCATGGACTTCTGATATACTTAATATAAATTGATAATATGTGTGCACTTATAAAATAATATGATGAAACATTAATCATTCCTTTTATTTTATACTAGCTTTTAAAACCCGGCATCGCTCGGGTTTAAAAACAGATATTCATCCAAATACGTGAGTTAAAACTACACAATCTTATTTAAAAAAATGAACTTAAGATCTATTTAGCACCAAATTAGGTACATGTCATAATAATAATCAGCTCTATGCGTGCCAAAATCATATATGCAATACATACAGTTTGTCAAAAATGAGTTGACAAATAATCGAGAGCGCTGTTATCTTTCACATGGTAGCCCTATTCAAACATTGATTGTGTAAAAACGAAACTTTGTAAGAGAAACTACTTTCACATAACATTCATCGCTTTCAATTCTCACTCTTCATCAGTCTCTTTCCGTGCATACATTTAGTTGCTGACTCTTTTTATTATTCACTCTTTTAGTTCCAGACAAAAAAATCCTATAGCTAATAATAATAAGCTAGGACCTCTCTAAGTAAATGGACTTCTTACATACATACATGCATATATACCATCACGCCGCTTCCCTCTCGGGGTAGGCAAAAAGGATCGAGCGCCTTTTCCTTCTATCCTTGCATACATCTTTCGCTTCCGTCACTGTCATACAATTCCTCATGCATGCTCTCCTGTTCAATGTGCTCAACACGTGACCGTCCTGTAGGATTTGATTTAAATGATCTTGCCATTTGATCCTCGGACGTCCACGTCTCCGAGCACCATTGCTCTCAGCCAAATATATCTTCTTGGTCATTCTGTCCTCATTCATTCTTGCCACATTCCCAAACCATTGTAACTTATTTACATTCATCCCTGTAACCACGCCAACTTTCGTTCCACATTCCTTTCGTATATCACTGTTACATCGTATATCTCTTAGACTTTTACCACACATCCTTCTCAATGATCTCATTTCTACCACTTTCATCCTTCTCTAAACATGTCCACGTCTCACTTGCATACATGAGTGTTGGCACTAAGATAACAGAGAGCACCAACCTTTCAGCTGTGGTAGATATGTTTCCATTTGCAATTATTGGTCGGATTGCATCATTAACCTTATTGCCAGCAACTTTTCTCCTTTCAATCGCTTTCACACTTCCCATCTCTCGTGAACAAACTATCCAAGTACACACATTCGTCAACTTGCTCTAACACTTCGTTGTCAATCATTACCTGGCATACGGTTCTCTCACTTCCTCTTTCAAAGACCATGACTTTGGACTTCTTTTACATGATAAAATCATTTAAAAAATACTTAGCATTTTCACCTTCAGAGGCATATACTTGTTAAATGGCAGCATAATGATAGATATCATCTAGCTAAGGATATCCTCATAATTACACATCCATAAAAATATGCTGTTAATTGTAATATTTTACATAAAGGGAAAATAAAACAGACTCGGAATTATAATATAAAACTATTTAATAAAAACGGTAAAATAAATATAAGAAATATGTAGGTACAGTGTAAAACAAAAGCACTTTTTGGCGAATGGAGCAGATATCAAAAACATCCAACTCTTTTTGTGGACGGCCTTTCCTATGTTTATCTGGCATTGTAAATTTGCTTCAGTTTGTATTTTTTTCTTTTATAAGTCTTCTTATAGAACTCACAGATAATCCTGAAAGAAAAGAACATTGAAATTCATCAGCAAAACAATCATTTAACTTCCTAGAAACACGGGATTGTCATATAAGTGAGTCATCTAGACATTCCATACACAATAATTTAATAATGCATTATTATTAAGCATTTGAGACATTCACTTAAGCTTTTTATTTAGCTTATTCTAATATTTGGTAAAATAATTTATCACTTTAAGTAAATTCATTACATTAAATATGTTTTAAGAAGGCACAGAATTGAATAGTAATCTTGTAATAGAAATACAATTAAGTGTCGTCAAACATTAAAAAAAAACAAAAAACAAATTGAATTTAGTCAAATCTAGTCTAATGAACATTTAAATGGTTAAATTAATCATGAAAATACCATAATAAAGTACTATCAAGACAGTGCTTACAAGTCAAATCAGATGTTGTTTGGAAAACATTGTTAATGTACCAGGGCAGTTTTTTTAGCTTCCAACTCCGTAAAGCACTGGGAATATTTCTTGAAAACATTTTTTTAGATCCACTATGTATTATTTTATTCAGTTTTATATTTTTAAAGTCTTTTAAAATCAAAACAAAGTCACAAAATTTACCGGATTACCAAACGCCATACGATTGACAGAAATGACAGATCGAACCATAGAGTATAATAATATTATATTAAAAGATCGAACAGTGTTGCCAGTATAAATAATTTGTGTTTTATAGATACCTGTTGCATTGTAAAAAGGGAATCGTGAGAAAATATTGTAAAAGCATTCACATTACTTCACATTGGATGATCATCCAGAGCGTCAGGGTCAAACCTGTTCATCGAAAGTGAACACGTCTGTTCACTTTTGTTCATCCTATGCTCTCACTGCCATGTCAACACTCTCAGTCATGTTGTATGTATTTTGACATATTTTCGTACAAAAATATATTTAAATAAATTAAAAAAATGAAAAAAAGCCCTTAAAACAAATTAATATAGTTCTCGACTGCATAATCATTTTGTACATGATTCTGACGTTCTATACAAATTCATAGAGAATAAAACAAAAAATAAGATAAAACTTGTGAAAAGTCCGTTCATCGAAATTATGACGGGCTGTAATCGCTTTTATCCGTCATTGATGAAACACCCGTTCACATCTTTTCATCTTGGAGGATCATCCGGAGTGATCACTGAAAGTGAACAAATGTAAACGACCCTTTAGAAAACCTTTTTAATAAATAAATAAAAACGATATTTATTCCTATACCATTTCGAAAATTTAGCGATGGAGGGGGGTAGAAATTGTAGTATGAAACAGAATTGTGAACAGTATGATTTATATCATGTTGGAGTAAAAATTATATTTTTCCCATGTGTAAGCTGTCCGCTGTGCGGTATTTTCTTGGCAAAATGCAGGTAATTTTGGTCACACAATCTGGCAACCCTGATTTTGACACTTAGTATCTCTATGCTTATTATGACAGTTTTGAAGTGTTTACGTTTAGTGTTAGAAATTCTATAATTATTTTGAATTTAGAATACTTTCATGAAATTTAAAATTACTGCAAACCATACAATAATAATTTTATTATACGAAAGTACAAATCGCGGACATTATTCTTTATTTGAAATGTAATTATATTCCTAAAAAATAGATGTACCTAACGCAAATAATGCTTTAGAGCCACAAATTTCTTTTCAGAGTGAGTCATAAAACAGAATTATAAAGTTGGTATGCAATTCTAACAATTATCTTTATCAATAGACAGTATCTTAATATCTAAATTTTGAAAATCTTATGTTTTTAGATGCATGTTTTGAATAAATGAAATACTTCTAATGAAACAGATTGATGCAAGCATAATATTGAAATGATATCCTTTACAAAAGTGCCTAACTACCATTATGTTAAATGCAAGTTTTAGAAATGTTATCTATGGCTTGGTATAGTTATATTATATGATGACATTATATTATGAGATAATTAAGAATGATGCATCTCACACCCTTTTCTGTGATTGTTATAACAGATAACTTTATTTAGAAACTAGCTTTTAAAACCCGGCATCGCTCGGGTTTAAAAACAGATATTCATCCAAATACGTGAGTTAAAACTACACAATCTTATTTAAAAAAATGAACTTAAGATCTATTTAGCACCAAATTAGGTACATGTCATAATAATAATCAGCTCTATGCGTGCCAAAATCATATATGCAATACATACAGTTTGTCAAAAATGAGTTGACAAATAATCGAGAGCGCTGTTATCTTTCACATGGTAGCCCTATTCAAACATTGATTGTGTAAAAACGAAACTTTGTAAGAGAAACTACTTTCACATAACATTCATCGCTTTCAATTCTCACTCTTCATCAGTCTCTTTCCGTGCATACATTTAGTTGCTGACTCTTTTTATTATTCACTCTTTTAGTTCCAGACAAAAAAATCCTATAGCTAATAATAATAAGCTAGGACCTCTCTAAGTAAATGGACTTCTTACATACATACATGCATATATACCATCACGCCGCTTCCCTCTCGGGGTAGGCAAAAAGGATCGAGCGCCTTTTCCTTCTATCCTTGCATACATCTTTCGCTTCCGTCACTGTCATACAATTCCTCATGCATGCTCTCCTGTTCAATGTGCTCAACACGTGACCGTCCTGTAGGATTTGATTTAAATGATCTTGCCATTTGATCCTCGGACGTCCACGTCTCCGAGCACCATTGCTCTCAGCCAAATATATCTTCTTGGTCATTCTGTCCTCATTCATTCTTGCCACATTCCCAAACCATTGTAACTTATTTACATTCATCCCTGTAACCACGCCAACTTTCGTTCCACATTCCTTTCGTATATCACTGTTACATCGTATATCTCTTAGACTTTTACCACACATCCTTCTCAATGATCTCATTTCTACCACTTTCATCCTTCTCTAAACATGTCCACGTCTCACTTGCATACATGAGTGTTGGCACTAAGATAACAGAGAGCACCAACCTTTCAGCTGTGGTAGATATGTTTCCATTTGCAATTATTGGTCGGATTGCATCATTAACCTTATTGCCAGCAACTTTTCTCCTTTCAATCGCTTTCACACTTCCCATCTCTCGTGAACAAACTATCCAAGTACACACATTCGTCAACTTGCTCTAACACTTCGTTGTCAATCATTACCTGGCATACGGTTCTCTCACTTCCTCTTTCAAAGACCATGACTTTGGACTTCTTTTACATGATAAAATCATTTAAAAAATACTTAGCATTTTCACCTTCAGAGGCATATACTTGTTAAATGGCAGCATAATGATAGATATCATCTAGCTAAGGATATCCTCATAATTACACATCCATAAAAATATGCTGTTAATTGTAATATTTTACATAAAGGGAAAATAAAACAGACTCGGAATTATAATATAAAACTATTTAATAAAAACGGTAAAATAAATATAAGAAATATGTAGGTACAGTGTAAAACAAAAGCACTTTTTGGCGAATGGAGCAGATATCAAAAACATCCAACTCTTTTTGTGGACGGCCTTTCCTATGTTTATCTGGCATTGTAAATTTGCTTCAGTTTGTATTTTTTTCTTTTATAAGTCTTCTTATAGAACTCACAGATAATCCTGAAAGAAAAGAACATTGAAATTCATCAGCAAAACAATCATTTAACTTCCTAGAAACACGGGATTGTCATATAAGTGAGTCATCTAGACATTCCATACACAATAATTTAATAATGCATTATTATTAAGCATTTGAGACATTCACTTAAGCTTTTTATTTAGCTTATTCTAATATTTGGTAAAATAATTTATCACTTTAAGTAAATTCATTACATTAAATATGTTTTAAGAAGGCACAGAATTGAATAGTAATCTTGTAATAGAAATACAATTAAGTGTCGTCAAACATTAAAAAAAAACAAAAAACAAATTGAATTTAGTCAAATCTAGTCTAATGAACATTTAAATGGTTAAATTAATCATGAAAATACCATAATAAAGTACTATCAAGACAGTGCTTACAAGTCAAATCAGATGTTGTTTGGAAAACATTGTTAATGTACCAGGGCAGTTTTTTTAGCTTCCAACTCCGTAAAGCACTGGGAATATTTCTTGAAAACATTTTTTTAGATCCACTATGTATTATTTTATTCAGTTTTATATTTTTAAAGTCTTTTAAAATCAAAACAAAGTCACAAAATTTACCGGATTACCAAACGCCATACGATTGACAGAAATGACAGATCGAACCATAGAGTATAATAATATTATATTAAAAGATCGAACAGTGTTGCCAGTATAAATAATTTGTGTTTTATAGATACCTGTTGCATTGTAAAAAGGGAATCGTGAGAAAATATTGTAAAAGCATTCACATTACTTCACATTGGATGATCATCCAGAGCGTCAGGGTCAAACCTGTTCATCGAAAGTGAACACGTCTGTTCACTTTTGTTCATCCTATGCTCTCACTGCCATGTCAACACTCTCAGTCATGTTGTATGTATTTTGACATATTTTCGTACAAAAATATATTTAAATAAATTAAAAAAATGAAAAAAAGCCCTTAAAACAAATTAATATAGTTCTCGACTGCATAATCATTTTGTACATGATTCTGACGTTCTATACAAATTCATAGAGAATAAAACAAAAAATAAGATAAAACTTGTGAAAAGTCCGTTCATCGAAATTATGACGGGCTGTAATCGCTTTTATCCGTCATTGATGAAACACCCGTTCACATCTTTTCATCTTGGAGGATCATCCGGAGTGATCACTGAAAGTGAACAAATGTAAACGACCCTTTAGAAAACCTTTTTAATAAATAAATAAAAACGATATTTATTCCTATACCATTTCGAAAATTTAGCGATGGAGGGGGGTAGAAATTGTAGTATGAAACAGAATTGTGAACAGTATGATTTATATCATGTTGGAGTAAAAATTATATTTTTCCCATGTGTAAGCTGTCCGCTGTGCGGTATTTTCTTGGCAAAATGCAGGTAATTTTGGTCACACAATCTGGCAACCCTGATTTTGACACTTAGTATCTCTATGCTTATTATGACAGTTTTGAAGTGTTTACGTTTAGTGTTAGAAATTCTATAATTATTTTGAATTTAGAATACTTTCATGAAATTTAAAATTACTGCAAACCATACAATAATAATTTTATTATACGAAAGTACAAATCGCGGACATTATTCTTTATTTGAAATGTAATTATATTCCTAAAAAATAGATGTACCTAACGCAAATAATGCTTTAGAGCCACAAATTTCTTTTCAGAGTGAGTCATAAAACAGAATTATAAAGTTGGTATGCAATTCTAACAATTATCTTTATCAATAGACAGTATCTTAATATCTAAATTTTGAAAATCTTATGTTTTTAGATGCATGTTTTGAATAAATGAAATACTTCTAATGAAACAGATTGATGCAAGCATAATATTGAAATGATATCCTTTACAAAAGTGCCTAACTACCATTATGTTAAATGCAAGTTTTAGAAATGTTATCTATGGCTTGGTATAGTTATATTATATGATGACATTATATTATGAGATAATTAAGAATGATGCATCTCACACCCTTTTCTGTGATTGTTATAACAGATAACTTTATTTAGAAATTAAAAGAAACTCAGAATATCCTTCAATAAAATAAGAACACATATCAATAGTATTGTTGTAGATATGAGTTTTTTTTATTTTATTTTGATGTTTACCTTACTTTGACAAAAGAACATTGAAGCATCATTGAATTAGTTCTGTGTTTTTGATATTATTGGTAACCATATTTTGAAATAAAAAGAAACTGAATATCAACAATAAAATAAGAACACATATTAATAGCATGGTCGTAGATATATGAGATTTTTAGTGATTTTCAAGTTTACCAAACATCGACAAAAGATCGTTGATACATCATCATTTATAAATTAAATTTTTATAAAAGTATACATATTAAATGTTTTCAGCTCGCCTACTGGATGAGACATATCGTACAGAGGACATAGAAAACACAAAACAAACAAACAAATGAACTTAAGTACCAACCAAAATATTAATGTATTGGATTCTATGTCATTCATGTCGGCCATTATGAAATTAGCTCAAGATGTCAAAAATATGCAATTTTAACTTGCATAATTCAGGAGTTTTTATCATAATCAAACACAATAATTTATAACCAAAATAATCCCCAAATGTTTAGTTTCAGTATTGATGTATTTCTCGTTACATCCATTGTGAAATTAATTCAGTACACTGAAAAATGTTCGACCATGAATATTGCTACTTACAAAAACTTTCATAGATTTTTCCATACAAATTTTATTATTATAATTATAATAATCAATACATAAGATATTTTAAATGTTTTTGGCCTTGAACTTTAGAAATAAGAAGAAACTCAGAATATCCTACAATAAAATAAGTACACATATTGTCGATTGTTGTAGATAATATGAGATTTTTGTGATTTTACAAAACATCGACAAAAGATTGTTAATACATCATGATTTATAAATTAAATCTTTATAAAAGAATACTTATTAAATGTTTTCATCTCGCATACTGGATGACACATATCGTACAGAGGACATAAAAGTCAAAAAACAAACAAACTAATGAACTGATGTACCAACCAAAATATTAATGTATTGGATTCTATGTCATTCATGTCGGCCATTATGAAATTAGCCCAAGATGTCAAAAATATGCAATTTTAACTCGCATAATTCAGAAGTTTTTATCATAACCAAACACAATAATTTATAATCAAAATAATCCTTAAATGTTTATTTTCAGTACTGATGTATTTCTCATTACATCCATTGTGAAATTAATTCAATACACTGAAAAATGTTCGACCATGAATATTGCTACTTACAAAAACTTTCAGAGATTTTCATACATTTGGCTGCCAATTTTGTGACATAAATTGTAATATCTTTATCAATATATAAGGTATTTAAAATGTTTTTGGCCTTGAACGTGCCCAGGAGATGAGACCTCGTATAGAGTGTATTATTTTACTTCTGTCTTTCTTTATTTCAGAGTCCATTGAGGACATACGTACATACATACATACATACATACATACATACATACGAACGCATTAGAATATTTATGTGTGGATTAAAAGAAACTCAGAATATCCTTCAATAAAATAAGAACACATATCAATAGTATTGTTGTAGATATGAGTTTTTTTTATTTTATTTTGATGTTTACCTTACTTTGACAAAAGAACATTGAAGCATCATTGAATTAGTTCTGTGTTTTTGATATTATTGGTAACCATATTTTGAAATAAAAAGAAACTGAATATCAACAATAAAATAAGAACACATATTAATAGCATGGTCGTAGATATATGAGATTTTTAGTGATTTTCAAGTTTACCAAACATCGACAAAAGATCGTTGATACATCATCATTTATAAATTAAATTTTTATAAAAGTATACATATTAAATGTTTTCAGCTCGCCTACTGGATGAGACATATCGTACAGAGGACATAGAAAACACAAAACAAACAAACAAATGAACTTAAGTACCAACCAAAATATTAATGTATTGGATTCTATGTCATTCATGTCGGCCATTATGAAATTAGCTCAAGATGTCAAAAATATGCAATTTTAACTTGCATAATTCAGGAGTTTTTATCATAATCAAACACAATAATTTATAACCAAAATAATCCCCAAATGTTTAGTTTCAGTATTGATGTATTTCTCGTTACATCCATTGTGAAATTAATTCAGTACACTGAAAAATGTTCGACCATGAATATTGCTACTTACAAAAACTTTCATAGATTTTTCCATACAAATTTTATTATTATAATTATAATAATCAATACATAAGATATTTTAAATGTTTTTGGCCTTGAACTTTAGAAATAAGAAGAAACTCAGAATATCCTACAATAAAATAAGTACACATATTGTCGATTGTTGTAGATAATATGAGATTTTTGTGATTTTACAAAACATCGACAAAAGATTGTTAATACATCATGATTTATAAATTAAATCTTTATAAAAGAATACTTATTAAATGTTTTCATCTCGCATACTGGATGACACATATCGTACAGAGGACATAAAAGTCAAAAAACAAACAAACTAATGAACTGATGTACCAACCAAAATATTAATGTATTGGATTCTATGTCATTCATGTCGGCCATTATGAAATTAGCCCAAGATGTCAAAAATATGCAATTTTAACTCGCATAATTCAGAAGTTTTTATCATAACCAAACACAATAATTTATAATCAAAATAATCCTTAAATGTTTATTTTCAGTACTGATGTATTTCTCATTACATCCATTGTGAAATTAATTCAATACACTGAAAAATGTTCGACCATGAATATTGCTACTTACAAAAACTTTCAGAGATTTTCATACATTTGGCTGCCAATTTTGTGACATAAATTGTAATATCTTTATCAATATATAAGGTATTTAAAATGTTTTTGGCCTTGAACGTGCCCAGGAGATGAGACCTCGTATAGAGTGTATTATTTTACTTCTGTCTTTCTTTATTTCAGAGTCCATTGAGGACATACGTACATACATACATACATACATACATACATACATACGAACGCATTAGAATATTTATGTGTGGATTAATCTCTTTGGGGTAAATATTCATATTGTCGTTGCATATTTAAAATGGTGTGTGTGAAAACATTTTTGTTAAGGCATGCTCTCAAAAATTTGTTCATCAGGGCTTTAAAATTGTTATTTGTACTTTTTATTGGCATGTGATATTATTCTTAAAATAAACAATTTTAATATTTGATACTAAGAATCACAAAGATGGTTTTAATGTCATAATAAGCTTATTCTAGAAATTCTAGAAATAATAAGTTTATTCTAGAAATCTCAAAATATTTATATATTTACTTACGTCATTTTTAATATGCAATGGCAATATTGTCTGTGGTGTGCTATTGTATGATCAATAAATAAATAAAAACTAACAAATTTTGTGTTTTAATTCCTTTAGATAATGATATAGGTAACATGCTGAAACTCAACTGAAAAAATGGGTTTAAAAGATTTCAGATGACACCCTTCTACAGTACCCTGTTATTGTTACAACAACGTCCTGGAGACAATATAGTCGAATACCAATAATAGTTGTTATGATACACACATCCCTTCATGATGATTCCCTTGTGAGGTCGGCAGAAAGTATCAAACACCACTTACTCTAACTGTGCATACACCTTACGCTTCCATCACCATTTTATGTTTCCTCATGCATGCTATTCTATTCAATGAGATGTATTATGTATGATCGTTATTTTAGAGACACTCAGGATCTGGTTTATATTATGATGTTTCCATTAATTTTATTTTTTACAATGTACTCAGGATCAGACAGTCAATTATAGTACATGATTACAAAATCAAAAGGTGGACCAGTGAAGATTCTAAAATTACCTGAAGGGTTTTAAAAAATCATCAAAGTTAAAAACAACATAACATGCATTTAAATTAATAAATAAGATAAGATTCAGGTGAACGAATTAATTATGACTAAGTGAACAAAACAAGACTAAAAAATCAACGTAAGTAATAAATATAAAAATGTATTAGAACAAATCAAATAAAATGAATGGATTCCAATGAATGTATAGAATAGCAACAAATGAATAAGATTAAAAATCAAACAAAAATTATAATCCTCCAAACAGTCGCACCTCATATTGTTATACAAAAATATTGTTAAAAAAATTATGGAGGATGTGACAACGATATTGCATTATTCTGGAATTCAGATTTAGACTGATTGCACAAACACTGACTGCTCTAGATAATGAAATATGTTATTAGTATTATATAGTAGATACCTAGAATAGCAATTAATAAAAACACATACATAGCATTCATCGACCTTGAAAAAGCATTCGATAAAGTAGAATGGGAACAACTTTTTAACACCCTCAACCAGATAGGAATGAGTTATAAAGACAGAAGAGCAATCTGGAGCTTATACAAGAACGAAATGGCTGTGATTAAAAGCGGAGAGAGCTGTGCAGAAGCAAGGGTCGAACAAGGCGTAAGACAAGGATGCTCAATGTCGCCAGCTCTCTTTAACTGCTATATACAGCGAGCCATTGATGAACTGAGAGAAGAAATGAAGAACTGGACAGGAGTAAAAATAAATGGGAAAAAGGTCGACATGATAAGATATGCTGACGACATAGCACTGCTCGCAGACTCCGAGATGGAGCTGAACGAAGCCTTAGGAAAAATGGAAAGTATACTGTTGTCAAAGTACAACATGAAAATAAATAAAGAAAAAACAAAATGTATGGTCGTTGGAAGAGAGGAAGCGACTGCGAACATTGCCATAAATGGAGTGAGCATCAAACAAGTAAGTGAATTCGTGTACCTGGGCAGTAGAATAAACCAGGATGGACGCTCCAAAGCAGAAATCGTAAGCAGAATAAACCAGGCAAGGATTGCCTTTAACAAAAAATCGAAGATATTGGAATCCCCAAATATTGACTTAAGCGTAAGGAAGAACCTTACTAAAGCCTTTGTATGGAGCATTCTGCTTTATGGTTGTGAGACATGGACCATCAGCAAGAGTGAAAGCGGACGGTTGGCGGCCTTTGAAATGTGGTGCTACAGACGCATGCTTAAGATCCATTGGTCGGAGCACGTCGAAAATGAAGAAGTATTAACCAGGGTAGGCGAAAAAAGGCAACTCCTTAAGAGAATCAGCCAACAACGAGCTAACTGGATTGGCCACAACATCAGGCACCCAGGACTACTCATAGCCATCGCGGAGGGTAAGACCGACGGGACAAATGGCAGAGGCCGACCAAGAGACGCATATATGGACCAACTGAAGAGTGATATGAACTGTGGCTCATACGTAGAGCTGAAAAGACTGGCGGAGAATAGAGACGAATGGAGAAGAAAAACCAAACTCGTTGCAGACCAATCCAATGGATTGTAACTCATTATATATACCTATTATATATCACTTTTATTAGGTATGTCTTCTAGAGGGTGAATGCTAGCTATGCCTATAATAGTGTGTTTTACTCTAACTATAAACTAAATCAAACTGCTCTGTAGCGTCCATATACAGTAAATAATGAAGGTAGCTATTTTGATTATTATTTAAATAGTTTAATCTTTACAATAGGTATGTATGTATGTACATAGGTAGGTACCTAAGTAATAACATTAATTCTATAATTTGAAGCTAAAATAAACTACTATGGCATATTCCACAAGAGTAGTAGCCAGCAGACTAGTCGAATGTAATAAATATGCAAGCTGAGCTCTCTGTGTCGACAAGAAATTTAGACATTCGGGATGGGTGGCATACCTCATCGCTGAATTTAAAATCTGAAATGTTTTATTTCTTCAAATACTGCCTTTTTTCAGGATACTCGAAACCAATTCTTTGCCAGGTGCTCCAAACATACTAAGTAATAATTTAAAAAACCGAATTTGCTAGATAATTTGCAGCTAATAAACTAAAAGCACTCTACAAGCACAGAGATGATCTTTTTTGCTGAAAAATATTTTTAAAAATCACAAGTTTCTAGGTGTGCGTAGGTACTCGATCTTTGTTTTCAGCAAATAATAGTTTTTTTTTATCTTGCGCGACAATATATATTAAATTATTTTTAATTATAGCAAGGAGCATCACTATGTACAAACAGATTACAGCAAAATACAGGTAACTACAAACCTCTATTACGGCAGCAAAAGACCATTGCACTTTTCTAGTTATGATATGTGAGGTGATCATTATTATAAAATCACCATTATTCTTTTCTTGTACTGCTGCAAGTGCATCCAGTTATGGACTGTTAACAATAAGGAAGCAAGAAAACCAGACGTAAAATGATTGACATTAATCATTTATTTTATCGGAATTAAATCATATTACTAAGTAGGTATACCTATATTGTTTTTTTATTATTACATTAGATTATTCAATAACAAGTTTTTATTAAATGGAGAATAAAATATTGTAATGTCCGTGAAAAGTTGTCTTTATTATTTTTAATTTCATTAGCGACATTCTTGTTAGTAAACTTGTGTCGCTTTTGTATACTTATATATTGTACCTAATTATTATAATTATTGTGGTAAAGAAATTGAAAGTATAACAATGTGGTTTTGTTTCTATCTGGCGTGCAAGCCCTAATTAAACATAAGCACACTGAAAAATAGGAGGTTTGTTTGTTCAATCGGAACAAAACTACCTAAATAATATTTGGGTACCTACCTAGTACTAAAAGTGTGAGAAGAAAATCGCGCATGTGACTAATTTAATATTTACCTGATGGGTACCTATTATTTTTATCAAAATTATGTAGGTTTTTACACTACTTACCTTCTTAAAGCTTCTGCCTGTTAAAGGAGTAGGTACTCAGTTTTTTATAAGGGGAGGGGCACAGCAGCGTAGCATATTTTGACTGTTCATTCGCCAACTGTTCCGTGGAGTACCCGAAAAGAATTGGTCTCCCACTTTTTTCCGTAGGTTTTTGAGTGTCCTGTAAAAGGCAGGTGTTAAAAAAATAGATATTTTACATTTAAAAATTCAAGGATGAGGTCTGCCACCCATCCTGAACGTACTAAATTTTCATTAGCGCGGAGAGGACATTTTACATTTTTATCACATGCAGCTGGTCTGCTGGCTACCCCTTTAGTGGAATTTGCCGTGATGGTATAAGTATAGTAGGGGAGAGTCCCTATGAAACGGACATTTTTGAAGAAAGTCTTATATCTCGGTTGCAATTAATTGTTCACTAAACATAATCATATACCCACAAACTACGAAGTTTGCACCTCTGTTATGCACTAAAGAAAATAATTAAAAAAATCTTTTAGATACTTTTTCATGTAAAATACTAAAATTAAAAATATGTCCGTTTCATGGAACAATTACCATGAAACGGACATGGGGTCCCATGGAGCGGACATAGTAATGAAATGACTGTTTACGATTTTATTGACATTATATAATTATTTTATTATTCCGGTTTCTGGTGCAGAAGACAGCAGAAAATAAAATAAAATGTTTTGACGTGAAAAAAAAATTTATAAGATGTTCAGTGCTCTTTTTACATCACATCTTTCATCTGGAAAACCTTGCACTTCAACCAATCTTTTTCACTGGCTCGTATGATTTACGACTACCAGACATGTGCTGCTTCCTTCCGATGCTTTGGATATTGATGATTCGTTTTTCTTTTTTTTAACATTTTCTTTAATATGAATCAGACGTCCGTTTCATTGTACTTTTTGGTGTCCGCTTCATGGGACTCTATGAAATTTTAAATGAAGATATGAAATTTTATAAATCCACATACTATTTAAACTAATTTAACTTCTTTATTTACTTAAGATAATGATTTATCTGAATTTTAAAACAAAAATTGAATTAGTAGAAATATTAAAATTTAATGAACTTGGAACAGTGTGATAAAAATTTACTTTTGTCTTATAAAAAAATCAAACTTGTATATCAAGGTCAAATGCAGGAGCAGAACTGTCACACTTCCGTGGTATAATGTGTTTGTAAGCGTCTTCAATAAACATCTAACAACATCATGGTAGTTCCAACAGGAGCCGAATACCAGCTTCTGTCCGCTTCATGGGACGTCCGTTTCATAGGGACTCTCCCCTACCTATACTGTAGATAGCATAACTCGAATATCTTTTTAGGAGACAGATGCTAAATTCAATGAGAGGAAATGATTTTTGAATCCCTTTTTTTACCGCACAAAGAAAAGAAGGCAACATGTTTGTTTATTTCATACTGATGTAGTTAGTCCACTAGCGACCCATTTTAGGGATATGCCGTGATGATATAGGAAAATTGAACGGAGCTTGTACTCTCAAAGGCAAAGCACAAGATCTGCTCAATTAGTCAATTCAGAAGGAAAGAACTAGGTGATAGGTAGGTACTTACTCTTAATAATTGTTAAATAGAATATAGATAAATAAAAATATTTGAATTTGAAAAAGACAAACCCATATAAGCTCATAAATATAAGATATAGGTAGGTACTAACCATTTTAGATGTACATACCTATAATAAATTATAATATTATTATTTTTGTTATGTCATTTTTGGTGTTGGAATCCTCTACCGGTACAACTATGGGTCAAGTTATGCGATATGTTTATTATACACGTGTAATGTTTACAACTAGAGCCACAGGGTGTACATTACACAGCAGATCATGCATTGTATACCTACCTCGAAATCAGGGCTGTTGCATGTAAATTTATTGCCGTCTTTCGGTTAAAAAGTGCTTCTTCAAATATCCGTTCTAAAATTTGCCAAAAGCAGTATTTAGGTATATATAGATCTAGCCTTAATCACGAACAAGGAATGATTAGGTACCTACTATTTATCCTGATTGTTAGACCTGACTAAGTAAAATATTACCACAAATAGGGAATAGCTTAAATAGTTCCAAGTTTATGCCTGATTCATTATAATTTTCGATGTAAGTTCTTTATGTATAAATGTGAAAATTTGACAGGCATGCAAACTCCTCTTAGGATCTCGAAAATGGTAGGGAAGGGCGCTAGTATTAAAATATTGGAAAAATGGTATCGAAGTGGGAAATTGCTCCCTCCAGAAGTCAAACTAAATATAAGGTGGTTCTTTATTACTTTTTTTATTTAGTTCGATACTTACAGCTACTCACAAAAATATTAATTTTTCCTTTGAATAGGTGTGTTTTAATTAAAATATGAAATAGTACCTACTAATAAATATTGTGTAGGCTATAGACGAGACGGTATAGCAAAAGTGCAATATTTTCCAACTTATGTACCTGAATAATGTAATCCTTGTTCTAAACTTACACAAAAATCCATGACACAGCTACCTCTCCCTACTCAGCTTGGACATTCGCCTTCTACAACACACCGTTTACATTATGATAACGATAGCATAGAATCAGGAATGTCGAGGGCAGAGGTTACTCAATTGGTACAGGAACACTGTGTCTGGAGGAGGCTGGTTCCTGCATATTATATTTCCAGGAGGAACGTTGAAGGACGTTTGATTGTGTTTTTTCAAATATATTGTACAACATTTATCCACTTCCTGATAGCACATTAATTATATAACAAGTTGAAAAACAGTACACAGCTAGAGAAGAGAAATAAAGATATTGATAAAGAATGTAAAAAAAAAACTTATCAATATTCACCCTCTGTACATTGAATCATAATATAACTGATATTTTTATGTAACTTTCTATTCATTTGAAATATTATTGTAACTAATGTACAGTGAAGAATAAAATATATAATAAATACCTACATAAAATTATTCAACACCTTAGGCAGTTGCTTGTATGTAATTGAACACTTAAACTAGCCCTGATACAATATGTTTACGCATGTTACATTGCACTTTTGCTTACATTACGTCTTACACTTACATTAAGTACATAATAGATTACGACTTATGTTATGATCGCCACACTGCACTGTATGGTGGGAATATATGATGCAGTGAATAAAAGCAAAACATCTCACAGTAAGCTACACAGTACACACAACACCTTCGCAAGAAGCACGTTTACTTACAACAATGAAGTTTCGAGTAAGTATGCAACTTACTGAAAAAAATTATACCCTAGTGATTATTGTCATTCATTCATATTTTTTTTTTTTTTTTTTTTATTTAAAAAGATATATCTGGGTTTTGTTATAAACCCAAATACAACCTTATACACCTTTCACACTAAGCTAAAAGCTTGTGCCGTGAAAGGGGATTTTGCCGGCACCTGGTATCGAACCACGGACCCCTTGTTCTAAAGGCCGAGACTCTACCTCCAGGCTACCGACAAAAACATATTATTACGGCATTTTCCACAAGTGGGGTAGCCAGCGGACTGATCGCGTGTACAATGCATGCAAGTCGTCCTCTCCGTGATGTGGCGTGAGGGAATAGAATAGAAAAAACTAACCACTTAAATCAAAAATTTAAATGTCTTGGATGATTTTTTTTAAATTCACCCACATACTTTTCTTCCTGCCGAGTCCCCCCCCCCCCCGAATTTGACAACGGTTTGGGAGAAAACTTCCCTGTCCTGGACAGCGTGGAACAGCTCCCCCACAGTCTCGACGTCGGTCCATTTTCGAATGTTTCGAAGCCAGGAGACCTGTCTTCCGCCAACCCCTCTGCGGCCCTCGATCTTCCCCTACATAACTAACTGAAATAATAGTTTTTATCGTGAAAGTGGAGTAAATCGGTAACGGGACTCGGGGACTCATTATGCGATGGAAATGATGGTTCGGAGTAGCTCGACAGCAGAATTTGAATCTAGATTTTTTTATAAAGATATCGTAAGAAATTTATTCAGAAGAGTGCTGTATTCGCTATTTCAAAAACTTGAAATCAATTTTACATTTTTTTTTCAGAATATCATAGTGTATACGTTATACATCCTGCATATGGTACCTGATGGGATGACCACATCCGACCTGAGACGAAGTGGGAGTCAATATACGCATCATGGACCAAGTAAGTAAAAAAATATTGTCTCATAAAATACTAGGTTTATCTTCTAGGGGAGGGTGGACAGCTAGTCATTTCAATGTAAATTGTAACCAATATTGCTTATTTTCATACTGTTTTGGAGCTACTAAAAGAGGCTAGCTACCCCTCCCCTCCCCTCCAAGGTAGGCCCATATATAGGCTAATGTTTTATGGTTTTTTTTTTTGAAAAAAATGTGGAAGCCAAATTTATAACCGAGGAACATTATATTTTTTATATAAATATTTTTTATAAAGAGCTCAAATTTAAAAAAAACAATTCTACTGCTACTACTACATCATCACGGCATATTCTACAAGTGGGGTAGCCAGCAGACCAGCTGCATGTCATAAACACGCAAGCCGTCTTCTCTGTGCCAACAAAAAATTAAGACATTCAGGATGGGTGGCAAACCTCATCACTGAATTTGAGATGTAAAATTTCTTTATTTTTTCGAACACCTGCCTTTTTCAGGACACTCGAAAACTTACGGAAAAGAGTATAAGAGACCGATTCTTGCCGGGCGCTCTACGGCTAAAAACAATTCATTATTAATATTATGAACGTTAAATGTGTTAGTTTTCCAATTTTACTGATTTTTTAACACCCGCGTGTGTGAAGAAATTAAGAATATTACTCAACAGACATGAATCTAGAATTGGTGAACGTACCATGGGTAGAGTTTTTCGGTAGCCTGGAGGTAGAGTCTCGGCCTCGTGAACAAGGGGTCCGCGGTTCGATACCAGGTGCCGGCAAACTACCCTTTCCCGACACAAGCTTTTAGTAGCTAACTGTGAAAGGTATATGAAGTTGTATTTGGGTTTATAACAAAAAGCCAGATATATCTTTTTTAAAAAAGAAAGAAAAAAAAAGTGAACTTAAACCAGTCTAAAGCGATTCGTAAGCATCGGAACACTTTTCCTGTTCCCTACTAAAGAATGATGGTTTGAGATGTGGACCTATAGGAGACTATTAGGAATTTCCTGGAGAGACCACATCACAAACGAAGAAGTTCTTCAAATAATCGAAGGAGGAAGGCACCTGCTCAAGATCTTGTCAGAAAGGCGTGCAAAGTGGATCGGCCATGTAATACGACAAGAAGGCCTCTTGCATGCCGTAATGGAGGGTATGACCGAGGGGACAAACTCTAGGGGACGCCCGCGCCGAGAGTACCTGGAGGACCTGTTGGTGGACATGCGCTGCTCATCATATGCAGAATTCAAAAGAACCGCACAGGACAGGGAGGAGTGGAAGAGAAGAATTAAAGAGATAATTGCTGCAAACTACTCCCAGGATTGAAACCAGAGAGAGAGACTAAAGGGAGTTTGCACAATCTGTAGTTGTGCAGATGATGTGTCTGTTAAGTAATGTTCATAAAACTTATAGTCAATTGATCGGGACGAGTATAGATCAACTCCCTCATAACAGCAATAATGTTGTCGGGAGAATTTATTTAAAAAAAAAAATAACGAGCCGTCAATTGTAAATGAAATGTGTGTGTCATCCTCGGTGTGAGTTTCTCTACCAAGGGTAGGTACAGGGAGTATTTCAATTCTCGAGTGGGTTTTGCAAAGGGAATCTCATATGGACAACTTCGAGTCCACTCTTTGATAAAAAAAAATAATAAAAAGCTTTCGCTCTAGACTTACTGGATGACAAGAGAACTGATGTTCTTGAATCATCCAGGAGCAAGTTGTGGGAACCGCTCCCTTAGTGTAAATGAAATTATAATTTGTAGAGTTTTACTATGAACTTATATTTCAGTTACCTAGGTTTCGACATGCCATGTCTTTGTCAAACTCTTTAAACTACCATTTACAATTAATATGGAGTTTTACAAAATAAACATAAATAAGATAAAAAAAATCTTTCAGATTCACCGCCTAGTTGATCTAAATAACAGGTTTCCTAAATCCAATATTTACTGATTTTTTTATTACCAAAAGTCCACCTGTATAACGAGTGATTTGTGACTTGTGATTTTATACTAGCACTATTAAGTAAGTGAAATTTGTTAGCAAACTTTCTTGTCAATTACTTATTTGTACCTGCTCACTTGAGCAAGTAGGTATTAGAAGGAGTAGCTATTTTTGCGGAATTTCCGTGTAATGGTCGACTTGAATGTCGTACAAGCTGTCCAAGACATTGACCATTGAAAGTGATAACTGGAATGTTGATTGATAGTGTCTGATCAAACCTGCTGGTTATGGTGGTTGATAGTATCACACTCAGTGCAAATAAAGATAATCGTGTAAACCCATAATACAGTATTACACTTTACAAATAATAATATACCATTTGTAATAACTTTCACTGATGTCGTAAAAAAATCTAATCTTACAATCAAGGAAGATAAATGATCGATTGATGAAATATGATTCCGCATGTAAAACAAATTGGGGCAAGGGAAGTAAATTGAATGTTCCGTGGGCAAAGATTTGGTCTCCCACTCTTTTTCGTAAGTTTTTGAATCCTGTAAAGTTAGGTGTAAGAACAAGTGAAATTTTTTACATCTTACATTTGGCGATAATCGATGAGGTTGTCACCCATCCTGACTTACTAAGTGGAATCTGAAACTTGGTATATGTAAATGCATTTTAAACCGGTATCGTGTTTAAATTATAGTTTTCAGAGGTAGGTACTCTGAATACCTACTTAGTTTACCTACTTCCGGAAACCGATCAATCTAATATTTCATCTCTTCCGCTCCGGTTTCAGACATGCAGCACCTATCATTTACGTTGCATTTTGTATAGACATGAGCACTTTTATATATTAGATATCTGCCTATCATTAGATGCCTATACATATAGTAGGTATACAAGTATCTTGTTTTAATCCAGTTATGAAACTTGAAGAGAGGTACATTGCATTTGCAATACTTACTGCAGTTGTGTTTCCAAGTCAATGCACTTTCAACGTAGACCCGTACCTACCCATGAAGCTACTCCACGATTTGAAACACTCGATCAATCTTGATTTACAACATAAAGAAGCAAATGGGTTTTTGCGAAAATTGGTTGCTTCTATGGTTTGCATTAAATGTTTGTCGATTGGTGAACCTTATTTCGTGACTGTGAAAATGGTGGGATAGGTGAATGTTGTCCATGGACATCAAAAGTGATCACTTAAGCCAGCCTAGAGGTAATTTGTAAGCCTAAAACCAATTCGTAAATGTGGGGATGCCTTTCTGATTTCTCACTTTTTCCGATTGGATTTTGCACAAATTGTTTTACATTGTGTAAATATGGTTCTCCAATAGAGATATCTGATTAAAGATGATTACAATAATAAACATATAGGTACTTACATGTTATATTTACCTAGCATAATAAGTCTGCTTTTATGAAAGAACACACTTCCTCCTCTCAATACAATTCATATTATTTTGATATTAATATTAGTTTGATTCAATAATCTTACTATCCTAATAAATTATGGTCAATAGAGCGATTAACGATGGTAGTTTTCAAGAAGATAATTGATTTGTATTTTTTCTTTATTTCAGAAATTCCCACGCTGAAAATAAAAATAGCACCAGGATTAAAAGTGTTAGATGGGAAAGTGACATCTGAATTGGGACGCACTCCAGCCTTCCAAACAACTCCCAATTTCTACGATCCTTCTTTCGGATTCTCACAGGAATCTATTGCTCCTATTTTTAGTTCAGAGAATACAAAATTCAAAGGTGAACCAGTATTATCAGCAGTTCTCCTAAATAGTAAGGACTATTATCAATTATATAATAAAAAATCACCTAAAGTGTTCGATAAAGACAAACCAAGTTTCGGTAAACCTGGATTCCACCTCGATACTGAGCTGAAATATTCTGAAAACAAAATGCCTTATCCATCAGTAGTTAATCCAAATGCTGCAGGTTATAGATACGAATACAAGTATCCAGAAAATACTATTCCACATCAATCTACTTTGGTTGCACATGATGATTCAGCTTACAGGTATGAATTGAAATACCCAGAAGATGGAATCTCTCAGCATTCTGTACCTAACCAAGAAGCACCATACCGATATGAATGGAAATATCCAGATAAGAGAACTCCTCATCATTCTGAATCCTCTCACGATCCTGCTTATAGATATGTGTACAAAAATCCAGAAGGTCATATTCCAGAACAACCTGAACCAAATCAACACACCGCTTACAGATACGAATGGAAGTACCCAGATAAAAAGTCTCCAACTCATGACAGTGGTTATGGCCGTGATTTAAAGTATACAGATAATCATACTCCATATCCAACAAGTCAAGCAAATCATGTGACTCCTTACAGGCACGAAACTATTTCAGAAAATGCTATTCAGTATTCAAATGTTGCACAAGAAAATCCTGCATATGGACCCGAAATAAATTATTCCGAAAACAAAAGCCCATATATGACTAGACTTCCTCTCGACACTCTTTACAAACCGGAGAGTGGAAATGTTGATTCATATTTAACAAGTGACGAAAACTTTCACAGAGACGAAAAAAAATTAGAATTGTTTGAGCCTAATTTACCACCGCGAAAATTAGTGGATGATAGGTATAAAAGTTATGTAAAGCAGAGCACGCAAATCCCACATCGACAACAACTTGTCGAAGACCAAAATATTAGGCCCCAACAATCATCAGAAGATTTTCTTTCACCGAAACGTCCAGACTTCACATCAGAGAGGCAGAGGAATCTGGATGACCTTTTAGAAGAGTCTAGAGCACTTACTGCACAAATTCAAATACTTAAAATTAGGACTGAAAGGGAATTGCGTCAGGGTGTTCCACAGATCCAAAGAAGAGGTCGTGGATCTGTTGGTTATCTTAGGATAAGACAATAAAATTCTCACCATCTGTCGTAATAACTGATGTAGTTATTATTGTAAATAGAAGGATACAACCAATATTTATTTGGAAATTGTGCCATAAAGGTACAATCCGAAGACGAAGGCTAAGAATATCTTGTATTTTGGATTATTTAGAATGATTTAGCCAGGTGCAGTGTTTTCTGGGCAATCGAAGGAATATAGAAAATTTGCGCACTGTAGACTTGGTAATTGATAATAGTTTTAATATATTTGTTAACTTTGTTGTTACCGATAACCAAATATTTATATTGTTACTTTTTAATTTTGTTATTAATTTTGTAATTAATAATTATTGTTAATTTTATATAAAAGATAAATAAATTATGTTTTATTTATACTTTGAAGTATCCCTTGGACATACCCTCGATTTCTTTATGAAGGCTATTTTGCGATCTGAAATATTTTCAACAACTACTAGCACAGAAATTAAGGGGACCCGTTGAGCAAAAACGGTAAAATATTCAATTTTCAACAAATTTGATAGAAAAACTGCCAAAACTTGTTGACCCATGCGATCATATTGATTTGATAAAATAAAAATACAAATATTTATTACCAATATTAGTTTTTTCCTAAAAAATAAATAAACCGCAGACTGACTAGATATACTTATTTAGGTACTCTTTGTTATATCAAAATACAAATTATTTGTAAAATAAATATATTTCTTACTCATCCTATCAAGCAAACTTTTTTTAGTATACAAAAAATCGATTTCATATGGTGATTTTTGGTTCCAAAATATGAGAAATTATATCAAAAAAAAATATTTTTTAAATCGGTCAATATCCATGAAATAAAAATTATTTATTCTATAATTGTAATAACTATTTAAGTATTCGTAATATTAAAAAAAAAATTGTAGGATTCTCGTGCTTTTATGTACCAAACACACCCCCGAATTCGATTTTTATTTTAAAAGAATAGGTACTATGAAGCTAATATCAATTTTTTTTTCAAGTTTGATATTGGTAATATATATTTGTTTTCATATTTTATCAAATCAAAATGTTCGTAGGGTTAACAAGTTTTGAGAGTTTGTGTACCAAACTTGTTGAAAATTGAATGTTTTATCGTTTTTGCAAAAGGGGCCCTTTAACACAAAAAAAAAGTGTAAATACACAGAAATTGAGTCAACTCCTGATTTTATGCAATAAACTTTACATAAATACTGTTTATAAAACAGGCATTATCAAAATCTTGATGTTTTGTTTATTACAATATTATGTAGAACTAGAAAGTAATATTCCGGTACAGAGGTGAGATTTTGAGTATCACGGAAATCACCAAATAACATGCTTATGATTTATAAGGTGCCCTTTCAATGGTAAAGGGCGGTAGGTAACCAATGCGTTTTTTTTTTTCAATCTGATTATTTTTCTTACGACACTTTCAAAATTTATCAAAAATTGGGACCAACATCTCTTTTTAATATTTCAATAGATCTACATGGCATTCCGTTCTCTCTGCATACCCCGCGTGGTACACGGCGTGAGACTATAGATAGTATTTTCTGTAGATACGTTTTCGAGAGTCCTGTAAAATGCAAACTGTTCTTAAAATATCGAGATGTTTATAAAGGTATAAGAGATTTAAAATATTTCATTGTGATGGGTTTTATCATCTATCCTGAATGTCTTTTTTTTAATTAAAAACCATAAAATATAAACAAAATATCTACAATTCTACATACCTATATCATTTTTTAAACTTAATTTGTACATAGATTTCACCCGGTGAAGCTGCATATTGCAAGCTTGTGTCTTAAACTTGTATTAACACGGAGAGAACGACTTGCATATTTTTTTACATGCAGTTTATCTACTAGCTGCCAAGGTATGAATGAATGAAAGTCTTACTAATTAATTCTTACAAGAGTTTACGACACATTTTTATTGTCTGATTTTACAGGTTTATTGTCCACGTGGGTCCTTCCTTCAAAACCATTTGATATCTTTATTACAATAAAACCAACATCTATATTATGCCATTCATTCAAAACGGGTTCCATTATTACAATGGCTCTCAACATATTTTTTTTAACCAGAGATCAATACGAACTTTTTGATTTTAAGCACTGTGAATATATCGACTGTACGCAACTCAACAAGTCAAAAGTAAAATAAAGAAGTTTCAAGAAAAATAAATAAAATGTCAAAAAAACAGGCTTACGTAGGCAAAATATACACAATCAAAGACGGTGAGCTCCACATTTTACCACATCCGCGAAATACGCTCATTGTCAAAAAACCTCACTCCTAATAGCATACAAACATTAATTTCTACTTTTGAGGTCTCTAGACTAGACTACTGTAACATACTATATGTAGAACTGCCGCAAATTCAACTGAATCGCCTACAAATGGCATTCAATAGCGTTGCAAGGCTTATTTTCCGCGAAGATAAGGGTTGTCACATCCACCTTTGCTGGAAAAGTTGCACTTGTTAAGAGTAGGTGAAAGGGTCACAAACTGTGCCTTATATAGTCTACAAGGCTTTGAACAATATAGCACCTCAGTCACTTTCTGAACTCTGTGTTCTCATAACACCTGCAAGTAGACCTCTACGCTCAGCTAAGACATCCACCAACATGCTGGACGAAATTAATAGAGCAAACAAGTCCTTCTTCTATGATAGCTAGGCTTTAGGCGTCGCATGACCTGTCATCTGGAACCGACTCCCCGAGGACCTCCGTAAAAACCAATCGATTACAACGTTCAGCAGTAGGTAATAACGTTCAAAGCATGTTGAAGACATCGCTCTTCCAACATAGTTTCCCGCGCCCTTGAGATGGATGCTCCATTAAATGGCGCCGAATAAATCATCCAACAATCAATAATATATGTAAATTTCATCATAAAATAATAGATAATCTACACTGCTAACTGCATAAAAAGTTACGGGGATATTACAATACCCAAATATTTTCATAATAATAATTATTACCTACCTATTATTATTGTGAAACTAGCCGGAGCAGTAATTCGCTGCTAAAAATTTTATATACCTATAACATTCGAAAAAAATAATTAAATAATTGAGAACCGCTGCTTTAGTGATAAAACACCTATGAAATATACAACAATAATAGTATGGTATTATAAATATATAGCTACAGGTTGATTTTTATGATGATACAAACGCAACACGCCATATAGTTTGAGTAGAAACCTACCTAGTGGTCACATCACAATGAAGCTAATAATATACATAGGTAATAAGGAAGGCATTAGTTCAACTACCTGCTATCGGGACTTAGGTCCCGCGGATTTTTATCATCACATTGTATAAGTACCTTATAGGTGGGTACTGGGTAGTTACCTATAATAATATTATATTATCTATCTACCTGTCATTTATACAATATACATGTACCTACATATAATATTTAGATGCAGCAGTATTATTCTTAACTTTATTTCAGCCCTAAATGTGTATAAATTTATAATATAAATTTATACACATTATTATATTCATATTCATTTCGCGACCTTCCCCAGGGTCGTAACCAGGAATATTTTACAAAATAAAAACACATTTTTTTAATATTTCGCCAGTTGGAACGAAAACTATTATTTTTGCATTAATTATCTAGACCAGTATTTCCCAAACTATGGGTCGCGACCCACTAGTGGATCGCGAGCGAATATTGAGAATACTGCAATATACTATATGTAGAACTGCCGCAAATTCAACTGAATTGCCTACAAATGGCATTCAATAGCGTTGCAAGGCTTATTTTCCGCGAAGATTAGGGTTGTCAGTTGTCACATCACACCTTTGCTGGAAAAGTTGCACTTGTTAAGCGTAGGTGAAAGGGTCCAATACAAACTGTGGCTTATAGTCTACAAGGCTTTGAACAATATGGCACCTCAGTGTTCTGTGTTCTCATAACACCTCAGAACTCTGTGTTCTCATAACACCTGCAAGTAGACCTCTACGTTCAGCTAAGACATCCACCAACATGCTGGACGAAATTAATAGAGCAAACAAGTCCTTCTTCTATGATAGGGCTTTAGGCGTCGCAGGACCTATCATCTGGAACCGACTCCCCGAGGACCTACTATTATTATTGTGAAACTAGCCGGAGCAGTAAATCGCTGCTAAAATTTTTATATAGGTAGGTACCTATAACATTCGAAAAAAATAATTAAATAATTGAGAACCGCTGCTTTAGTGATAAAACACCTATGAAATATACAACAATAAATAGTATGTATTATAAATATAGCTACAGGTTGATTATTATGATGATACAAACGCAACACGCCGTATAGTTTGGGTACCTACCTAGTGGTCACATCAAAATGAACCTGATAATATAGGTACATAGGTAATAAGGAAGGCATTAGTTCAACTACCTGCTATCGGGACATTGTGTACTTTATTATAGGTGGGTAGGTACAACGGAACTGAGTAAGTCTCCATTCCCTTCTTCAGGTACATACGAAGAAATGAATCGATATAATAACAGACACGTTAAACAAAGCTGTTGAATCAATATCCTCTAAATCACCCCCAACAAAAAGTGACAAACTAACTGACGCGACAAAATTACTTGTCAAGAAAAGGAACGATATGAGAGGTCAAGGTAAACAGGATACAACAGAATATAAAACACTGAACAAAATGGTTCGCAAATGTATTCGAAAAGATGTGGCAAAGCACAAAGAAGACCTAGTCAATGAAATCATAAAAAACAGCGGAGGAACTAAGATCCTACAGAAGAAGCTTAGTATTGGCAAAAAACAAATAACGACATTGTGTAGAGAAGATGGTAGCGAAAGCAGTAACAGATTTGAAACAGTGCAAATAGCTAAAAACTTCTATGAAAAACTATATTCCTCACGAACATCTGATAACAGCGAAACACGCAGTAGAAGTAAAATCACTAATGTAGGATCTGAAGATATACCAGATATAACACTAGACGAGGTCAAGCATGCCATGGAACAATGAAGAATAAAAAAGCCCCTGGTCCTGATGGTATAACCATAGAGACAATTAAATACGCAGGAGAGTCTCTTCAACAAGCAGTGGTATCTCTATTCAATAAATGTCTGGAAGAAGAGAACATACCGCAAGAGTGGAACAATGCAGCGATCAATCTCTTACACAAAAAAGGTGACCACAGGAAGTTGGAAAACTATCGACCAATAAGTCTTCTATCACATTTGTATAAGTTGTTTACAAAAGTCTTAAACAATAGACTCACTAACAAACTGGATGCATACCAACCAGTGGAACAGGCTGGATTCAGGAAAGGATTCAGCACGAATGACCACCTTCAAACGTTGAAGAACGTTATCCAGAAATGCAACGAGTACAATATGCCCTTATCACTGGCTTTCATTGACTTTGAAAAGGCCTTTGACTCTATAGAGACATGGGCGGTGATGAAGGGTCTAGATAATTGTAGAATAGACCACCGATACTCACAACTCCTGAAAAATATTTATTCTAATGCTACCTCCGTTGTACAACTCCATGAACCCTCCGAAAAGTTCCATGTCAGAAGAGGAGTAAGACAGGGAGATACAATATCTCCTAAATTATTTACATTGGCTCTGGAAGACGTCTTCAAAACCCTTGATTGGAGCGACACAGGTATCAACATCAACGGCGAAAACTTAAATAATCTAAGGTTCGCAGATGATATAGTCTTATTTGCCAAAAACGATAGAGAACTGGAAAACATGATAATTGATGTCAACACAGCGTCCCAAAGAATAGGCCTAAAAATGAATATATCAAAGACCAAAGTCATGAGTGATGCAAACCAGTCATGTAATATCGTGGTAGATGGACAAGCTATCCAACAAATTGATAGTTATGTATACCTAGGGCACACCGTAAAACTTGGAAGAGAGAATCAAGAGGTAGAAATTGAAAGAAGACGAGGCTTGGCATGGGCGGCCTTTGGTAAATTATTTTATATCCTGAAATCCCCGAAATACCCAAATTATCTGAAAAAGAAGCTATTTGATGCCTGTGTTCTCCCAGTGCTCACCCATGGCTGTGAAACTTTTGTGTTCACGAAAAGAATTTTACACAAATTATCAGTGACGCAAAGAGCCATGGAAAGGAGAATGCTGGGTATTTCACTGAGAGACAGGAAAACTAATGTATGGATCAGAGAAAAGACCAGGGTCGTCGATGTCGTTCACAGAGTTTCTAGTCAGAAATGGAGTTGGGCTGGTCATGTGGCCAGAACCACAGACTCTAGGTGGACAAAGAAAGTTCTGGAGTGGCGACCTAGAACAGGCAGAAGAAGTGTTGGTAGGCCTCAAGCACGATGGTCGGACGACGTAAGACGGGTTGCAGGGGGCGGCTGGATGCGGTCTGCCCAGGATAGAGAGCTGTGGAGATCAATGGGGGAGGCCTATGTTCAACAATGGACGCGGGGAGGCTGACATGATGATGATGATGATGAGGTACCTATAATATTTATCTACCTGTCATTTATACAATATACATACATAGTAACGAATATTCGTATTCGCATTCGCATATTTCAAAGTATTCGCATTCGCAAAAAATATGCGAATGTTATTTTGGTAATAAAGTATCGGTAATTCGGTAAAAGTACCGGATACTTACCCGGTACATTGTAAAACAAGGTACTGCAAGAAATATTCTTTAAAAAAACCGAGGAGTGTTGAAACATTTTAAATTCCTATACCATTTTGAAAATTCGGTGACGGGGGGGGGGGGGGGAGTAGAAATTTTAATGTTTGAGCAATTGTAGAAATTTAAGCAAGTCAATATTCGCTATTCGCATTCGCGAATGTCGGCAACAAATATTTGCGTTCGCGAATATCCAAAATCACACATTCGTTACATCACTACTCTACATTGTTGAGGCATAATGGTCAGTGGCGTAACATTCAATGTGAGGAAGTTATTTAAGTTAATAGGGGAAAACACGGGCGTAGCCAGAAAGTTTTTTTTTACATATTTCATATAATATAAAGGTTACTCCATGATCTTTCAGTAGTTTTATTTTGTGAACATTGCACCCGAAATTAAAACCTAGCTATGCCCATGGGGGAAAATAGTATTATAATTATTATTGTATGAAATTTTCCGTGGTGCACCTGACAAAGAATTGGTTTCCTCCCACTTTTTTCCACAAGTTTTTGAGTGCCCTGTGATCTTAAATTCAGCAATGAGGTTCAATATCCATCCTGAATGTCTTAAATGTTCGTTGGCAAGGAGAGGACGATTTGCACATTTATTACGTGTAGCTATTCCGCTGGCTTCCTCACTTCTGGAATATTTATTTATTTATTTATTTATTTATTTATTTATTTAATACATAAACGGCTATCGCCTTTTACATCAAGAAAATACATTACACAATAATAAAATCACCAATTTCCAATTAAAAAGCATTAACAATTACTAAAAACATAATTAAAACAATACAATAATTCATCAACTTATCCATCTCACATCATCAATTAAATACAATCCTTCATAAATCTCATACAAAACACAGAGAACGTTAATACAGTTTAAATAACAAATTTTGCAAACAATTAATTGTATATTTATATGCATTTCTTCCCATTCAGTTCATAAAAAAATAATCAAAATAATAACGAAATGTATGACATGACGTCTCGCTATCATCAGGCGGGTAACAATTATAATTTTACTACAAACTGTATAATGTACAGTAAGCGCCCGCCTATGAGGCAGCGAGTATGGTACAACTTGGATTGGTCAATGGTAAAAAACACAAATATACACAAAAACTCATGATAAAAAATAATTACGAGACTAAAATAAATCTAGAGATTAAAATATTCAATGTAAGGTTGATAAACTGATATTGTGAACAAGTTGTAAGATTGAAATTTCATCTATAAATATTGCAAATCACATCAGTAAGTAAGTTAATCGTAGCAAAAACGAATACATACATAATCAAAATATTAAAAATATAATTAAAAATTTAAATCGTATAAGTAATTAAATAACTTCACTCATGTCATAAAATAAAATTATACAGTAATCACAAAAAAAGGAGATGAAGTGAATAATTAAAATCTTTATAACATCAATACCGTGAAACATACCAATCTATTATCATATAAAATAAAGGAAAATTATTATGAATTAAATACATTCAATTTCACTAAAATTCAAAATATCGATACCTTAATTCGCAGATTGGGTAACTCCAAAATAGCTACTTTACAGGGCGGACAAAAAACTAAATATTTTTGTTATGCATATTATTATTATTATTTTCCTTATTCTAAAATATCTACATGATGTAGATACATGTTCGTAACACAATAACCATGACATAATTATGTTTATAATGGTTTTGTAGCCTTTTTTTGGAGTTACCTAATTTTCTGTGATAGATTTTGTAAAATAAATGCTATAATTGATGGAGTTACCCAATTTGCCTATAAGTATTGCATACTGTTTGGTCTCATAATAATGTTATTTTTAAAGTGTTTTATATGAAAATCAAATTAAATTGAAGTAATATAAAATATATAGGATAAATACTTCAACATCATCATCATCATCATCACGCTCCTCTCGGGAGGACAGAGCAGAAACCAGCCTCCTCCATTCAGAGCGACTCTGTGCCAATTGCGTCACCTCTTTCTACGATATTTCCTGCGCTCTGCTGTTGTCGTTATAAGAACGGTGTATTGTGAAAGAGGGAAATCACGGGCTGACGAATCCTTGCGGACGGAAGACCGGTGCTCTTTTTGGCCAATTAGCCTTTTCAGGATATTACCCAGCCTGGAACATCGTCTATCCTGTATCACGGAGTTGAACATAGTTGAACAAAAAAGTTGCACCTTTAGCGATATACTCGTTGATAGCTAGACAAAAATAATGAAGAGTGACAAAATGTGAAAATAATAATTCGTGTGGAGCATTATTTTAGATATCGTGGTAGTCCTGAGTCCATTTTCGTGAAGATATTTTCAGTCTCGTTTAGATTATTTAAGCAGACAATATTTTTTGGGCCAAGGATTTTCTTCCTTTGAGGCAATTTATTTTATTTATTCATTCATTCTTTACTATACATTGATCACAATATATACAATTTTATAAAAAAAATGCATTCAAATTAGGTGTGATCAATATACAGAGGTCGGTTGCCCAATAAGAGACTCTTACGACTTGTATTATGAGATAGCTGAAGTCCAGTATCCGATCAAAGTGTCTTGCCTCTTGCACACTGATGCCCTCTCTGTATATCTCAAGATTTTAAAATCCGCCAAAAGAAATTTTATTATTTTATAAGTAAATGCCTTAATATTACGTGTTATATTCTAAAAATATTGTACTTGGCACAAATCGTCCCACAAGGGACGGGTTGCCGTAATCTTATAAATAATAATATACAGAGGGCGAGTTTATCACACCTCTTTTTGATTTTTTAAATTTGAATTTTAAATTTTTATTACTCCATGATTCATCGTTTTTCCAAGAGAAGTCTCAGAGTTTTCATCAGAATCTGAATGTTCTGAATATGGGACTAACGAGATGTTGACTCTTATGCTTCCCTTCTCTGTTGCATTATTATGATCAATAGCATTAGCCTGTGCATCTAACAATATCCCTTGTGTAGCATTATTATCTAAATTATTATCATCAGTAGGTATTTATATTTTGGATTTCTGCAAGATTACCACTATCAAGTAATATGATGGGCCAATTCCATTATAAAAATTCGAATTGTCTTTGATAAATTTGTAGAAAATCATGATTTCTGGGATTTGTTTCACTCATACGATTTTCTTCACTTCTTCAATTTTCAGTTACTAATTTAACCATAGTCTTTAGTCTGCTATTCATCTATAAAATGATGAGTAAACATTTCACTTTTGCCTGACGATGAGAGCGGTAGCTCTTGAAAGCCGGCTCGCAAAATAAATAATGTCAATAGTGGAATAACTATATATCGTGTTTCATTTTAAAAATTGTTAATATAAACTTCCACCAAGAACCGTCGGTCGAGAAATTAAACTTATGATAAGTAGGTAATGTATGTAGATACACGTTCAGTTCTTCGGATTTTGAGCTTATTTAAAAATAATCATGATTCAACAAATCTTAATATATCAAAAAATAAAGTCGTTTATTTAAGTATTAAAACCTAGATTTTTTATTTGACTAAAAAATAATAACATAATTTGTGTTAAAAAACAATACAATATTAGTAAATCAGCTTGAAAACTTGTGCGCAAACATATCCAGTAATAATTAAATTCCACGTAGTAACTCCTGCAAAAGTTGCATTATTCAAAATGTGAGTACCTTACATATTAACTACATCACATAAGGAGCAAATGATAAAAAAAACTTTAAAAAATTTAAGAAAATAAAGCTGATACTTATGGTTACAGTTATCTAACATTTTTTTACAGGATAAGATATCCAAAACCACTTTTTTGTAAAATATTCCTAATACACAACCTATCTCTCGCAAGTCTCCATACAGAATGGTGGAGTTACCCAATTTGCAGCGTTGTAAATACTAACATTGGAGTTACCCAATTTTCTTGAGGTGTTTTTTAGGGCATTTGTAATAAAGTTGGATTCTTCAAATTTACCTAGCATGTGTGTTGGAATACAGTCAACATTATGGCATCATTAAGTCATTTTGTCAAAAAATGGAGTTACCCAATCTGCGAATTAAGGTATCGATATGAGTCAACAATTTGGGGGGCGAAAAATATCTTTTACCAGATTCCTGAAACTATTTAGGTTTATATTGAACAAGTCTATGTCTGATAAGTACCGGTTTCCTAAGCCGTGTAACCGAGGAATAACTGTATGTGTGACGTAGTTTGTCGTGAAGTTGTCGCAATAAAACAATTCACGGCTCCTCGTATATCTACTAGGTACCTACACGATAATTGATGAGCTGCACTAATTCAGGGTTGTCAAAACAATTATTAACAATTTTAAATAAAAATATAAGATCATTTACGATTCTTCTATCTTCCAAACTTTCCAATTTCAATTCCTTTTGTAAATATTCATAACTTAATTCTTCTAGTGGTATACGTAATTTAAAGTTAATGTATCTTAAGAATCTATGCTGAACGCGCTCAATATTATTAATGTGGACATTATAACTTGGTGACCAAATTTGAGAATTATATTCAAGATGACTTCTAACAAGTGATTGATACAAACGCAAGATTGCAAAGATATTTTCGAAGTCAGTAACAGTGCGCAGGACGAACCCCAACGTTTTTAGAGCTCTATTGGTGACTTCAGAAATGTGAGATGAGAATGATAATTTCTCATCAAAAATGACACCAAGGTCACGTATTTCTTTTACCAATTCCAATTTGGTGTTGTCTAGATGGTAATTATATTCTATTTTGTTTTTAATTCTAGCAAATCGTATAAATTGACATTTTTTGGCATTAAGCAAGAGTTTATTTTTTTTACACCAGTCGTTTAACTTATTGAGGTTATTCTGCAAAACGATACAATCCTGAAAACTTTCTACTCTTTTAAAGATCTTCAAGTCATCAGCAAAAAGCAGATAGCCCACATCAGTCAATTCATAGACAAGATCATTAATGAAAACAAGGAAAAGCAGTGGAGCTAGGTGGCTACCCTGTGGAATTCCGCTGGTAGCCATAAAACTATTAGAAAAGACTTTATCCATTCTAACGCGCAATGTCCGGTCCGTCAAATAACTTTCGAACCATTTCAGTAAGGGGTTACTTATACCTAGCGTTGATAATTTAATTAGGAGGATTTTGTGTGATACTTTATCGAAGGCCTTGCTGAAGTCCGTGTAGACACTGTCCACCTGGCAACCTTCAGCAAGACCCTCTACAATATAGTTTTCATAAATTGTCAGATTCGTAAGAGTAGATCTATCCGGCAGGAATCCGTGCTGCTGATGTTCAATAACCGGGCGTATGATAGGCAAGATGCGCTCCAGCACGAGGGATTCGAACATCTTTGGGATAGCAGATTGTATACAGATCGGTCTATAGTTAGATATGTCAGCCTTGCATCCCTTTTTGAATATCGGCGTAATGTTACCCATTTTCCAAGAAGAGGGGAAGTGCCCCCTCTCAAGAGATTTGTTAAAAATTATAGTGAGAGGGATAACAAGAGCATTTATACATTTTTTTAGAAATATAGGAGGTATGTAGTCGGGACCTGAGGATTTCCTTGGATCAAGGTGAAGCAACATGAAATTAACTCTATCGGAATCAATGGGACACTTAGACAGATTCACTGATCTGTTGCTGGTAATAAAGCATTCATTAGTACTATTGGTATTATTTTCGAATACATTACCAAAAAACTCCGCGAATTTATTTACAATTTTTTCCTTTTCACTAACACTCTCTCGTTCCAAAAACATTTGTGCAGGGTAACTGCTATCACACTTGCTTAGAGAGTTTTTAAATTTCCATAACGATCTCATATCATTAGTTACACTTTCGGCTTCCTTAATATATTTTGAGTAGCAGGTAGCCTTGATTTCGTTGCACTTAGCTCTCAGGTTAGAGAAGATCCTGTAGAATCTCATGTCATTGGTTTCCTTGTAGTTTCTGTGAGCAAGTTTCTTCTCTTGTATAAGTAATTTCAATTCTGGAGTAAACCACTTGGGATAAGTATTTTTCCTGAATACTTCATAAGGTATGAATCTATTTATAGTATCGTACAATAGACCGTAGAATGCGGCCACGACGAATTCTATGTTATCATTCCCCAGGAAACTCCAGTCACTAGAAAATAAGAACTCCGTTGCCTCGGCGTAGTTTCCCTTTTTGAAATTCAATGAAAAAGACGGTCCATCGCATGAATTTGTGACGTTCATATCCATTTTTACGAGTAGTGGTGGATGGTGGGAGTCAATTGGTACTAGTTCTTCATTTGCCTGCTCCACATAGACAGTATTGCTGTTTGTAAAAACAAGGTCGAGAAGGCGTCCTCTTGAATTGTATATATAATTACGTTGACTTAGCCCCAAAAAATTTATAGTTTCGAGTACTTCTCCTGCTCCCTCGTGGTTTCCTTCGTTGTTAGGAACTGAATCCTCCTTTGAAGACCATCCAATGTTTGGCAGGTTGAAATCACCAAAGAGCAATAGTTTTACATTCGGATATTTACAATGCAACTCCTCAATCTCGTCGCAATAAGATTTGTATATGTCTGGCGTAGATGATGGTGGTATATATACATTACCAATTATCACCTTCTCTTGACCGAGGTTAGCAGTTACAAATATTTGTTCCAAATTATTGTGTTTTGTTTTGATAGGTGTTGTAGGGATATTATTCTTTATTGCTATTAAAACACCTCCTCCCCTTTCTTTCTTACTTGTTTGTTTATTGCGATCCTTCCTGTAGATGTTATACGTGTTAAAACCCAACTCTGAATTCTTTATTGAATCGTCCAACCAAGTCTCGGTAAGTATATATATGTTGTAGTCCAGTACTGGTATATTTTGCCGAAGTAGTGATAGTTTAGTTCTTATTCCTCTGATATTTTGTGAATAGAAAGTAAGCCTATTTATTAGTTTTTTTTATTAACTGCAACAATCTTTGGCGTACCGTTAAAATACTTAATGACAATATTATTCTCCCCACCGTTTTTTCTGGTTTCTAACTCGTCCCACAGGGCCTTTAGCTGGGATCTTTGCATTTCAGTAAGATCCTGTTTCACTCTTATGTGTTTAGGTAGCTTGAATTTATTCAGAAATACAGACTTGGCATCTTCACTATCATTAAATGTAACTTTAAGGGGTCTTACTTTATCATTTTGTCTAATACCCAATCTATTTACCTTCAAAACTGGAATGCCATTTAAAGTGTCTATGCCGTTAATAAGCCCCGACACATGATTTAGATCTTCGGTGATTTGATCACGCGCTTGTGTATCAGAGTTCGGTTCAGGTACGTTGAACAATAAAATATTCTTCGATCGCGTGTTCCTTTCCGCTAGTTCTGTGATAGTGTCACATATGTCAACGGTTTTATTTGATGAAGAATCTATTTCAGATCGAGTAATCCTCTCTTTTAGAAGCTTAATTTCTGTTTCTTGGCTTGCAATCTTAGCCGTTGCAATACTCATTGCTGCCATAAATTCAACAGTTATTGGATTGATTTTAGCAATATGGTCCCGTGTGAATTTACTGTTTTCTGTTATCAACTGGGATAAAGCGCCGGCGGCCTTTTTCACCATAGAGATAATTTCTAGTGCATCCATCATACTATTATTCTCTATGAGTTTGAGAGAAAAGAGACTCAAATTAATAATTGAATTGTAATATTATTAATTAAAAAACTAGTTGAGTGACAACCCTGTTTCTGTTTTATTTTCTCCACTGATGATTGGTTGTGGCGGTGTTTACGGGAACTGCTCGGATTGGCCGAATGTTCCAATAGTGCTTGTATGTTGTAGAACAAAAATCTTGAGTTTGTTAATTTATAAGTATTTTAAATATGCACTCACCGCACTCAGCAGTTTCCGTTTAATTACAGGTATTGAAATTTCTATGAGGTTTACAGTGAGTATAGATAGTTTCGTATTTGTTCACTTTTTACTGAATTATAAATATTTCTATCGCCAAAAGTTTGACAGCAAGTTTATAGTTTCACAGGTGATTGTTGTATGTCGTGATGTAGTAGTAGTAGTAGTATATTACTTCATCTAAAATTAATTATCTTAGCCCGATATATGGATAGTTATTTAGTATAATAAATTTATTTTTCTGTGGTTAGTTGCCTACCCAATATTTTAATTATTATGAAAAACCGAATCAGGTAGGTGTCGACATATTATTTGAATTAAAGCTATCATAGGTATGTAGGTAGGTACTTATTTATTATTATTATCACTAAAAAACGTGTAGGTAAAAAACAAAACAATTTTTAAAGAAAGTACAAAATTTTATTAGGAAAATTATTTAATCACCAATATAAAAATAGTAAAAGAAGAAATTTATAAAAATATATAAAAGAAAAAACCTTTTAGATAATATTAATGCCTTCAGTCTGTAGTCTCTTGTACCTACATTCATAGTTTTTTCAACTTCTCATTATCATATACACGGAATTAGGATATCTACATTTTTAAACTTTTCCAGCGATGAAATTTTATTTGGGTAGGTACCTACTTAAAAGTCCGCTTATATGGACCAACAACAACAAGAGGGACATGAACTGTGGCTCATACGTAGAGCTGAAAAGACTGGCTGAGAATAGGTAGGAATGGACAAGAAAGTCCAAACTCACTGCAGACCAATCCAATGGATTGTAACCCATTATAATATACCTACGTAAAAGTCATTTACTCTCGATGATGAGATTGAGGAAGGTTGGAAGGAGCAATGAAATTGCTGGTGGGTTACTAAATTGCTTCCTAGATCGTGTCTTTAGTAGGCATTCAGGTCCAATATTGAATAATTTACTAATGTAGGTATCAGGGATGTTGCGGATGTCGATTTTTACACATCCGCGGATGTGAATGCGGATGCGGATTTTTGAAGGCTCACATCCGCGGATGCGGATGCGGATGCGGATGCGGATGTTCAAGATGTTATAGAAAAAATTAGGAACTATCTTAGTTGGTAGGCCCCACTGTCAACTATGTGACGAAATTGTTGCTACAATAATATGATGGTTTTTTTGGTGAAATTTCTTTTTTGTTATTTGCAAAAACCGGCAAAAAAAATAAAAAAATATTATAAAACCGGCAAAAATAAAAACGCTTCGGATCTTGTCACCAATTTTTTCGTTCCCATTGGTTAATGTCAAGTGCGAACGGCAGGCGCCATTCGCCGGCCCAGCCCCATTTCTTTCTTGTCGCAAATTGTCTTACATCCGCATCCGCATGAACATCCGCATCGATTATTGCGGATGCGGATGCGGATGCAGATGTCCAAATACATGCGGAAGCTCCGCATTTGCGGATGCGGATGCGAATATTCGCAACATCCCTGGTAGGTATACAGAAGCCATCCCAGATTGCTCCTACCAGCTCGATTCCCTAATCACTGCTGCTGCAATACAAATGTTTTAGGTGCCTATATTATGCTCCCGAGCATGAGCGTACGCAGCTGTCCCAGTTTGCTCCCTCCAGAATCTCGAAAACAGGAAGAAAGTATGCAAAATAAAGAAAAAAGTCCCAGGACAAATGTAGGGTATTTCATTAAATTTATTTAGGTAGGTAAAAAATTGTGAAAGCTGAGAATAAAGGTCCACCAAGAAATGAGTTCGCTGGGCCGAATTGGAGCAATACCGTATGCTGTAATTATAAATATTGGATTTGGATTGCTTTACCAGACATTTCATTGAAAACGATTATATAGGAAATGCATTAATAAAATAGTGAAATATTTGTATTTCATATTAGAAAAAAAACACATTGTAGTCGGTTGATGAAATGAATCTTGAAAAACTGAAAACTTTTTAGAAATAGGTAAATTTTCGATAATTTTTAAGAGTATGTAGGGCTTAAGTAGATACATACCTACTTTTTGAAAATGTCCGTAAGAGTTTAGAAAATTTACTAATTTTTTTTATTGTTTAACCGAATTAGGGTGCAGATGACAAAACCAATCAAAAACCTCGATTGGTTTTGTCCGTAAGAGTGATTGAAAAAAATTAAGTTTCAATAAAAATACCTACCAATAAAATAGGTACTACTGAAAATTTTTCAGTGTTTTTCAGTCATCTTTTAAAATAAATTTTCACAATGTAAATACAGTTTACCTTAAATAATTAAAAACTTATCAAACAACTCAGTTAAGAGCCAATTGGGTTACTTAAGCCAATTTGTAAGTGTTGAGACGCTTTTTCCATTTGTTCTGGTTGGATTTTATTTATTTATTGATATAATAAACGGCTGCAATAGCCTTTACGTAAACAATTCAATCAAGTAAAATAATGCATTTAGATGAAAGAAAATAATATAATAAACAGAAATAACAAAGGTACCTTCTAAAGTAAATTCAAGTTAAATAAACAATCAGTGTATGAACTGTATTATAAAGCATGTATTATTATTAACTTAAAAATTATATTCTGCACTGAAACCATAACAGTTTATGGCCAAGGCAAGTTTTGCACAGTACTCGATAGTTGGTGTAAACATGGTTCTCCAATTGAAGTGTCTGATTAGTTTTAGTAGCCCAAGCTCAATAAATGAAATCAAAATAATGTAAATATTCTAAACAACTGAAAACATTGAAAATTAAAGCTTATATTGAATAAGTTCTAGGCACTTTCATCCTCTAAAATATTTTATACTCTACGGGCACCCTTAGACATTAACGCTAATAGTGGAAATTGGGATTATTGTATGTCGGATTATAATGAGATCTTGGAATATTCTGAACTGTAGGAACTTGAGGTGGAGGAACATTTCTTGGCGGACCTGCACTTCTCTGGTTTTGTGAATTGAAGAAATGTGGCACATCCTGTGCTTGTTTCTTATTATTGTTTGGTGATGGTTGTGGTTTACGAGGTTTGTTATTGGTATATTCAAAGTCGTCTGCAAAAACGGCTCCACCGAAGTTATTGTCACCTCGATTGTCGTATCCAGAATTTGTGTTTCCTCCGTACAGATTTGGAGGGCCTGAATTCATGTTACTTCTTGGATTATTTGGAATGGGTGAGTCAGGACTGAAAGAAAATAAATATGTTATAAGGAGCAGTTTGCACACAATATTTTACCAAATTACCTACCCTAATTGCAGGTTACCTAACTTGAAAGATGTCGCGATTTTTGATAAGTTCCTATGCAGAATCGCAGTAACATAATAATATGTAGGTTCATAAGGTGACATAAGATTAGGTATGTACCAGGTACCTACTTATATATGAAAATAAAAATTTCGAAAAGTCGCATATTTTCTTCAACTTAGTTACTCTATACTAAATTGTGGAAATAATTAAACAAAATCGAAAGTATGACCAATAGATATAAAAAAAGTTAAATCCACGCCACACGTGCTTTTTTTGCATTTATGGAAACCACTCCTCTGATTGGTAGGAACTTCTTCAGTGTTCTCTCTGAAATGATGTTTCATATCCAATATATTATAGGTATCTACCGACAAGAAAAAATTACAGATTTTATTGCCATTTGCTTTTTAATTCGTTGCACTTTTGTACAATCTTTATACATAATACCTATAAAAAGCGCGCCATAGCCGCATAGTCAGAGCGATATGCGTCGTAAATAAATATCTAGGCACATTCTCATAATTTTATTGTTGAAATTTCAAAAACACATTAAGTTGAAAAAGCTAAGAGGATAAAAGTCGAAAAGTTGAACGACAAGGAGTGCAGGGAAAAGTACTTGCTATGGAAATTTGAAATATTCCACGATTTCATAGTTTCTGTAAAACAATTTCAGACAATACTCAGCTTGTTTGCTAGGCTTGCGGTGTTTTTTTACATATATGAAAATCACGCCTTTGGTTTTTAGGTTAGTATATTATATTTGTGTGTTTTGAACAAGGTATTGTTGAATTGTAGAATTTAAAAAACATGTTTACCGGAATAAAATAATAAGATTCTTATCTAAATATTAGAAAGATAAGAATACAATGAATGGTTGTGAAATTAGAATTTTTACAAAGATAAAATAAGAGTTTATGCAAAAACATCTGATAGATGTATAATCTACACGATCGATTATGTATCTACAATACAGGTAGATAAGAATTTATTTATCTAGGTCATACAAATAATTATAATACGTCCAATAACCATCTCTCAATTATAATCTACCTATGTAAAATTTAGAAAACTAATTTGTAAAATTTAGACCCGCAATCCACCCTTTTCGCGAGGTATGCTTTGTCCGATTTAGCTACCGGGCGACATGTCGAAGGTTCCGATATTCGCACTGTTACCGAACTTATTTTCTCACTGAGCGGGTGAGTCGACAGGTATGTTATTCGATTTTATTTTTACAATTAACCATTGTAATATATGATGTTATATTACGTAAATTTAGCTCACAAAACTACCATTATAAGGCTTAGAAAAGACAATATTATCACCTTAGGACAGTGATTCCCTAACTATGGTACGCGTACCACCAGTGATACGCGACAATTATTAAGGTGGTACGCAAGCAGCCATGGCCATAGGACATATAAATTTTTCCTATAATTAATAAATAAAAACAGTTGTTGCAGTTTTTATTACTTTACCATTTTGAAGGTTTTTTTAACGGTTACAGTTCAGTGGTACGCTACTGATTCATAATTTTGTGTGTAGTAAGCGAAATTAAAGCTTGGAAACCACTGCCTTAGGATTAGCAGAGCACTACCCTACCGAATAAGATGACACTGTATTTTTAAGCCTTATAATAATATGGTATAGTCTCATGTGTTAAAATTACATTCGACTCTTCAGTTCGATAACTCAACAAATCGTCATTTATGTAATTTTGCTACGTCTAAATTATACATTAAAAACACAACAGAAAATGAAATATAGTACTGTATAGGTATAATAATTGCACTGTTAAAGACATATACGCTGTCTTTGATCCGTTCAATAGTTCAATAGGAACTGAAAATAGTTTTTTTTTCACAACTAAATATTTAAAATATAAAGAAACCCTTTACTTTTTCTAATAATTTGTTTGTGGAATTGAAAGAGTGGGCTGTGTATATTATCACTAATTAAATCAAATTTTTCGAATTTTTCGACTTGTTGAGTTATAGAAGTGGACAGTTGATATATAAGCTCATAATAAAGTGGTTAATTGTAAAAATAACATCGATAAACATAATCTAGTATCTACCTACCAATAAAGCACTAGAAACGTTGTACGAAGAATGTCTCTGTGGAATCGAACCCAGAATCTTTAACTTGAAAGTCCAAGAATCTATACTTAAGGGTACCTACCTACCTACTAATAGTTTTTTCTACTCGAAAATTTAATTATAAATCTAATTATAAGAGTTATCAAATACATATAAGTAAATAATTTAATATATTACGAAACTGACCTTGGGTCGTGTTTAGCATATCCCCTCTTTGCCAGATCCTCGCCAGGTTCAATTCCAGAACTGCCATAATTGTATACTGAAGGACCAGGTTTGGCATACTGATTTCTGAAAATAAGCAATAAAATTTTAACAATAATTATTAATTTACCCATGAAGTTCCCGGCAAAGAATAAGGAACCATTCTTTAAGTAATTTGAAACAGTGTTTTTTTCTACTAGGTATAAATTATTATTGATCACGAGAGATTGAGGTCGATAAAGACTGATAAGTAGAAAGACATCCTCTCTTGTGATCAAAGGCAACACAATTAATAAAGGAATCACTCTCTTTTCTGCTTTTCGAGTGTCTGTAAAAGGTCGGTATTCGTATAACCGGTATAACAGGTTAGTTGGAAGACATCGCATTTTAACGATAAACTCGCCCTCTGTACATTGAATTGTATAACTGATATTTTCTATGATACCTTACCGTGTCAATTTGTATTATTGTAAACAACGTACAGGGAAGAATGAAATAATAATAACATCGCGTAGTTATAAGTAGCGTTGTGGAATTCTTAAGAAATAATTTTTCGAGAAAAAAAATTCTCGGTAAATTTCTCGAAGTAGAGAATTTTCCGAGATTTTTTTTATTTTTTATTTAACAGTATAATTATAATAAATGTTTTATTCAATCAATCAATAACAATGTACAAATGTTGAGACAATTTATCACTAATATGGCTACAATTAATCATGGAAACAAAAAAATGTTAGGTACATACGTAGAAAAAAGTGCTAATAACTGATGAAAAATCTTGATGTTTGACATCCCACATGCCCATATTTAAGTTAAAAAAAAATTGCAGATACGTACATGGAAAAAAAGTGTTAATAACCTCTGATTTGGGCCTTAATCAGCCCCACAAACTTTTGGATCATTCAGGTTGGCTGCGAAGTGTAGGTACTGAGCGAAAGGTCATAATACCACTTAAGAAAAATTATGGAGAGAAATTTCTCTTCCATCAGAGGAGAAATTTCTCGTTCTCGAGAAATTTCTTTGGAGAATTTTCTCTTCTCACATCACTAGTTATAAGGTATGTAACAACTTCAGTTCAGCTTTGAGATACACCACCCATCCTGAACACCTTAATTTTTATTAGCATTAAGAGGAAAATTGACTTAAAATGGGTGGCAAACGATGTAAAATGTCTTAATTATTTTTCGTCCACCTGCCTTTTACAGGATACTCCATAACTTGCTGAATAGAGGGGGAGACCATTTCTTTACCGGTTTCTCCATGGTTAATATATTTATAAAGGCACTGCCGTACTGCATCCATTTGTGGTCTTTGTGGATTAATTATTTATTTATTCTAAAGCGCTAAACAAATGTTTTATACAAGATAATAAAATAATAATTTATTTTTTTAATTTATTATACCAGTATGACTATTTTTGATTCGACACATTTTTTTTAGTTTTTTTTTTCATGTTGTTGTTCTCTATTTTGATTTGATTGTTAACATGTTAAAGGCTAACGCCGCGCCGCGCCGTGAATATATGTAAATAAAATAATTTATATAGCGAAATTCAAAATTCTTTTATAAAGGATAATTAATTATAAACTAAACAATACCTTATAAGAATGCCAAAGCTTTCGACATTATTATCAAAGTATTTAATTCGCGTTCACATTTCCACAATGTTCTTATTTTATTAATATATAGTAAATAAATGCGTACATAGTAATTTTTCTCTTTTGTTAAAATATAAATATAAAAAATATAAATATAATCAACAACAAACACATAGCATTGCATCCACGGTTTGTCGGTTTACATTTGAAAATAATAATTTATTATGTCAGCTTTATATTTTTTAAGACATTTAACATCTTCAGTTAAGCGATGAGGTGCTACCATACCGAATGTCTTTACTATTATTGACACCTTGCGTCATGCTTATTAGTTACTAGGTACATTTATTTTCTTTACCAACTTTAAACAAAATAAATACTTATTATAAATAATATTACTTACTGAATTGCATGTGGCTGAGGAGATGAATGCATATTCTTTTTTAGGGAGCCTACCATACCCCAAAGAACAATTATCAGGATAAGGAAGATGAAACACAAGAGCGAGAGTCCTGCACACCAACTCAGTAAGGCTATCAATATCGCGTCCTGAAAAGAAAAAGTAAAAAAATATTGTAAAGTTGATATTTTCAACCGACGGTTCTTGATGGAAGTTCGTGTTGAATTAATTATAAATAAAACACTTTTTATAGTATACATTTTTTTAAAGTTATATCTGGGTTTTTGTTACAAACCCAAATACAACCTAATACATCTTTCACAGTAAGCTACTAAAAGCTTGTGTCGTGAAAGGGGAGTTTGCCGGCACCTGGTATCGAACTACGGACCCCTTAGTCACGAGGCCGAGACTTTACCTCTAGGGCACTCTTGGCTACCAACGAACTCTTGTGTCCACTGTGAATGTTTATTAATTATATTCTTTTACTTTACGCTAGCCTGATGATGAGAGCGGAAGCTTTTGAAAGCCGTCTCGCGTCCAATAAAAAGTCACAGCGGATGTACTATAAAAAAGTGTTTTATTTATAATTAAGAAAATATTGTATTTTGTAAAGTTATAAATAATTTCTTTATACGAGTTTCCTTAAACAGTAGCGCGTCGTATAAGGAAACATAAAAGATTTTTTTTAATTTTAAATTTCTAGACTTCTAGAGGATTCATTCGTAGTAATAATAATAGATAATTAACAATCGAAAAGAAGAAGAAAAATAACAAAGTGATCAGCACGTTCTGTTTTCCGTAAAATTTCGAGTGTCTTGTAAAATGTAGGTGTTTGCAAAAAAATAAAGACATTTTAGATCTTTGATTCATAGATGAGGTTTGCCACCCATCCATCGACATTTCGAGATCCCCGTAAGAGCGGGGGTATACCTACAATATTATCAAATCGAAAATTCGACAAGGGGGGTGTGGAAATTTTGAAAATCGTATAAACCAGAGAATAAGTATAACATTATGAATATTGTACATAAATCAGACATTCGGCATATGACTATAGTATGCAGATGCAGGTAGGTACGAATCGAATTTGTCTCTAACTTGTGTCACTTAAATTGTGGCCTCTTCTAATTATAGTTTTGGCGATCATAAAGTGAGTACCTGATTGTGTACCTAGATATACCTACTATTGCCTCATTAATCCTTTGGTATGCACGCTATATATACGTATATACGCTAAGCGAGTTTTATTATCGTTATCAGATAAAAATGCATGATGTCTATATAATACACAGTTAAATATCATGTTATGAATCATTAAAAAAAGACGACATACCTATGGTAAAAGCCTTTATGGTCTTTGAGATTTCCTTATTGAACTTAGGAAAAATCGTGCATCTGATTGCGATGGCGACAAAATATTCTTCATTTTTACCGAGGTAGGTTGATAGATGCAGAATGCCGACCACACAAAGGTTGCAAACGATGACGGACGACGCGACGCCGCGCCGATAGAAATGTATGTATGCGGGAGCGGGACCACGGACCAAAGTATTTTCCGCGACGTCCTGAAACGACTCAAAACTCGTCGATGGATATTTAATGATCACGTTTGTCGATTCCTCCTGCTGAAAGTGTCGAAAATGACGATTTTAAGTAGATATGTTGTTTTTCAACTGTTGATTTTTTTTGTAAAAGATTTTTATTACTATAATAATTATATTATTTATCTTCTAGAGTTCTAGACACCTAAATTAAGCTTTTAAAAAATACACAAATCTTAAGGGCGAATCAAAGATTTCTAACTCTCAGTAATTGTTTTTGGCGCACTGTAACCATAAAACCATCACAGCTGTAATTTTAATAATCAAAGTATACATTACGGAACACTAAATTAATAAAAATATTAATTGTCGGTATGATATAGAATAATGTATGTAGGTGCTATGCTATGATATAGAATAGATTAAGGGGTTTTGTGAGTAAAATTATGGTTTAGTTAGGGTTAAGTCTGTTCTTATACTAGACGTGGCTATGATTATATTAGGCATATGAAAGTTTTTCTGCAATATGCTAAATTATCACTTTTAATAGGTCTTCAGACGCAATTAATTATCACTTGTGAATGCCGATAAATACAAAAATAGACGTTGCTTGTTGGACAGTTGCATAAATATGCATTGTTTTTTTTATTAAGTATACAAAACCTCATATTATATCAAAAGTGAAACAAATTCTCTATAATTTGTAACTCGAGCAAACCAATAGACATGAACAACAGATTTAAAATAAATATAAACAAAGTAGATACATTATACCTACGACCTAACACTACACATACCTAATTCCAAATTTTCAGAACTTTTCACTTGCTGACCAATCTAATTTATAAAAGTTTTCAAATTTTCGCACTCCTTCAGATGGTCATTGCAGAGAGACCCACCTCACACCCGGATATCTCAGAAGTCATACACTCTTATTTATCTGCACATTCAAACAAAAATTGTCCTCACGGGCGAGCCATTGGGCAGGCCTGAAGGGCCGGCCGACTAAACCGCCATCGTGGGAATCTTTTACATTAATTACTTCAGTTGGTCAGGTAAACCCAAGGTAAACTATTAAAAAATTTAATTGCGGTTTACTACTACACCATCACGGCACATCCCACATGTGGGGTGGCCAGCAGACAAGCTGCATGTACTAAACATACAAGCTGTCCTCTCTATGGCAACAATAAATTAAGATATTCAGGATGGATGGCAATCCCCATTATTAGATTGCGGTTTACAATTGCGAAAATCTTCAAGAACACCGTTTGTTCTGGGTGTATTTTTTTTTAAATAATAATATAAATTACAAAATGAATACATAAGTAGATAAAAATAAAATGCACAATGCATAGGATAATCCATATAAAATAAAACAACATAATAAAATACAGCATAATACTAATAATAAATAACGATACATATTATATCATCAATTCATTTGATCAAAGTACCTGTCCCAGAATTGAGAGGGTCTCGTGCTCTGGGACAGGCTTTGATCCACCTTAGTATATTATCGCTCTCTCTTGATTCTTCAGCATCATTAATTTGGTTTTTTCAAAAACAAACAACACAATCACTCCAATTAAATTAAAATTAAATCAAATCATCAAGCCGTCATTCACCAGCTAACTTCCAGACAATATATTTTATGCTTTCCATTCTCTAAGTCAATTTCAACATCTGAACATCACTAATTTAGTCTTAAAATGTATACACCAACAACATCTAACTATCAAACTGTCGTTCCCAATAAATTCTTTGACAATACTTTTAAATTTATTATTAAAAGTATTATTCCTGATATGGTGGCCAGCAGTTTGCGTATTGCGTCTAATGTAGTAGGTACCTATCTACGGATGTAACGTGTAAGTATAGATAATTATAGGTATCTATAACTAAATAAAATATTTGAATTTGAACTATTACCGAAAAATAAAACAGGTGTTTTATTCTACTAAAGATTTTATTTTGTGAGAGAGACGTCTTTCGTCTTATGAGGACATTGTCAATCTTTAGTAGAATAAAACACCTGTTTTATTTTTCGATATGAAATTCTACTACCTAAACACCGACACAGTGAATAAATTGAACTATTACAATGTGGAAAAGTGGAAAAGCAATTTTCATGTGAAATATTGAGGTGAAATTAATAAAAACTTAATTAAAATACATCACTTACCATTTCTTTTACTAAATATTACACAGTTTAATCACAAAATCATCAAAATATTTTTCTATAACAGATTTAAGATAATCATTTACTATCCAAACACTAAAATCATTGGTGTTTTTTCAAAACAAAATCATTTCACAATAGTACGTGCGTTCACAGGCCGAGACAATAAGTTTCAAAATGAATTGATTACCATCATTATCTTGTGAAAATGATAATAGGATATTAGTATCTGGAACGTGGAAGATGATTCATTAAATAATAGGTAGATACCTATAAGAATTAATAATAAGAATACTTAATATGATATCATAAGTCTTTGTCAAGCGACTGGAAAACTAAACTATGACGTATGGTCGACACTAGGCTATTTATTGTGATACTGATACATAATAGGTACAATGATGCAAATCTAATCTAAAACCGAATGAAGTGGATATTATAATATCTGTGTACTGTTTCAGTACAGGAGTGATATTACACTAAGTCAAGTTTTTCATACCAAAACAAAAAGATCTATATCCTTTCGGATAGCCAGGCGGTGCTTAAAGCCCTAGGTTCCGTAGAGGTGAGATCTAAACTAACCTTTGAATGCATACAAGTTCTAAATCGCCTGGGGGGGGGGGAAACGCCGTAAGGCTGGTTTGGGTACCGGGGCATTGTAGAGTCATGGGCAATGAAGCTGCCGATGAACTTGCTAGAACTAGCGCTGAGATACTACCAATAGCTGGTCCTGAGCCTATATGCGGATTACCGTCTAGCACTATCAGGCTTAGCCTAAAAAACTGGGCCATGGATCAAAGCCATGAAATTTGGTCCAACAGCATAGGGTTGAAGCACGCGAAGGAACTGATGACAGGGTACTCGCGGAAATTCACCACAGAAGTTCTAAAACTTAATAAAAATCAAATAAGGATTCTAATCAGGACCTTGATAGGACACTGCAGACTAAGGAAACATATGACGAAAATTGGATTGTCAGATACCCCAGTCTGCAGATTTTGTTCAGAGGATAATGAAACACCCATCCACATCCTCTGTAACTGTGATGCACTCGCTCGCAACCGAAGTCACATCCTCGGAGGTTCACTGCTGGACTCTGAGAAAGTGAGACTTCTCACACCAAGACAAATAGTGAGCTACATGACGCACCTAGGTCTTGAGAGTGAGATATGACACAGAAGGATGTCACAATAGATCTGTTATGGTCGCGGTGACACAAGGGATATAAGGTCCCTTGACCTTTTTTTTAAAAAAAAAGTCGAGTTTTGGTCAAATTGATTTATCAGTTTAATATTTTATTTCACATTGTGGTCATTTTGATGGCATATTTATCTCCACAGAAAGAAATAATACGTCTTCAGTCAAGAGAATTGTCTTGAGTAAAGAATCTAAAATTTTGTACATTTAACGAAATAATTATTTTCTACAACTGAAGATTTTCATAACAGTGAAAGAATAAAAAAACTCAAAAGAGAGACATGTCGTCGTTATAAAAGAATTACAATTCTCAATCTTGTTCACTCATCTTGAAAACGTCTTAGATATATTTTTGTGATATTCATCCATAGATATTAAAAATAAAACAACGCCATTTTAACATACGAGAAATAGTTAATCGCCACAATCACTACCTATCATATTTGACAGTGATTTCGTATAAACAAACATGTGAGAAGCCAATGTACCTAATTTTATTGAATAACTACGGTTCTACGTGAACGTTCGTATTAAATTATTCGGAAATAAAAAGCTTATTCAATCCTTCCACTGTGACTTTATTAGTCGTTAGCCTAATGTGAAGAGCGGAAGCTCTTGAAAGCCGGCTCGAGATTAATAAAGTCACAGCGGAAACTTATATACTTACCTAATTGTTTTCCTTCCGAACCTATCTAGCAATCTGGTGTATGTAGTTTTGCTCTGAGTTACAATATGTAGAAGAATTATCCATGTTGTTAGTCTATCAAATTCTTGTTGCTATTTTATCAATTATTATTTTTTTCTCTTATCACTCTTATCGTATTTAATTATCAGATAAAATACCCCTATAGTTTAATTCACATCAGATATAATAAGCATCTACCTAACAAGATATCTGGACATACTTATAATATAATATAGATATCATTTGAGTACCTAATATATTTAGGCATGGTAGATAACAAATCAACTCACATAATACGAGTATATGAGAACATGAAACTCAGCAATGAGGTATGCCACCCACCCTGATTGTTTTATTTTTTAAATTGGTTATGAAGCGTAAAAAAGTCAATGCCGATAAGTACAATAAATGAAAAAAAAATTATTGTCATTCAGAATTCCACAGGGATCAGTTCTTGGTCCAGTACTTTTCATGTTATACATAGGATGCATTGACCGCCTGCTGGAAGAGTGTGGCATGGAAACTAGGTAAGTATATGCGTAAGCTGGCAACCGTGACCTCGTTGGTTTCTGTAGTCTGCATGGTTACTCTTGACAAAATCTAAACACGATCTTAATCTTAAACATACGACGCGCGAAGTGATTATTGGCCAAAAATACGCGCATACCGATCGCGCGTTAGCGGTAGCGCGGTGTTTTTGACCATAGTCCCTTCGTGTGTCGTATGAGCAAGATCAAGACTAGATTAAGATCGTATTTAGATTGTGTCAAGACTGTCAAGAGTAGCCCTGCTGGATCAAACAGATAACCTAGTGGTTACCGCAGTTCGATGTGTGCCATACAATTTTAAACTCAATAAACATTATTATCGCCTAAAAGGGACACTAAGGAGAGAAGTAGTATAAAAGGTTCCCACGACGGCGTTTATAGCCGGCCCTTGCTTCAGGCACTAACATGACGTCATTGCTCACCACATCCGTCTTCGGCGTCCTACTATGGTAGATCACTCTATATGAAAAAGGCTCAAGTGTCAAGGGCGCTAAGCGCAGCCTTCTTCTATATTCGCCAACTGCACATAGTTTCAAGATATCTATCTGAGAGACGACGAAGGCATTCTGATTGTCTTAATTTTTGTTGGTACGGAGAAGACAGCTTGCAGGTTGGTCAGCTGGCTACCCCACTTGTAGAGTATGCCATGATGGGATATAAGTAGTAGTAGGTAGTTATTTATGAAACACTATTGGGATTTTATTTTACTTTTTAAAGATAATAATGAAAGAGTTTGATTTTTTAGAAGAGTCTAGAGCACTTACTGCACAAATTCAAATTAGGACTGAGAGGGAATTGCGTCAGGGTGTTCCCCAAATCCAAAGAAGAGGTCGTGGATCTATTGACTATCTTATGATAAGATAATAAAATTCTCACCTTCTTTCTTAATAATTAATGTAGTTATTATTGTAAATAGAAGGATACAACCAATATTTATTTGGAAATTGTGCCATAAAGGTACAATCCGAAGACGAAGGCTAAGAATATCTTGTAGGTATTTTGGATTATTTAGTATGATTTAGCCAGGTGCAGTGTTTCTTGGGCAATCGAAGGAATACAGAAAATTTGCGCACTGTAGACTTGGTAATTGATAATAGTTTTAATTTATTTGTTAAGTTTGTTGTTACCGATAACCAAATATTTATATTGTTACTTACTTTTTAATTTTGTAATGAATAATTATTGTTAATTTTATACAAAAGATAAATAAATTATGTTTTAGTCATATCTTGAAGTATCCCTTAGACATACCCTCGATTTCTTCATGAAGGCTATTTTGCGATTTATAAAAAGTGTAAAAATATACAGAAAATGAGTTAACTCCTGATTTTATGCAACAAACTATACATAGCTACTATATATAAAACAGGCATTATCAAAATCTTGATGTTTTCCTTATTACAATAATTTATGTAGAACTAGAAAGTAATATTCCGGTACAGAGGTGAGATTTTGAGTATCACGGAAATTATCAAATAACATGCTTATGATTATTTTATAAGTTGCCCTTTCAATGGTAAAGGGCGGTAGGTTTTCAGGTAGGCAATTGCGCTATTCTTCAATCTCATTATTTTTCTATCGACACTTTCAAGATTATCAAAAATTGGGACCAACATCTCTTTTTAATATTTCAGTAGATCCATATGGCATTCCATTTTGTCTGCCTACAGCGTTTGGGACACGGCGTGAGAGTATAGACAGAAAGATACACTCTTTTCTGTAAGTTTTCGAGAGTTCTGTTTAAGGCAAACTGTTTTTTAAACATCGAGATATTTATGAGGTTATGAGAGATTTAAAATATTCAATTGCGATAGGTTTTATCATCTATCCTGAATCTCTCAAATTTCTATTGAAACGGAGAGAACGACTTACGTGTTTTTTTACATGCAGTTTATCTACTTGCTGTCGCACTTTAACAAGTGTCAAGCACAAACAAGTGTCTTAGAAGGATTTTGGATGTCAGATGGTATGAACATGTTACAAATGATGCTGTGCGCCGGCGCACCCAGTAATCCCACCAGAGACCTGTAATCTCGGTAATACAAGAGAGACGATGGTCCTGGCTGGGACATGTTTTGAGAATGCCCAATGATAGTTGGCCAAAAAGAGCACTGTTCTTCCGTCCGCAGGGGTTCTGTGGGCCCGGGCGTCCCTCTTTCACAATACACCGTTCCTATGACAACGATATCAGAGCGCAAGGAATGTCGTGGGAAGAGGTGACGCAATTGGCACAGAGACGCTCTGAATGGAGGAGGCTGGTTTCTGCCCTGTGCTCCCGAGAGGAGCGTTGAGGGCGATGATGATGACGTCGCACTTGCTGTAAATGGCGTGAAGGTATGAATGAATGAACGTCTTACTAATTAATTCTTACAAGAGTTTACGACACATTTTTATTGTCTGATTTTACAGGTTTATTGTCCACATGGGTCCTTCCTTCAAAACCATTTGATATCTTTATTATGATAAAACCAACCTCTATATTATGCCATTCATTCAAAACGGGTTCCATTATTACAATGCCTCTCAACACATTTTTTTTTTAACCAGAGATCAATACGAACTTTTATATATCGACTGTACGCAACTCAACAAGTCAAAAGTAAAATAAAGAACTTTCAAGAAAAATAAATAAAATGTCAAAAAAACAGACTTACGTAGGCAAAATATACACAATCAAAGACGGTGAGCTCCACATTTTACTACATCCGCGAAATACGCTCAGTGTCAAAAAACCTCACTCCTAATAGCATACAAACATTAATTTCTACTTTTGAGGTCTCTAGACTAGACTACTGTAACATACTTTTTTTTTTTTTTTTTTTTTTTTTTTTTTTTTTTTTTTTTTTTTTTTTTTTTTTTTTTAAAAAGATATATCTGGGTTTTGTTATAAACCCAAATACAACCTTATACACCTTTCACACTAAGCTAAAAGCTTGTGCCGTGAAAGGGGAGTTTGCCGGCACCTGGGATCGAACCACGGCATACTATATGTAGAACTGCCGCAAATTCAACTGAATCGCCTACAAATGGGATTCAATAGCGTTGCAAGGCTTATTTTCCGCGAAGATAAGGGTTGTCACATCACACCTTTGCTGGAAAAGTTGCACTTGTTAAGAGTAGGTGAAAGGGTCCAATACAAACTGTGCCTTATATAGTCTACAAGGCTTTGAACAATATAGCATCTCAGTCACTTTCTGAACTCTGTGTTCTCATAACACCTGCAAGTAGACCTCTACGCTCAGCTAAGACATCCACCAACATGCTGGACGAAATTAATAGAGCAAACAAGTCCTTCTTCTATGATAGGGCTTTAGGCGTCGCAGGACCTGTCATCTGGAACCGACTCCCCGAGGACCTCCGTAAAAACCAATCGATTACAACGTTCAGCAGTAGGTAATAACGTTCAAAGCATGTTGAAGACATCGCTCTTCCAACATAGTTTCCCGCGCCCTTGAGATGGATGCTCCATTAAATGGCGCCGAATAAATCATCCAACAATCAATAATATATGTAAATTTCATCATAAAATAATAGATAATCTACACTGCTAACTGCATAAAAAGTTACGGGGATATTACAATACCCAAATATTTTCATAATAATAATTATTACCTACCTATTATTATTGTGAAACTAGCCGGAGCAGTAATTCGCTGCTAAAAATTTTATATACCTATAACATTCGAAAAAAATAATTAAATAATTGAGAACCGCTGCTTTAGTGATAAAACACCTATGAAATATACAACAATAATAGTATGGTATTATAAATATATAGCTACAGGTTGATTTTTATGATGATACAAACGCAACACGCCGTATAGTTTGAGTAGAAACCTACCTAGTGGTCACATCACAATGAAGCTAATAATATACATAGGTAATAAGGAAGGCATTAGTTCAACTACCTGCTATCGGGACTTAGGTCCCGCGGATTTTTATCATCACATTGTATAAGTATCTACCTTATAGGTGGGTACTGGGTAGTTACCTATAATAATATTATATTATCTATCTACCTGTCATTTATACAATATACATATACCTACATATAATATTTAGATGCAGCAGTATTATTCTTAACTTTATTTCAGCCCTAAATGTGTATAAATTTATAATATAAATTTATACACATTATTATATTCATATTCATTTCGCGACCTTCCCCAGGGTCGTAACCAGGAATATTTTACAAAATAAAAACACATTTTTTTAATATTTCGCCAGTTGGAACGAAAACTATTATTTTTGCATTAATTATCTAGACCAGTATTTCCCAAACTATGGGTCGCGACCCACTAGTGGATCGCGAGCGAATATTGGGTGGGCCCTGAGAATTAAGTAGTTCCATGACTCGCTACTATAGGGAATCTGAGCATTACCAATATTTATGCGCCCTTTTCTCTAAAGGATGGGTATCAAGATTGAAAATTTTCATTAGATGGGTCGAAGCCCAGTCAACTTTGGGAACCACTGATCTAGACAATCCTGTGCATTGCTTATTTCAGGATCACCAGCCATTTCGGACTGAATGTTCATGTTCTGCTTTCACTAAACATGTTTGACATGTGTTATTTTTTCTTATTGTTATACTTATACCTACTGTTATAAAGATCTGCATGTAACTGCAATACTGAAAATTAGGTACTTTTAATTCGTCTTTGGATAATATTGTAATAAAAAGAAACTGATTGGTAAAAATATTCCTCTTTATTCCATATCTTAATAACCTAAAAAAAGTCATATTTATATATTCAACTAAATGAACATTCAATTAGTACGTCGGCAGCCTGACGGTAGAGTGTAAGCCCCATGCAGAAGAGGTTGGCAGTTCGATTCCAGGTGTCGGCAAACTCCCCTTTCACGACACAAGCTTTTAGCTTACTATGAAAGGTGTAGGTACAATGTTATATTTGGGTTTATAACAAAAATCCAAATACATCTTTAAAACAAAAATACTCTAAGCTTAATACTCTAGGCCTCACCTTGTTTGCTCGAGCCGGTCCTGAATCTACACATTTAATGAATATTAAATTACTGGGTAAACAGGTACCTATACCTGTTGTATAGGTACAGTATGCACATAAGCAGGGTCCGATCTAGTTATGTGGCCGCTCCAGGCAAAAAGACATAATATTTGCCGTCCTTTACATTAAACAGCGACGCTTTATAAGTAGTCGAGACCTGAATTTTTCGCGTTTGCAATCCCAATTTTATTCTAGAATTTCGCACTTTTTTCACGAATAACGCGAATTTTCACGTTTTAGAAAAATAGCACCAAAATTTGACTCTTTACAACATTTCCGCAATAAATAACAAGATATTTTATTATCATCAAAATAATTTTATAATATCTATTGTACCTATTATCTATTATTCTTTAAAAAATAAACATTTTTTAAATCAAACCCAATAATTAAGGATTTAGGATGACATTTGCTTGAAAATTTTCAAACAATTTTGAATGATACCTACATTATTTAAGCATTATTATCATTTACAGTGCAAATAGAACTTGCCATTTTAAATCTTGTGTTGATTTCTCGTAGGTAGGTAATTTATATTTTCTTTGTAAAAAAAATATTTTCGAAATAATACTACTTTACTAGAAAAAATAACGAATTTTTCGAAAGGTTATAGGAATTGCGAATATTTAAAAATCTCTTCCTTTTGTTTTTTATATAGAATTTTATATAAAATTTTGTTATAGAATATTTTCACGATCCCAGGAAATGAATTATGCTGGCATCCTTCAGGCATGAATATTTCCGCCCCACATTTATGCTGCTCTGGGCACTTTCCCTACCCACTCCTTCTAAATCGATCCTGCATATAAGCAGGTCATTTTCTACATGTAGGTATAGCATATGTATTATGTAAGTATAATATACTTTTAGGTATCATATTTTTTTTAAGATGGGCGTCAGATAAGAAACCCTTTTTCAAATTAAATTACACAAATGTTTTTAAACAAACGAGTAAATATTTTTTATAACAGAAATAAATCTAGCTTGTGTGATGTTAGCTTTTAGGTAAATATAAAAAAGGGATTGCTTCCTAAACCAAGAGTTTTTGGTTCATGCGAAACATAAGTCGTTTGATAGGCATAAATTTGGACTTTGGTAAAACTGTAGATATAATTTCTTTCATATTATGATAAGTATACCTAAATATGTTTTTTTCTGTAATAATTTTACCTAAGTTCTTGCCTATTTTTAAATGTGTATGTCGTATGTCTTATGTATATAAAAATAAACAATGTGCCCTATAATAAATAGAGATGATTGAGTAGCAGAAAAAGAAATTATGACAGGAATAAAAAATATAATATATTTCATTTCTGTGGCAATATTTAAATGTTTTTTTTTCTGTTTGCAACATAGTGTTGTCATTTTTATGTTGTGGCAACACTGACAGCATCATTTTGCGCAGAATTCAAATTCAAACAGTGATGCAGTATTTTATTCGAAGTAGTAGGGTATTTAGTTGTGTTGATAAAATTGGTAGGATTCGTTTTTCGTTTCACCCTCAAAGTTCAAAGCTCTTTTCTAATCTCACCCCTGATGTATTCAGTATTGTACAAGGGGATGCAACTCACCCTCCCCCTTATAATACGTCAGAGAATACAAATATAGAGAGTAAACACAATAAGATCACTGGTCTCTATGCAGTAAAATGTACCAACACGGAATACTTGTATTGCATACAAATTCTTTGCTTTGTATTGGTACCTACTGTAAAATGAGGGGATTGGAAATTTTATTTTCTCGTTATATTTTTTTTTCTCAACACACATTGGGGTGTTTTTGTGATGGGGGAGTTTATATTATAGTCGTTAAGAGAAAAAATATTAATATTCGGTTAGGGGAAGTTTTTGAAACAATATATTACTATTTCGTCCAATTCTTTGCATATATTTTTTTCATTGTTGGAAGTACTTTTTTTAAATACGGTCATCTCCCTCTTTTGATGGAGGTGCTTTGCTTTGTCTCACTTTATTAAAGAATAAAGTTTCCACCACTGGACAAATTAATCATAGACATAACTTCGAAATTAATATAACATACATTCAGTTTTTTTTGTTCCTTATTCAAAAAGGTAGGAACTGATCTGCATTAGGGGGACATGACCTTTTTAAATTTCGTATTCGAACGATGAAATTTGAAATATATTATACCTAATACACAAGTGTGTATGACGTTTTGAATTTATAAATCGAATAATTTCTATTACACTCAACAGTTTCAATATTTTGGAGTTGACCACTATGGAAGTATTTCAATACTTACACCTATTTTATAACCTTCTGTGCGGAATTAGTGTCAAATATTTCTTGGTTTTAATATAGTTTTAAACTTTTAAGTTAATGGTGTGGGTTCTAAAAATATATTTAAATACAATCGTTGATGACCATCCAGGCATTTGAATTGAAATACTTTGTTCTACGATCACAGAATATTTTTGCAATAGTACAACCTATAGATATTTTCGTCTATTATTATTTCTAGGTATTCCATGCTGATTTTGAGATCATAAATTTTGAGAAACAAAAGAATTTGTGCAAATTCAAAAGAAAGCTAAGCAAATGTAATATTTTGAAAGCATATTATAAGAAACAATAGATTTTGACAAGTCTGACCAAATATAAAACCATTTTCGTAAGTATGCATTGTCTTTTCATCACGATTGTTTTTTTTAATACTCCATTTTTCAATGTCCTTGCATAATACTGTATACTTCAAACTTCAAACCCAACAAAATCATCATTTAAAAGCTTACCATTTAAAAAAAAAGTAAAACTTCATAGACGGTAATAAAAGAGGTTTTAGATTCCACTCGTCACACTTTGATAAGGTGCCGTATTCCATTGTATTATTTCTTTTGTTCCCGCCTCTTTTAAATATTCGAACATCAGCTGTTTCCATACAAATATAATATAACAATAGTTAGTTGGTTTTCATATGTGTGTGTGTGTTTGCTATACAAAATACAGAATAATAATTTATTAAAGTATTGGGTTAATTTTTTGCAACCCGTGTGTTTCATTCAGCGTTGGGGTAGTCTACCTACATATATTTGCGAATAAAATTCTATTTTATAAATTTGAAAAATTCAGGAATCCAACGAAGTTTTTTAAAACCAGTAATATTTTTTTCAGATATTATTAAAATAACGATTTTTCGCCCCTTATTTATTTTGTGAAAATCATCGCAAGGCGAAAATACTCAATAAATTAAAATCTTCTTCTCTTTCTTAGCCATCTCTTCACTGCTGTAGTGTCTTCCATTTTTCTCTCTCTTGAGTATCTATTGTTGTCCACTTCCTATACCCGCGACTAGGATGATATATTATTATCTTCAAATCAACCCACCTCTTTCGAGGTCGACCTATTTCTCTTTTTGATCCCACGGTCTCCATTTTAGGATTCTAGGTGATCATCTGATAATCTACCGATTCCATGTAGATCCACATGACCTGATCGAGATAGTCCCAAACTAAGATATATATTTTAGGTATTGACCTATACCTTCAACATAGATTAATGATTATGATACTCACATATAAGTGTCTGAGTACATGCCATGTTACTTTTCTGGGCAACGACCAACTGAGCCACACATTATGCATGTTCAGAATGAGCCAGTGCCTACTGTCGGATCTTTCAGATACCTCGGCACAATATTGTCCGCAAAGGGTGGTATTGACGATGACATTGCACAGCGCTCAAAGCTTGGATGGATGAAATGGAGATCTGTTTCTGGTGTACTGTGTGACAAGAAAATGCCAATAAAAATCAAGGGTCAGGTATACAAAACTGTGGTCAGACCAACCATGACTTATTCTTCTGAATGTTGGGCCCTAAAACATAATCACGCCCAGACACTACACACCAATGAAATGAAAATGCTCAGATGGGCTGGTGGTGTAACAAGGATGGATAGGGTGAGAAATGTCCATATCCGTGGTAGTTTCAAAGTCGCTCCCATCGGTGAAAAAATAACCGAAAACCGATTAAGATGGTACGGGCACATCTTGAGACTACCACAGGATAATATGATTAAAAAGACGATGGACGTGGAAGTAGGACCCAGAAGACCAGGCAGACCAGTGACCACCTGGATGTCCACAATTGCCAGGGATATGAAGGAGGCAAAGTTGCGCGCGGAGGATGCAGGGGACCGCAAAACTTGGAAGATGAGGACTAGGAGAGCCGACCCCAAGTAAATGGGATAAAGGCGAGGGCGAAGAAGAAGATACTCACATATAAGTATAATATAGGTAATGCACCAAACATTCTTCATTTTACCCTGGCTGGGAATCGAATCCAGGACCTACCTACCTACCACACTGGCTGCCAATGCCAATCCAAATTGTAATACTACTATACTAAGCCCTCACGCCTCATCCCAAATTGGGTAGGCAGAGAGAACAGAACGCCAATTGATCTATGCTTACAGGTTTACATATTTCACTTCCACCTCATTCATACAGTGTCTCATACACTCACACCGATTTCTCTTACTCAACTCGTGGCCATCCTTGAGAATTTGGTCCACGTGGTTGAATCAAATACCTACCTACTTCTCGGATTGGTTCTCGGACGTTTTCTTACACCTATTCTTATACACATTCCAAAATGTCTGCTCACAATGAAAAAACAACAATAGCTATACATAGATAATAAACTGTAATTTTTTTCTTTTATATTTAGTATCTATACATTCTATACGAATACACTTTCTGTAGGTAGGTGGGTAGCTTATTGTTATCCAGAAACGGAATGATTTATTTAGGTAGGCAGGTATTAAAAAACTTTCTAATAGACCATTAAAGGATGACGTCACAGAAAAATCATTGAGGGGCATCAGGCATCCCAACACAACAGACGATTACGGTGTAATATTAGGTGGAACGCCTAAAGAATACCTAATAATCAAAAAAACTGTCAGTGTCGATTTTGTTATTATTTTGTCGTCTGACTTTCTTTCTTTTTTCTCTTATGGCATAACATCTTACAAGGATGATTTGCGCAATCTGACTGTTTGCCCCCTAAGCAAAAGCAAATCCATAGACAAGACCACGTGACCTTTAATGGTCTATTCGTACTTCACCCAACCGCCTAATATAACGACGTCCCTGCTGAAAAGCTGTTTCTCAAAGCTCGGACTGCAGTGCTGAAGATAAAAGAGAGAAATTTGGATTATCGTCGGTAGAAAGAAACTAAAATCTAGTTCTAAGAAACTAAAATCTAGTACCAGATATTACTCAATAGACACGTCATAATATGCACGACTAACAGGTCGTTCAAAATTCTTTTAGTAGGAAAAAGTAAAGGTGTCCCGATGCTTACGAATCGGCTTAGGATGGTTTAAATGCAATGTAGGCAAGTGAGACATGGACGTGGTTAAAGAAGAATGAAAGTAGCATAAATGCAGTAGAAATGAGATCGTTGAGAAGGATGTGTGGTAAAAGTCTGATAGATCGTGTGCCTAACAGTGATATACGAAAGGAATGTGGAATGAAAGTTGGTGTAATTACAAGGATGAATGTGAATAAGCTAAGATGGTTTGCATGGGCACGTGGAAAGAATGAATGAGGACAGAATGACCAAGAAGATATATTTGGCTGTGAGGAATGATGTTCGAAGATGGGGACGTCCGAGGATCAAATGGCAAAATCATTTAAATCAAATCCTACAGGACGGTCACGCTGAGCACATTAAACAGGAGAGCGTGCATGAGGAATTGTATGACAATGACGGTATGCGAAAGATGTAGGTATGCAAGGATAGAAGGAAGTGGCGCTCGATCCTTTCTGCTTACCCCGCGAGGGAAGTGGCGTGATGGTATGTATGTATGTAAGTGCACTTTATCCATGGTACGGATGGTACGTTCACGAATTCCAGATTTATATCATTATGTTCGACATCTGTCATTCTGTCAACTATCAGGAACCATATTTTTGACCGATGTGTTCTTGTTACTCCTCTTAACGTTTGATAGTTTGGTTAGCTGGAAGATATTGCCTCCAGGCAATAAGCTCGCCAATTGCTCATGATTTTTTTTTTCTGATCAATAAAGTGTTCTTATTATTATTATTATTATTATTATTAGTGTGAGTTACATAATGCACATATCTATGTATACATATACAAATTTAATTCGTATAGATCTATAGAAGATGGATATGCATGTAGAGGTAAAGTGTATCATAGCTACACTATGATGGGTAGGTGCATACCTACCACATACAAACAATGCTAAGCTGGCAAAGTTGAAAAACAAAATTGTGAGAAATATAGGTACCTACCTAAGATAAAAAAGTACACAGAAAACACCTATCAACTTAAAATTTTTGACTCTATGTTTTAGATATAGGCCGTAAGAATATTATGATAACTTTTTGCAGTGTCAATGAATTTGGTACCTACTTTTGAATATCCATAGGATGTAATATTCAAAAAATAGAATTTATTACTAAACTACTATTATACCATTTTTACCACAAAAAAGATAATTTGAATGTTGATTACATTTTTTTTTTATTTATTTTTCCAAAATATAACATTCTTAAATAACATCAAAAAAATCATAATGGAATATAATGCCCCACTAGATCGAAATCTGTTCTGAGGCAATACTTAAAAAATACTAAAAAAATATTACAATTTAACAACACAATAACTATAAAATGATATAACTATAAAAACAATAACTATACATGTAGTTAGTATACGAGTATTAGAGCGAGAGGGCAAGTCGAAATGACACTACTCCACATGGAGGGATGTGGAGTGAAAGGAATGTAAAATTTATTAATAGATTTGCCAAGTTCCGATTGTACAACTGTTTCTCTCTTTACTATTTATAATAAGGGTGAATTCAATAACCTATAATAACAAAAAGTGTTGGATATAATGTTGGCTTTATGATAAGGGTGCGGTGTTGTATAGAGGGTATAGCTATATCTATAGCTAGAGGTAGAGGTAGGTACCTAGTACTTATACAGAGTGTGTATCTGTGCATCATATTATGCATTCATTGTACGCACCTACCTACATATATTGAGTTATTGAGAATACAATGTCAGGTAGTGGAAGTTGAACCCGATGCTAGACAATAGCTACAATTATTATTCTTATTATTTGTGGTGGTAGGCGGAGCTAGCAATGCTCACTAGGGGAGGGGGTAATGTACCTATAGTAAGAATAATAATAATATCCAAACACCCTTATTATCAAATTATACTACCTAAATTATATTATGTATGTATTAATAACATACATAATACAATAACTAACTGGACAGGAGTAAAAATAAATGCGAAAAAGGTCGACATGATTAGATATGCTGACGACATAGCACTGCTCGCAGACTCCGAGATGGAGCTGAACGAAGCCTTAAGGGAAAATGGAAAGTATACCTACTGTTGTCAAAGTACAACATGAAAATAAATAAAGAAAAAACATAATGTATGGTCGTAGGAAGAGAGGAAGCGACTGCGAACATTGCCATAAATGGAGTGAGCATCAAACAAGTAAGAGAATTCGTGTACTTGGGCAGCAGAATAAACCAGGATGGACGCTCCAAATCGGAGATTGTGAGCAGAATAAACCAGGCAAGGATTGCCTTTAACAAAAAATCGAAGATATTGGAATCCCCAAATATTTATTTAAGCGTAAGGAAGAACCTTACTAAAGCCTTTGTAAGGACCATTCTGCTTTATGGCTGTGAGACGTGGACCATCAGCAAGAGTGAAAGCGGACGGTTGGCGGCCTTTGATATGTGGTGCTACAGACGCATGCTGAAGATCCATTGGTCGGAACACGTCGAAAACGAAGAAGTATTAACCAGGGTAGGCGAAAAAAGGCAACTTCTTAAGAGAATCGGCCAACAACGAGCTAACTGGATTGGCCACAACATCAGGCACCCAGGACTACTCATCGCCATCGCGGAGGGTAAGAACGAGGGGACAAATGGCAGAGGCCGACCAAGAGACGCGTATATGGACCAACTGAAGAGGGACATGAACTGTGGCTCATACGTAGAGCTGAAAAGACTGGCTGAGAATAGAGACGAATGGAGAAGAAAAACCAAACTCGTTGCAGACCAATCCAATGGATTGTAACTCATTAGGTATATTTATAACAACATCACACGTTATTAAATATTCAGCATTTTATTGTTTGTTGACTTTAACCAAAACCTACCTACATTTTATTGTTTGTTGATTTTAACCAATCCTAAGTAAGGCAGGACATGCGAGATTGCGATGTCGGCCAGAATGACGCACTGGACAGAACCAAGTGGTGAAAAAAAAACGAAGAAGGCAAACTCATCATGTGGGACTAATAACTGAATGTTTTTATCGTTTACATATTTGTATTTAAATATCTTTCATCTGTTGTGTACTATATTAAATAAAAAAAAATAATAACGATATTAGAGTGTAGGAAAGGTCATGAGAGGTGATTCAAATGGCGCAGAGATTCTCTGAATAGAGGAGGATAGTGTTCCCCTGTGCTCCCTGGTCCCTGGGAAGACCGTTGAAGGACGATGGAATGAATCTTTTCTCGTCTACATAGATACCTACTACATTAGACGCAATACACAAACTGCTGGCCACCATATCAGAAATAATCAGAGATGTGACGTATTTGAAATAAAAGTATTTAAAATACAAATACAAAATACAAAATACGTATTTGTATTTTGTATTTCAAATACCTTTTTGTAAAAAGTATTTTGTATTTTATTTGAAATACTTTTTTTGAATATTTTGTATTTTACACAAAATACTTTTACAAAATACCTTTTTATTGTTTGAAACAAAATTCTGCCATTAATTGATATGCGCGTACGCAAGCTTTTTTTGCCAATTTGTTGAATTACAAATACAACGTTTCCATTAGAGTACTCCATGTTTGAGATATACACACATAATAATGATGATTGAACAAATTATACATGACGCCGTTTAATGTTTCATGGCCATCTCAAGGGCGCTGTGATTTCTCCTGAATGGTAGCATTTTCAATTTTGTCTGGAGGCAATCTGTTCCAGGCAGATGACGCTGCGACTCTTTTTCTTCTTTCTGCAAATTTAGAGGTATTTGCCCTTTTGAGTTCAACGAGTTTAAGACAACACAAAGTGAACATATATACAAAACATACATACATACACACATATATATAAAAAGGGAGAGACTACAAAAAAAAAAGATACAAACATACATACATAAAGGGAAAGGAAAAGGGGGGGAAAAAGGAGGGGGGGTTAGGAGTGATGGGTTTCAGGTTTCAGAGGCTGTGTTTGTATTTGTGGAAATCATTTTCTCTTTAACGGCTTGCTTGAAAGACGTCAGACTTTGAGTTAGCCTAAATTTTGAAGGGAGATTATTCCAGCAATGAGCACCCTGAACTGCAAAAGATTTTGAGTTCAGGGTGCTCATTGCTGGAATAATGGAATGACTAAGGAATAATTGGAACAATGGAAGACAGGATGCGCTGGTTATTCGACCTCAGAGGTAAACCGTGACTCGCCAAGTATTCAAAAGCCTCCTTAATATAGTACGGGGTTGATCCTGCGTTCAGAGCATTGTGGACAAATGTGAGTAGATGGAGCTCACGTCTTTGTCGTACAGTAAGCCATTTCAGGGTATTACGATATTCAGAAATGTGGTCAGTTTTTTTTAGATTAAAAATAAACCTTATGCCAACATTCTGAAGTCGATCAAGTTTGTCAATTAGATCCTGATTCATGTCCACATACACGATATCAGCATAGTTGATAATGGGCAACAGCAAGGATTGGACCAATAAAATTTTTACTTTAGTGGGCAAGAATTTTTGCAGCATCTTAAGAGTGTGGAACTTGTAAAAAAACTTTTTCTTTAGAGTGTTAAATTGATGCTGCCAAGAGAGTCTCTGGTCCATGATTATGCCTAAATTCTTTACTGTCGCCGAAGAGGGTATTGCTACTGAATTCATAGTAGTGGGAGATAAATTCATATTTTTCAACCTGGATATAGAGTGAAGGCTACCAATGAATATTGTCTGGGTTTTTGAGGCATTGAGGAGTAATCCATGAGCACTAGCCCAGTTTGAGGTCTGTTGCAAACACTCATTGGTAGAATAAATGGCAGAGGAGATATTGTGAAGTTTAGCATGTGTATAGATTTGCAAATCGTCCGCATATAGATGGTAGCGACAAGGCAACTGTTTCTAATCATGTCAACCCTTTCTCCACTTATGTATACTTTTGTTCAGTTTTTAATTTCTTTTTCATTCATCAATGGTTTAAATATTAAATACTTTTGTCTAACACCTTGTTCGAATATTTGTAAAAAGTATTTTAAAAAGGTATTTTAAAAAAGTATTTTGAAAATACGTATTTTGTATTTTGTATTTAAATACCATTTTGAAAAAGTATTTAGTATTTTGTATTTGAAATACAAAAATTCAAAAGTATTTGTATTTTGTATTTAAATACTTTTTTGGAAGTATTTTGCACATCTCTGGAAATAATATACACCCAGAAAAAACGGTGTTTTTGAAGATTTTCGCAGTTGAAAACCACAATCAATTTTTTAATAGTTTGCCTGACCTCTGGATGATAGATATAGGAGCTCAGCTCTTAAAACACCCAGGGGAAAGTGATGGGAAACCCTTAATGTATGTAAAAAAAACTTTGCTTGACCATCAGAAAGAGTGCAGATTTATTTATTTTTTAAATAAGATTGGTAAGCAAGTGAAAAGTTCTGAAAATTTGGAGTTATGTGTAGTGTTGGGTCATTAGGTATATACCAAATACTTTGATTATATTTCTTTTATATAACTGATTGTTTATGTCTATTGCTTTGCTTGATCTCTGTAATTTCTTTCGCTTTGGATATTTTGATATAATAGGAGGTTTTGTAGGTTAATAAAAAAAACAATGCATATTTATGCAACTGTCCAACAAGCAACGTCTATTTTCGTATTTATCGGCATTCACAATGTGATAATTTATTAAATTGCGTCTAAAGACCTATTAAAATATAAAGTGATAATTTAACATATTGCGGAAAAACTTTCCTATATCATACCTATTACCTATTCTATATCATACCGACAATTAATATTTCTTTTATCAATTTAGTGTTCCGTAATACTTAAATTATTAAAATTACAGCTGTGATGGTTTTATGGTTAGAGTGCCCCAAAACAATAACTGAGAGTTAGAAATCTTTGATACGCCCTTTGATTTGTGTATATTTTATATTTTAGGTGTCTATAGAAGACAAATAATATGATAATAACAAAAATCTTTGTTGCACAAAAAAATCAACAGTAGAAAAACAACATATCTTCTTCATTTTCGACACTTTCAGTAGTAGGAATCGACAAACGTGATCATTAAATATCCATCGACGAGTTTTGAGTCGTTTCAGGACGTCGCGGAAAATACTTTATCCGTGGTCCCGCATAGGTACATACATTTCTATCGGCGCGGCGTCGCGTCATCCGTCATCGTTTGCAACCTTTGTGTGGTCGGCATTCTGCATCTATCAACCTACCTCGGTAAAAATGAAGAATATTATTTGTCGCCATCGCAATCAGATGCACGATTTTTCCTAAGTTCAATAAGGAAAATCTCAAAGACCATAAAGGCTTTTACCATAGGTATGTCGACTTTTTTGAATGATTCATAACATGATATTTAACTGTGTATTGTAGACATCATGCATTTTTATCTGATAACGGTAATAAAACTCGCTTAGCGTTTTATGACTTTAATTGCATACCAAAGGATTAATGAGGCAATAGTAGGTACCTATATCTAATTACACATACAGGTGCCCACTTTATGATCGCCAAAACTATAATTAGAAGAGGCCACAATTTAAATGACACAAATTAGAGGTAGATTCGAATCGTACATACCCGCATCTGCTTACTAGTCATATGCCGAATGTCTGATTTATGTACAATATTCATAATATTATACTTATTCTCTGGTTTACACGACTTTCAAAATTTCCACACCCCCTTGCCGAATTTTCGATTTGATAATATTGTATACCCCTGGTCTTACGGGGATCCCGAAATGTTGACGGATGGGTGGCAAACCACATCGATGAATCAAAGATCTAAAATGTCTTTATTTTTGTGCAAACACCCGCATTTTACAAGACACTCGAAAATTTACGGAAAACAGAACGTGCTGATCACTTTGTTATTTTTCTTCTTCTTTTCGTTGATTAATTATCTATTATTATTACTACGAATGAATCCTTTAGACAAATTGAAATAAAAAAAATAATTTAGGCATCCTTATACGACGCGCTACTGTTTAAGGAAACTCGTATAAAGAAATTATTTACAACTTGACAAAATACAATATTTTCTTAATTATAAATAAAACACTTTTTTATAGTACATCCGCTGTGACTTTTTATTGGACGCGAGACGGCTTTCAAAAGCTTCCGTTCTCATCATCAGGCTAGCGTAAAGTAAAAAAAAAATTAATAAAAATTCACAGTGGACACAGAGTTCGTTGGTAGCCAAGAGTGCCCTAGAGGTAAAGTCTCGGCCTCGTGACCAAGGGGTCCGTAGTTCGATACCAGGTGCCGGCAAACTCCCCTTTCACGACGCAAACTTTTAGTAGCTTACTGTGAAAGGTGTATAAGGTTGTATTTGGGTTTATAGCAACAACCCAGATATAACTTTAAAAAAAATATATACTTACCTACTATAAAAAGTGTATAGGTATAAAAATATTTTTATTACTTATAAGAAATATTTTTATAATAAAAATATTTTTTATAAAATTTTATGAATATTTTTATTGTAAACAAAACAAAGGACAAAAATATTTTCATTATATAAAAGAAACACAAATGTTTAAGTACTTAAGTGCTAGGTACCTACTTTAAAAAGACGGCAGTCAAATAATAATAAAAATATTTCTTTATTTAAGTAGGTACTTACATTTACAATTTCGCTTTTACATGTTGACAAATTTAAGAAATTATAACAACAACAAGTAAATCCAAATAAATAAAACAAGCGTTTTATTTATTTCGATATGGAATTCTACTACCTAAACACCGACACAGTGAATAAGTAAATCCAAAATAACAAAAATACAGGTTATAAAAGCATTAAAAAATATTAATAAAAACAAGACGTAAAAAATAATAAAAAAATTATATATGAAAAAAAGAGAAAGCAACAAATCAAAATGGCTACTTGGAAACTAGTAGCGTATAGATTCTAAGAACGTTGCTTGTGTAGCGCTTAGAAAATGTACACGATTATTCCGCAATGGAAACTTGTGCAGTATGTTTTTCGCACAAATTTTAGTGTAAGTTATTGGAAAATATACACGATTAGAGCGTAATAACCATGTATAGTTTCTAAAAATATTTATGCTTATTACTACTTGAAACTATACGCGAGTATTCCTAACCTGTGCGTAATGGCATTGTATACCTACTTTCAAAATACGCTACTAGGTATCCCAGAACAATACGTACCTACAAATGAAGTTGTCATGGTGGTTTATAATGGCGAATATCGGAACCTTCGACATGTCGTCCGGTAGCTACATAAATTGGACAAAGCATACCTCGCGAAAAGGGTGGATTGCGGGTTGAAGTTTTACAAATTTAGTTTTTTAAATTTTACATAGGTAGATTATAATTGAGAGATGGTTATTGGACGTATAATAATTATTTGTATGACCTAGATAAATAAATTCTTATCTGCCTGTATTGTAGATATATAATCGATCGTGACACAAATATATAGATACCTACTAACCTAAAAACCAAAGGCGTGATTTTCATATATGTAAAAAAAACACCGCAAGCCTAGCAAACAAGCTGAGTTTTGTCTGAAATTGTTTTACAAAAACTATGAAATCGTGGAATATTTCAAATTTCCATAGCAAGTATACCAAATTGAAAATTTGGCGACGAGAAGGGGAGAGGGAAGGCAAAGATTTCAAAAGTTGTGTGTTTCTTTAATTCCCTTATTAATTATTGTAGAAACAAAAAAAAAACATTATGAAGACATGATCAATGTAAAAAGTCTAGTCCCGCCACTGCGAAATACGATACCTATTAATTTGTGTAAATTGTATTATTAGACCGGACTCTAGAGGGAAGTGAGTATGCAAAATATGAGGACCGAGTTCCATGAATGCAGTTTGGTGGAGAATAGCTTAGAGATTTATAATATGGATCTTGCCGGATCATTTTATGGTCCAGTTTTTTTTAACCCCCCCCCCCTTCAAATTTGTATGAAAATCGATGGAGTACAATTCAAGTATTGAAATGCTCATCAATGGTGCAAGTGCACTGAAATTGCGATAGCGTATTTTAAATTAATGTAACAAATAAACATTGAAATTCAATATTTTATTTAAAAATGCCTAGAAATTGTTTCATTGTTAATATCTCTAAAATAAGTGAAATTAATAGTTTTTGTTCTTCTGGAAAGATGGTGAGCAATAAAATGGTGGTATGTGTCAACATTGTATTCAGCTGTTTTTTGCAGAATCTGACGCAGCATCCCTATTTGATAAATACGTGATCTTTAACGTTGGAAGCCACCCTGATAGCACAAAAACTTTTTCCTCCAGTAGTTCCAATGTTTTAAACAAAATGGATGAGATCACCTTATATGATGTGAGTACAAACACTTATATGGAACAATGTTTTTCAATTTTTTTTTTGGCACGGAGAGGGCAGCTTGCATGTTTATTGCATTTGGTTGGTCAGCTGGCTACCCCACTTATGGAATATGCCGTGATGGGATATGTACTCCATCGATTTTCATACAAATTTGAAGGGGGGGGGGCTAAAAAATTGGGCAATAAAATGATCCGGCAAGATCCATATTATTATTCTCTGAGCTCCACCAAACTGCATTCACGAAATTCGGTCCTCATCTTTTGCACACTCAACTACTTCCAGCGCCTGCACTATATGCAAGTGTATTGCAATGTAAGAGGCAACCGCCGTTTATTGTTTATAATAATAATAAAAAACTTTATTGCACAATAAGAAGCATACATAAATACCAAGCAAGTTATAAAACAATGTGATACAAATAAATGATACCTACCTATTGTGCAATGAGCGAGTTTATTGCAGAAGCGATATCTTTCAACTATAACCCATTGTTTAATAAATCAATTACCTAATTAAATTAAATAATTATCAAACATAATTATACAGATTTTTATAAATTTATTATAATAAAAAGTATTTTCGGATTAAGTTACCTACTAGAAAGTACCTACCTAATAATCTATTATTTGTACATATTACTGTGTTTATGGCTATGCGTCATTGAGGATGACTGTGTCAAGTTCTGGGAAGGATTACATACCTATTAGGTACAAAATAATTAAAATATTGCAACAATATTATTATGAGAATGTGCATAGATATTTATTTACGATGCATATTGCTCTAACTATGCGCTATTGCGCGCTTTCCATAATTGTTAGGTATATTTTATTAAGATTATCATAATTATTAGGTATATTTTATTGAGATTATCATAATTATTAGGTATATTTTATTAAGAAAATCTGTAAAAAATCCTTTTTTATATACTTACCTACTTATATAAGAATATATGGACAATTTTTAAAGCGTCGTTTACTCATAACATGACCTCAAGGGCGCCGTATACCGCTTCTATCACCCGAAACTCCCAGCAAAAAGGTGCGTCTTCAGCCCTCTTTTAAAGCTCTCTCCATTCACCTCGTCTCGCAGACACAGAGGCAGCTTTATTGTTTGTATCTAGGAATATTTGTATTCTTTGATTACTGTTTGATCTTCGACACTATAAATTATTTTACATATTGTTATGTCATTGTTGTGTCTGTACTTTATATTTTGTTAACATGTTAAAGGCTTATTGCCGTGTATATTTGAATAAATAAATTAATAAATATAATACTCCACGATTTTCGATAGATACCTACATACATGTAGTTATGTGAGAAGAGAAAATTCTCCAAAGAAATTTCTCGAGAACGAGAAATTTCTCTCTGTATTTTTTCTTAGTGGTATTATGACCTTTCGCCCAGTACACTTCGCAGCCAACTTGATTGATCCAAAAATTTGTGGGGCTGATTAAGGCCCAAATCAGAGGTTATTAACACTTTTTACCATGTACGTACCTGCAATTATTTTTTAACTTAAATATGGGCATGTGGGGTGTCAACCATCAAGATTTTTCATCAGTTATTAGCACTTTTTCTATGTAGGTACCTACCTAACATTTTTTGTTTCCATAATTAATTGTAGCCATATTGACGATAAATAGTCTCAACATTTGTACATTGTTATTGAGTGATTGAATAAAGTATTTATTATTATTATTCTGTTATATAAAAAATAAAAAAAAAATCTCTACTTCGAGAAATTTCTCGGTAAATTTCTCGAAAAATTATTTCTTGAGAATTCCACAACACTACCTACATGTAATATATTAGACATCATTTCGGAGAGGTCATCACACTGAAGAAGGTCCTCCCAATCAGAAGCGTGGTGTCCATAAATGCAAAAAAGCACCGCGCTACAACAGTGGCGAGATTAGATTATTTATACCTATTGGTCATGCTTTTGTTATGATTTTTTTTATAATTTCCACAATTTAGTATAGGAGTTGTAGACAATACAACTTATCGAAATTTTTATTTTGGTATATAGGTAGGTACCTAAATATTTTTTAATTTGGTATAGGTATATAATTTTATGTCACCTTATGTACCTGCATATGTTACAGCGATTTGCCGAGATTATGCTTACACTAAAGACAAGACGAACTTTAACAGACATGAGACTATTATATGACATTATGACATAGTACACAACAACACGACTCTCAGTACATGACTTCACACGTTATTCCATGTTAACACATTTCAAACAAACTATGGCAGGAACATTATTTTTAACAGAATTCACGAAACATACAACACATCCTTCAACGACATAGACATATTTCAAGTAAGTAAAAACACTTTTATAAAATCAGTCAATGCAATATTGAGTACGCAACTTAGTACACAGCTTTAGAATAAAATATAATATATCTTATATAAAAATTAACATAAATAATTATTGTATGCGGGCATTTTCAAATTTTTTTGCTTCGTTACGTAGTGGAACCTAAAAAAATATGTGTAACAAATTACGCCTGATTTTGTATTTAAAATATATATACAACAGTAACGGACGTGAGAAATCAATTACTTTTAAGTTTTGTGTTTTCTTTTTGTCAGGAAATGCGTTTTCGTGAAGCAATATCTGAAGAAATTTCCATTACATCACACAATTCAACGGGGTTTTAAATAAAAACATTTTAGTGAATAGTTGTCGAAAGTATTTAATATAGTTATAATCACAACATTCTTTAAGAAAATATATAATTTTATTAGGAAAATAACGTAAAATGTCACATTTTCTGTCCAATTGGTCCATTACGTTACGTTTTGTACTATACAGTAATGAGTTTTCTTATATTCTACACTAATTATGGCAAATTGTTGGTGATTTGCACTTTCCAACAACAATTCAGTTCACATACTATATTTTATATATTACAATAATACAGTTGTATCAGTTGTTGGAATAAAATCTAAAAAAAATAGTCGGAGATATAATAGGACAGTAACGTAATAGGAAGTATCTCGTTACGTAATGGAAAAGTAAAGCTAACGTCGCATGGTAATAATATTCATTAATTATATCAGTCGAAAATCCGAGATAATTTTTTTGTTTTTTTTTTTATATATTTTATTTATGCATATTCACGGCTTTCGCCTTTTACATGTTAATTAAGAGAAAAAAATAATAACAATTAAATCCAAAATAATATTTAACGTTTTGACATAAACTACACTAAAATTGACTAAAATACTGTCATAGAATACCAAAATGAACTAATTTATATATAAGTCAAATTAAGAACAATTTTATACTATATAGCAGGGGGGGCAAACTTTTCGGATGAAGGGCCAAATTCAGAAATTCATAATTATCGGCGGACCGCAAGTAAAATATAATTTTTATATCTACCTACACCAGGGGTCGGCAACCTTTTGCAACAAATCTTACTTTTCACAATTCTGTTTCATATTAAAATTTCCCCCCCCCCCTTCCCCCGTCGCTAAATTTTCAAAATGGTATAGGAATTCGGAATATTACAAATTCCTCGGTTTTCTTAAAGAAAATTTTCTCACAGTACCTTTTTCTAAATATGTAACGGGTATTTGTACCGACTATTATTTTTAATTTATTTTCAATCTTTGTTGAAAAAATCGTTGAAGATAAAAACGTGATCATTTTTTAAAATATTATATTACTCTCGGGCCGCAGGAAATACACGGCGGGCCACATGCGGCCCGCGGGCCGCAGTTTGCCCATGCCTGGTTTATAGAATACCACTATGGACTAACTAAAATTGGAACGTTACTATTTTACTTAGTGCACACTAAAAATGAAATAGAATCGGGGGTAGCATTTGTCGTTTTTGTTACACTTGATTGGCCTGACGTACTGAATTATGATTTACTAGCAATCACTTGAACTGTTTTCATAATAATAAATATATTGGACATCATAAAGCCATCATAATAATTATTAACATCTTTTAATAAAGTCGGAAGATTAAAATATTCAATGTTAGCTAGGCTTTACAATTCCATTACGTGACAGTTTTTTTCCACCAATACATAACGTTACGTAATGGACGTGACGTATTAGTATCGATCTCTGTTCATCCACATGTTTACACCTTGTTAGTGAATATAAAGATGGATTCGACTTGAAATTCAAAATGAACAATATTTAATATGTAATTAGAGTCCAAAAGAAACAAATAAAACTCTTAACTTACCTTAGAAATCTGCGTTCGTAATGGAACACCAATTTTAGTGACCAACTACGTGGACCAGTTCCATCACAAGAATCTGCACAACCGACGTTTTTACACAATATAACGGCATTCATAGACTAATATAACGTTGCCATTAATTATAATCGACACTCGATTTGACCAAAATAAGTAAAACAGAGGTTTAGAATGGCCGTGACGTAATAGGAATTCCACTTTTTGTGATTTGAAGGACAGGAAAAAAATACATATTTAACATATTTCTGGTTTGCTTTATGATATTTTATGGGACTTTACTGAATTTAGAGACAATCAAGTTTTAAATGAAGTCATAAAACCTGTGAATATAATGGGCAGACAAATATAATTTTGTTGTTAAAGTTGAGAGGTACGCTGAAGACATGTTGAAATATGTCATTCCGTGTTATTGATTTACACATTAACTTGCAAAATTTAAATAGTTACCTGTTATTTTTATGCTTAACTAAGAAAAAAATCATCATTTTATCAATAATTGTGATTTCGGGCAAAACTGAAATAATTGGTCATTTAAGAAACAATTTTGAATTCTCGAGACGCGTACGTTATACTCATAGCAAAAAAATCTGAAAATGCCCACATACGTTTTTCCAAGAGGAAATTAAAAAGAAAGGGAGACAAGAAAGAAACGAACTATGGAAGAATCTCCCTAGGCTTAGGCAAGCCAAGGAACTGCTCGGAGGATATAACTCCAAAAGGGCCAAGACCTGCACTAACCTAAGTAAAACAAGTCTCAAGGCAATAACAGGCTTCCTAACGGGTCACTGTAGACTCAGGAAACACCTACGCAAACTGGGACTTGAAGAAGATGGCACCTGTAGATTTTGCGAAGAAGAGGCCGAGACTCCTCGTCATCTCTTGGCGGACTGCAATGCTGTGGGATTCGCAAGAATCAAAACCCGAGGCAGGCACTGGGTAGAAGTGGAGTCTCTCCACACCTTGGACCCCCTCAGGATTCTGGACTTCATAAGATGTCTGGGGCTTGAGGGGTCGCTTTGACTGGTAACACTGGGAAAGCTAAGTAGGGGGAGTACAATAGATCTTATAGGTCGCGGTGCATACCATACCCCATAATATAAATAAATAAATAAATAAAGGTATGCATACGTTCGAAACAACAGCGTGCAATTGCATTGTATTTGGTGTGCTTTTTTTTATTTTTTTTGTGTTTTTGTTATTTTTTTTCCTTTTATTTTTCTTGGGCCATTTAAAATCCCGCCATTACGCTATTATTTTCGCGAACCCCCTTTGTAGACATAGCGAACCCCCAGGGGTTCGTGAACCACCGGTTGGGAAACACTGTTTTAGAGGATGAAAGTGCCTTGAACTTATTCAGTATAAGCTTTAATTTTCAATGTTTTCAGTTGTTTAGAATGTTTACATTCTTTTGATTTCTTTTATTCAGCTTGGGCTACTAAAACTAATCAGACATCTCAATTGGAGACCGCAACCAATCAACTATCGAGTTTGGTGCAAAACTCGCCTTGGTCAATAACTGTTATGGTTTCAGTGCAGAATATAATTTTTAAGTTAATAATAATACAGTTCATGCACTGATTGTTTATTTAACTTGAATTTACTTGAGAAGGTACCTTCGTTATTTCTGTTTTTTATGTTATTTTCTTTCATTTAACATGCATTATTTTACTTGATTGAATTATGTTCGTAAAAGCTATTGCCGCCGTTTATTATGTAAATAAATAAATAAAATCCAATCAGAACAAGTGAAAAAAGTTTATCAACGCTTACGAATCGGCTCTAGGCTGGCTTAAGTAATCCAATTGGCTCTAACTCAATTGTTTGATAAGTTTTCAATTATTTAAGGTAAACTGAATTTACACTGTGAAACCTCATTTATAAGATGACTGAAAAACACTGCAATTTTTTCAGTAGTAGGTACCTATAGGTATTTTTATTGAAACTTATTTTTTTTCAATCACTCTTACGGACATTTTCAAAAAGTAGGTATGTATCTACTTAAGCCCTACATAATATACTCTTGAAATTATCGAAAGTTTACCTATTTCTAAAAAGTTTTCAGTTTTACAAGATTCATTTCATCAACCGTCTACAATGTGTTTTTTTTTAATATGAAATACAAATTATTTCACTATTTTATCAATGCATTTTTTATCAAATCATTTTCAATGAAATCTCTGGTAAAGCAATCCAAATCCAATATTTATAATTACAGCATACGGTATTGCTCCAATTCGGCCCAGCGAAATAATTTTTTGGTGGATCTTTATTCTCAGCTTTCACAATTTTGTACCCAAATAAATTTAATAAAATACCCTACATTTGTTCTGGGACTTTTTTCCTTTATTTTACATACTTTCTTTCTGTTTTCGAGATTCTGGAGGGGGCAAACTGGGACAGCTGCGTACCCTAAATATAAATGCAAAAAAAGCACGTGTGGCGTGGATTTAACTTTTTTTATATCTATTGGTCATACTTTCGATTTTGTTTAATTATTTCCACAATTTAGTATAGAGTAACTAAGTTGAAGAAAATATGCGACTTTTCGAAATTTTTATTTTCATATATAAGTAGGTACCTGGTACATACCTAATCTTATGTCACCTTATGAACCTACATATTATTATGTTACTGCGATTCTGCATAGGAACTTATCAAAAATCGCGACATCTTTCAAGTTAGGTAACCTGCAATTAGGGTAGGTAATTTGGTAAAATATTGTGTGCAAACTGCTCCTTATAACATATTTATTTTCTTTCAGTCCTGACTCACCCATTCCAAATAATCCAAGAAGTAACATGAATTCAGGCCCTCCAAATCTGTACGGAGGAAACACAAATTCTGGATACGACAATCGAGGTGACAATATAACTTCGGTGGAGCCGTTTTTGCAGACGACTTTGAATATACCAATAACAAACCTCGTAAACCACAACCATCACCAAACAATAATAAGAAACAAGCACAGGATGTGCCACATTTCTTCAATTCACAAAACCAGAGAAGTGCAGGTCCGCCAAGAAATGTTCCTCCACCTCAAGTTCCTACAGTTCAGAATATTCCAAGATCTCATTATAATCCGACATACAATAATCCCAATTTCCACTATTAGCGTTAATGTCTAAGGGTGCCCGTAGAGTATAAAATATTTTAGAGGATGAAAGTGCCTAGAACTTATTCAATATAAGCTTTAATTTTCAATGTTTTCAGTTGTTTAGAATATTTACATTATTTTGATTTCATTTATTGAGCTTGGGCTACTAAAACTAATCAGACACTTCAATTGGAGAACCATGTTTACACCAACTATCGAGTACTGTGCAAAACTTGCCTTGGCCATAAACTGTTATGGTTTCAGTGCAGAATATAATTTTTAAGTTAATAATAATACATGCTTTATAATACAGTTCATACACTGATTGTTTATTTAACTTGAATTTACTTTAGAAGGTACCTTTGTTATTTCTGTTTATTATATTATTTTCTTTCATCTAAATGCATTATTTTACTTGATTGAATTGTTTACGTAAAGGCTATTGCAGCCGTTTATTATATCAATAAATAAATAAAATCCAACCAGAACAAATGGAAAAAGCGTCTCAACACTTACAAATTGGCTTAAGTAACCCAATTGGCTCTAACTGAGTTGTTTGATAAGTTTTTAATTATTTAAGGTAAACTGTATTTACATTGTGAAAATTTATTTTAAAAGATGACTGAAAAACACTGAAAAATTTTCAGTAGTACCTATTTTATTGGTAGGTATTTTTATTGAAACTTAATTTTTTTCAATCACTCTTACGGACAAAACCAATCGAGGTTTTTGATTGGTTTTGTCATCTGCACCCTAATTCGGTTAAACAATAAAAAAAATTAGTAAATTTTCTAAACTCTTACGGACATTTTCAAAAAGTAGGTATGTATCTACTTAAGCCCTACATACTCTTAAAAATTATCGAAAATTTACCTATTTCTAAAAAGTTTTCAGTTTTTCAAGATTCATTTCATCAACCGACTACAATGTGTTTTTTTTTAATATGAAATACAAATTATTTCACTATTTTATCAATGCATTTTTTATCAAATCATTTTCAATGAAATCTCTGGTAAAGCAATCCAAATCCAATATTTATAATTACAGCATACGGTATTGCTCCAATTCGGCCCAGCGAAATAATTTTTTGGTGGATCTTTATTCTCAGCTTTCACAATTTTGTACCCAAATAAATTTAATAAAATACCCTACATTTGTTCTGGGACTTTTTTCCTTTATTTTACATACTTTCTTTCTGTTTTCGAGATTCTGGAGGGGGCAAACTGGGACAGCTGCGTACCCTCATGCTCGGGAGCATAATATAGGAACCCAAAACATTTATATTGCAGCAGCAGTGGTTTGGTTTGAGAATCGAGCTGGTAGGAGCCATCTGGGATGGCTTCTGTATACCTACATTAGTTAGTAAATTATTCAACTTTGGACCTGAATGCCTACTAAAGACACAATTATGGAACCAATTTAGTATCCTACCAGCAATTTCATTGCTCCTGCCTCACTCTCAGCATCGAGAGCAAATGGCTATAAGTCCCTAAATAAAATTTCATTGCTGAAATAGATTTTTTTAAAAAGATATATCTGGGTTTTGAAACAAATAAACCTTTCACAGTAAGCTTAAAGTTTGTGTCGTGAAAGGGGAGTTTGCTGGCACCTGGGATCGAACCAAGGACCCCCAGTTCACGAGGACGGGTTTAAAAATGTAGATATCCTAATTCCATGTATGATAATGAGAAGTTGAAGAAACTATTAATGTAGGTACAAGAGCCTACAGACTGGAGACATAATAATATTATCTAAAAGGTTTTTTCTTTTATATATTTTTATAAATTTCTTCTTTTACTATCTTTTATATTGGTAATTAAATCATTTTCCTGATAAAATTTTGTAGGTACTATCAATAAAAATTGTTTTGCTTTTTACCTACACGTTTTTAGTGGTAATAATATTAGGTAAGTACCTACCTATTTGAAAACTTTAATTCAAATATGTCTACAGGTACCCACCTGATTCGGTTTTCCTTAATAAGTAAAATATCGGGTAACCGCAACTGCAGAATAATAAATTTAATAATATAGGTAGGTACTAAATAACTAGCTACGGGGAAGCCAAAAGACCAATTACACGTAATAAACGTGCAAATCGTTCTGTCTTTGCCACCAAACATTTAAGACATTCAAGATGGATGGCAAACCTCAATGCTGAATTTAAGATGTAAAATGTTTGTTTTTTTTAAACACCTGCGTTTAACATGGCACTCGAAAATTAACGTAAAACAGTGGGTGACCAATTCTTTGCCAGGCACTCCACGGAAAATATAATAGGTATTATAACAATAATAAATTTCTCGAAAAACTTCCTCACATTGAATGTTAAGCCACTGACCATTCCTCAACAATGCAGAACGTGGAAGATGATTCATTAAATAATAGGTAGATACCTATAAGAATTAATAATAAGAATACTTAATATGATATCATAAGTCTTTTTCAAGCGACTGGAAAACTAAACTATGACGTATGGTTGATACTAGGCTATTTATTGTGATACTGATACATAATTGGTACAATGATGCAAATCTAATCTAAAACCGAATGAAGTGGATATTATGATATCTGTGTATACTGTTTCAGTACAGGAGTGATATTACACTAAGTCAAGTTTTGGTCAAAATGATTTATCAGTATAATATATAGTCCACATTGTGGTTTTTTGATGGCATATTTATCTTCACAGAAAGAAATAATACGTCTTCAGTCAAGAGAAATGTCTTGAGTTAAGAAACTAAAATTTTGTAAAAAAAACTCAAAAGAGAGACATGTCGTCGTAATAAAAGAATTACAATTCTCTATCTTGTTCACTCATCTTGAAAACGTTTTAGATATATTTTTGTGATATTCATCCATAGATACCTATTAAAAATAAAACGACGCCATTTTAACATACGAGAAATAGTTAATCGCCATAATCACAATCATTTTTGACATTGATTTCGTATAAACAAACATGTGTGAAGCCAATGTACCTAATTTTATTGTTAAAACTTCGTTTCTATGTGAAAGTTCGTGTTAAATTATTCGGAAATAAAACACTTATTCTATCCTTCCACTGTGACTTCGTCGCTAGCCTAATGTGAAGAGCGGAAGCTCTTGAAAGCCGGCTCGAGATTAATAAAGTCACAGCGGAAGCTCTTGAAAGCCGGCTCGAGATTAATAAAGTCACAGCGGAAGCTCTAAATACCTAATTGTTTTACTACTACAACTACTATACCCTCACGCCGTGTCCCAGGTAGGGTAGGCAGAGAGAACGGAACGCCATGTTGATCTATCCTTACATAATTCTTTCGCTTCCTCTATACATTCATCCAGTTTCTCATACATGCACGCCGATTCCTCTCACTTAGCACGCGATCGTCCTTGAGAATATGGTCCACGTCGTCAAGCCACGTAGTTGTTGGACGTCCGCGCTTTCTCCTCACCCCCTCTTTCAGATAAATACAACCTCTTCGTCAATCTTACATCATCCATTCGCTCCTCATGACCAAACCACCCCAATTTATTTGGGTGGTTTGGTCATGAGGAGCGTCATGGTCACCCCATTAGTATGCCGGTACAAGAATGGCGTTGTGCACCAGCAATTTAACCATGTTCGACACATTGCTATTGCTAACAATAGATAGAAGTTCAACCTTATTGTTTTACTTCCGAATTATGATACACCTATCTAGCAATCTGGTGTATGTAGTTTTGAATATCAGTTATTTTAGAAGGATTAACTATGTAACAGTTACGAGACATTTTGAATGTTTTTTAAATATTCTACAATGCACATCCGTAACTTGATTTTTTAAAATCGCGATCGATTTCGGTAAACCTTTACCATTGACGAGCGAGATAAAAGATAGTATTATCTCGCTCGTCAATGGTAAAGGTTTACCGAAATCGATCGCGATTTTAAAAAATCAAGTAACGGATGTGCATTGTAGAATATTTAAAAAACATTCAATATGTAGTTTTGCTCTGAGTTACAATATGTAGAAGAATTATGCATGTTGTTATAGTCTATCAAATTCTTGTTGCTATTTTATCAATTATTATTTTTTCTCTTATCACTCTTATCGTATTTAATCATCAGATAAAATACCCCTATAGTTTAATTCACATCAGATAATATAATAGGTAAGCATCTACCTAACAAGGTATCTGGACATATCTATAGGTAACTATAATATAGATATCATTTGAGTAGGAATATATATATATTGAGGCATGGTAGATAACAAATCAACTCACATAATACGAGTATATGAGAACATGAAACTCAGCAATGAGGTATGCCACCCACCCTGAATGTTTTATTTTTTAAATTGGTTATGAAGTGCAACAACGTCAATGCCGAAAAGAACAATAAAATATGAAAAAGAAATCATTGACATACAGCGTTCCACAGGGATCAGTTATTGGTCCAGTATTTTTCATCTTATAGGTACATAGGATGCATTGACCGCCTGCTGGAAGAGTATGGCATGGAAACTATATGCGTAAGCTGCAGTGGCGTAGCTAGGGTCATCTGCGCCCGGGGACAAAGTCTGCGCCCCTTCTCGAAGTCCCCAAGAAATTTTTGGAATTTTACGGTTTATATGATTTATTTTCGAAGCATGAAGCATTATGATGAATAATATTTGAACCCGAACTGATCTTTGTTAAAAAAAACGCCATCAGCAATCCTGCATTGTGGATGTGTCATTTTGTTTATGAGTAGAATGGCGCCCCTTAATGCTCAATGGGGGCGCCAAAATCGTGTTTGCCAACTGGTTTGAAATGAAGTTTATGTGGAGCTCCAAAATTTAATCTTGCAAACGTATTTGGGATACATTAGCTTACATCAAAATAAAATTAAAAAATAGTTTTAATACTCATTTTGGCGCCCCCTAATGTGACGCCCGGGGACATATGTCCCCCCCTGCCCCCCCCTAGCTACGCCACTGGTAAGCTGGCAACCGTGACCTCGTTGGTTTCTGTAGTCTGGATCAAACAGATAACCTAGTGGTTACCGCAGTTCGATGTGTGCCATACAATTTTATATACCAGTGTTAAATTCAATAAAATTAATATACCTACAGAGGGCTAGTTTCTCGCAATGGCGCGATTTCTTTTGACTAATCCTAATTGAGAATTAGTTTTTACAAAATTATTTTTAGAACGATTTGCACTCTTTTTTTTTTTTACAAAGAACACGTTTGTAGTTTGATACGCCACTGATGCTGTGTTATGCTCGGGTAGTAGGTACCCAATACAATCAGTTCTGGAACAATCTTTATGTAATAGCGATAATATTATATAGAATTGTGAAACTTGCCAACATATTTCTATGATGATACATTCAAAAACATTATCTCATATATTGGTAAGTATTCAAATATAGAATAAACATACCACGTTCTATTTTTTTATAAAAATCTCTCTTTTATTCTTTTCTCTACAACTCTATTCATCACGCTTTCGCATATAGGATAACTGCGTGGGCGAAGAGATGAGGTGCAAGCTTCTCTTCGTGTTTGTAATTGGCGGGTAAAATACGGCGGTTTAAAATTACCCGTCATTCAGTATAAAGTTGAATATAATGTTGTTGGTAGAAGGAAATAATAATAACGTGATCTAAATAGCCGTAGCTGACTAAAGTGTTGTTATAGTATGCAAACAAGACGAGGGGAAAACAACATATTGTGACAGTGCGGAGTGGAGAGGGTGAGAAGCGGAGCCGCCAACCAATAGCGTAACGCGACGGTCGACCAATAGAGAAATGCCGACATTGGGAGGGAGATAATATCCAATTTATTTTATTTATATGCTTCTCCTCAAATTGTAGTCGGCGTATCGCACCTATACGCTATTTATTATTATTATTTACATAAAATAAATTATATTATTATTAGGTACTAGCGAGTAATGGCCAGAGTCGACTAAATACGACGTAGCTATTATTATTATTACCTATAATACTACTCTCTGTATCTCAATGTCACGTATTATTTGATTTGCATTGGTTCAAATTTGGAACATGATTGGGTATTCTTTTGCAACTTGCTACTGTATTGCAATACAAGTGGGGTGATTGTACACATATAATACATATGTGTCATATTATCTCAGTTGTTCGTTATAATTCGTGATTAGGTAAGTTTGTATAGATAATTATATCTTGATACGAATAAATACCTACACCCTACACATTTATGTAGGTGGATGGAATCCTTATTGCATTTGCCACACAATTAGTTACTTTAGAGAAAAATGTTTTTAGTCAGTTATCTGGTATCTAGGTAAGTACCTACTTACATAATTAGCTAGGTATCTCTACTTGTGTGACATAATTTCCTATATGTATTTTTAGTGTGAATATAGAAGTTGATAAACAGCTGTGCCTCTTCCTCTTGGAATAGTCACCGACAATCCCCCCCCCCTTGATAGTTAAAGCTATTTATAAAGACACGGTATCAGTTTGAATGTAATTTTTATCGAATAGTCATCCCTCCCCTCCTCCTTCATAGAAGTCAGACACAACTTACTTACACTTACACAATAAAATGGCATCTCGAATCAACATACTCATGTATATAGTTAGAAGGTAGAACCTATACCTACCTACCCATATTACATATTATCTCAATTTAGGACTCTCACGATCTGTGTGAGTTGTCTATAGGTACATGTTATGTTATGTGTCTAGGCTGACTGGGTAGATACCTGCATTGGATAAATGGTCAGATGATCTTTAAATTTTTTACCTCCCTCCAAAATAAGATAATAAATATGAAATAAGTACCTACCTACGTAAGTATATAGGATCATTATAACCTGTTTCAAAGCAGTGGCGTAGGGATGTATCTTCAGATTTTTTTTAGCTTAGGTACTTGGCACTGTTTGTGTCTTGAATTTGGAGTAGGATGTCTGGGTCAAAACCACAGATTGACTGTTTGAAATGTCCAATTATCGGAATTCCCATATCGTAGCTGTTTTTACTTGAGCATGCTGTCTTCATTTTCAGGAGCAGCTATGACATGGGGATTCCAAATACCAGAAAACCTCAAAATAATTTAACTCTTTGAAATACTGAGACTTGGGTACAATAGGAGTTCCTACTGATCATATCGAATTAGGTATAGATAATTACCTACATTCCTCAGTTATGATTTCCTAACAAATAATGGTTCTAGAATGAACAGGAAATCAATCACGAAACTATGTGGATGTACCTACCTACCTAAAGAAAGTAGATATAGGTTGGTACCTACTTGGATCTATGGTCTTATCTTATAGTTACAATTGCCACTAGGTATACCATCACAGCATATCCCACAAGTGAGGTAGCTTACAGACCAGCTGCGTATAAAAAAAGGCAAGCTATCTTTTCTGTGCCAACAAAAAAATTTGACGTTTTAGGTAGGTGACAAACCTCATCGTTGATTTTACGATGTAAAATGTCTTTACTTTATCTAACACCTGCCTTTTACAGGACACTCGAAAACGGAAAACAGTGGGAGACCAATAAATTCTTTGTCGGGTGTCTCACGGAACAAGTCTTCTAATTCCTAACTACCTACTTCTAAAAGTTTTAATATTATCTCATTTGTCATGTCATGTTCTGTTTTGTCATGAATACATCAGTCTAGATTGTTTAGGTATTCCACTGCGTTACTTCACTGACAGGTTCCCGAATTTCAATTAAAAAATCACATAGAAAATGTGGAATAACGAGATAGGTAGGTAGATACCCACCTATCTCCCATTCTAATCTAAAAGATAACTATCTACTTAAATGCCTAAATTTTACTCTCAGTTAGGTTTACCTACATGTATGTATCTCATCAACCAAAACATCCCGTTTCTCGCGGATAAAATAATAAAAAAAAACAAACACAAATTCCTACTACCTGAACGTTATTTTGTGTTCGGGACCATTAGTATTATTATTATTACCAGACAGGAGCAGCGGGCATAGGCACGCTGTGTGGATAATTTATGGTTGAACGCTTAATGCACATGGATTGGGGGAGATGAGAGTCGGGTTTCGGGGGGAAACAGAGAAGGGATCGGAATAATAATCACCGCTGCCCTGCCAGGCATACGATATCATTTGTACACAAATACATACGCACACATACATAAAATAACAATGGGCGAATAAGCGAAGGGGGGCAGCCAGGCCATTGTATTTGGAATTCAGGTACATAATCAATACGGTTATGCTCACTATCGCTCCCCCATCTTTCTATTCAAAAACTGTTTCGTTTAGTTTGAATGGTCAATGTTCAGACTATTGCAACTACAGTGACGTATATTGGTGGATCAAAGTTTTGTGACTAACTTCACTTAATATAACAAAACTCACTGTAAACATAGCCGTGTTGTGCGATGGCGCTGGCATCATAAACTAATATGGCGATTTGTCTGTGTCAAAAAGCTCGCGGACGCTCGTGATATTGAGAAAAGTTTTAGTGTGTATTAATGGATATATTTACAAAATTGCGCGATTATATTTGCTGACGTCGAATGATAGACCATTCCTAGCCGCATGAGGTAAGTTTGTCATTATATACGAATTTTATCTGTAACCTTTTGTGTGTGATGTTATGTGCACTCCTAGAATAGGTACAGACTATAGTATTATTATTTATATATAAAAAAAAAATCACCTTCAATTTTGTCTAGCACTATTGGAAATAGAAATAATTTACATAATTAAATATTCGATTAATAAAGTGACTTAAAAATAGTAATAATAATTTATACAGAGTTCACAAAGTTCAGTGCTGTTGTGTGAGTATGTTATTATTAATTTAGTTTCAACTTTCCATTCGCATTATTGTACCTGTATACCTATTATGTGTATGTAATATGTATAATATTGTATTGTGTAATTTATTAGAGCTATGTGAATATTATGGCTTACCGAAATAAATATAAACAAAGGTGGTTAACACATTATTCCATTTCTTTGCCCTCTTCACACTAGACATGAACCATGCTACCTACATAGAGTTCACTCGCCGTCGCCCATTGGGATACATAATATATCTTTAGTTTTAAAAGAGAAATTTGAGAATATACATTTCACACAAGCAAAGTAATAATTCACTCATATAAAAACATTTGAAGGATTTTAAAAATATTCCTGAGTAAATAATAAAAAAATAGTCTTTAGAATAATGTAGGTAAGGAGTTTTCTATTCTGTGTAGAACAGTACCTATTCTTTTTTTCTTACACTAATACTAATTTCACTTGCACTTTAATATGGAAAAATAAATAAAATAACGAGGGTTTTATTGATTTTTAATGTACATAAAGATGCACTGAAAAATGTTATATTTATTTATTTATTTTATTCTTCTTGCACATCATCATTCACATAACAAAATCAACAAATCAGATTACCTACATAAGAAAAAAAATGTGATGATATGCAGTGGCGAGATTATCACTTTATAGTGAAAATTTCATCTAACCACGTCACATTAACACTATACACAAATAAATTATTATTAAAATACAAACAACAAGGAACATATCTACATAAATCAAAATGAGAAAAAAATCTACAATCTACACACCTAACATTCCAAAGGGACCGGGAACTATAGGAAGGGGTTAGGGGACGGATGATGACAATATTTACTTCTTGACGGCGTATTAAAAGCCATATATAGCTTATGATTTGCCCAATAGAACAAGAGCCGCTAGTTTCTGATTATTCCTATCATTCAGTATAGAAAGTTGTGCAATGTACCTACATTGGGTAAAATGGGTTGTAAATCCTGTTTGAGAGGGTCCAATCTAACTAAACAAATAAATAAATGTAGGTATTAATTAGTATAAATAGTGAAATACAATCCATTGAATTGGTCTGCAACAAGCTTGGATTTTCTTCTCCAATCCTCCCTATTTTCAGCTAGTCTCTTTACTTCTACATATTATGTGCCACAGTTCATGTCCTTCTTCAGTTGGTCCATATAGGTGTCTCTTGAATTAATTAGTAAGTGCATTTAAAATGCATGAAGATGTTAATTATCTTGTACGTGAGGTTTTATGAATACCAGCCTTTTATTAGATACTTGAAAACTTAAAGAAAAAAATAGGAGACCTATTCTTTGCCAGGGACTCTGCTGGAATATTACATACATACATACCATCACGCTGCTTCCCTCGCGGGGTAGGCAGAAAGGATCGAGCGCCACTTCCTTCTATCCTTGCATACATCTTTCGCTTCCACCACTGTCATACAATTCCTCATGCATGCTCTCCTGTTCAATGTGCTCAACACGTGACCGTCCTGTAGGATTTGATTTAAATGATCTTGCCATTTAATCCTCCGGCGTTCACGTCTCCGAGCACCATTCCCCTCAGCCAAAAATGGAATATTACATACATACATACATACATACATACCATCACGCTGCTTCCCTCGCGGGGTAGGCAGAAAGGATCGAGCGCCACTTCCTTCTATCCTTGCATACATCTTTCGCTTCCACCACTGTCATACAATTCCTCATGCATGCTCTCCTGTTCAATGTGCTCAACACGTGACCGTCCTGTAGGATTTGATTTAAATGATCTTGCCATTTAATCCTCCGGCGTTCACGTCTCCGAGCACCATTCCCCTCAGCCAAAAATGGAATATTACATACATACATACATACATACATACCATCACGCCGCTTCCCTCGCGGGGTAGGCAGAAAGGATCGAGCGCCACTTCCTTCTATCTTTGCATACATCTTTCGCTTCCGTCACTGTCATACAATTCCTCATGCATGCTCTCCTGTTCAATGTGCTCAACACGTGACTGTCCTGTAGGATTTGATTTAAATGATCTTGCCATTTAATTCTCGGACGTCCACGTCTCCGAGCACCATTCCTCTCAGACAAATATATCTTCTTAGTCATTCTGTCCTCATTCATTCTTTCCATGTGCCCAAACCATCTTAACTTATTTACATTCATCCTTGTTATTACACCAACTTTCATTCCACATTCCTTACGTATATCAATGTTACGCACACGATCTCTCAGACTTTTACCACACATCCTTCTCAACGATCTCATTTCCACTGCATTTATGCCACTTTCATCCTTCTTTAACCATGTCCACGTCTCACTTGCATACATAAGTGTTGGCACTAAGATAGCAGAGTGCACCAACCTTTTAGCTGTGGTGGATATGTTTCTATTTGCAATTATTGGTCGGATATGGAATATTACTTATTTATTAAACAATAAGATGCCCTGCATGTAGCAGAGCTATCATCCATGCCTTTGTGTTTTGAGGGTCTGTAGTCTAAATCCCGGCCAGAGGAAAATGAACAATGCCGTTTTAAAATTATCCTGGGTGTGGGTGTTGCATGCATACACATTTTTGCGTATCATTGTGTTAATATCTATGATACAAGATTCATATTATCTTAGGTTAGGACTGTCTCAATCTGTGTGAATTGTCTAAAGATAATATTGTTTTGTTATGCTTATATTGTTTGTATCTAATATTGGTTTTTAATTTGTTACAGTTTTGTATCCTAGTGATGGAACGTATGAGATTCTGAAGAAGTCGTGTTTATTATCTTTGAGAGTTGATCATCTTCTTTAAGTCGGATTGTTTAATGTAAGTTATATTTCTTCATTATTATTAAATTATTTTTTATGTTATGAAGTGAATAGATGATGTAAGGGGTGTATTTGAGAAGTAATGGATTGAATGTGTAAATCTAATTCTAAAGGACACCCTTGTGTAAAAACTAAGATAAATTGGTATGCGTGTATGAAAAACTGCATGAACGTAGAGGAAGTGAAAAAAGTATCTAAGGATTGAACAACATGGTGTTGTCCTCTTTGCCTACCCCACTTGGGATGGGGTGTGAGGGTATAGTATATTATCATGTTGTAGCTAATCTATAGCACATCTCTATTTTATTGAAAGGTTCTTGATTTCCTAATGTCGTGATTCACTTGATCCTGGGTGTTTTGCTATCATGATAAAGATTTCCCTACATTACTTTGCTACCATATTTGGCTGTAGAAGAAACTGTTTCTTTTTTTCAGGAGATGTCTTCCCAAGATGTGCAAGGAGGACAGCAACACCAGACAGTGGTTGTCTCCAACTCCATGGGACAGACACATCAGGTTGGTTCTCTTTCTTATAAAAATGGACACCTTCGAGAACCATTAGTCGATAAGTTAAAATATATTGTTTTTTTGTTATTACAGTTGGTGCAGGGTGGCATGTCCCAGCAACAACAACAACAGCAGCAAGGTGGAGGTGGGGCAGCAGGAGGGACTGCTGGAGGAGGACAGGGACAGGTAGGGGTGGGAGTGAGTCAGGGGCCTCCCATGGCACAGTTACAGCAGTTACAACCCAACCAACATCCACAACAGATCAGGTTAGTTATAAATGATCCTAATTATCTTCATCACCATCATGCTTCTTCCCTTGCGGCATGGGCAAGAAAGAATAGAATGCAACTCTCTCGTACCCTTGCACACAATTTTCTCTTCCATCACTGTCTTACAATTTCCATGCATGCTCTCCTACATATGTCTCCTATGTGCTCAACATGTCTCTGTCTTGTAGGATTTGGTCTCACTGTTTAATCCTCATGATTGTGCCTTTGAGCACTATTTCTCTCAGCAGTGTACATTTTCTTAGTCATTATGTTTTTGTTCATTCTTTCCACGTACCCAAACCACTGTAATTTATTCACTTTCGTTTCACAGTCTTCCCATATGAGACTATTATGCATTTTATCTTTCAGATGCATGGTGTTTGCAGATATTTTTTAAAATTTGATATAAACAAATCTAAAAATAAAATTTCAAAAATTTTGCTCTAATATAAGTCGATGCCTGTGTTAATTGATTACTTTTTTGTGTAGTGGTGACTGGAGTCAGGGCCGTGTGCAGGTGCTTCCGCAGCCCGCTTACCTAGCGCAGCACCTGTATAACACCAATGGGCAACTTCTAGTGCCCACGGCGGGCAACATAGCCCTTCACCCCGGTATTAACCCTCAGCAGATACAAGTCATCACAGGAAAGGCCTTCCAGGGGGCGCCGCACATGCTCACGCAAGGAAAACAAGTTCTGCAGACGACCTCTCAGCCAGGTAAATAAAATTATACACTTTTATTTAATACAATTGTATATATGTCTGTGGGAAACTTTTGACATATCAATCATCCAGTTCTGGAAGTCAACAACTCAACATTCTAATATTTTGACCTGCTGAAAACTCAAACATATCGACGGTCCAGTTCCACACCTCAACCAGTCGAAATGTCGTATATTCGAAAAATCGCCATTTTTGTAATTTTGGTATATTTATAATATGCTTTAAAAATACAACATAAAATGAAATTTACCTTAATAATCACACCTGTTAGAGGCATTATGTTGTCTTTGTTCCATTCAATAGTGTAACAATTTGTCGGTAGCCTGGAGGTAGAGTCTCGGCCTCATAAACAAGGGGTCTGCGGTTCGATCCCAGGTGCCGTCAAACTCCCCTTTCACGACACAAGCTTTTAGCTTACTGTGAAAGGTGTATAAGGTTGTATTTGGGCTTATAATAAAACCCAAATACATCTTTATTAAAAAAAAAAAACAAAATTTTTATTTGTTGATTTGAAATTAGGTACTTACATTATTATTTTTTTCATTGACTTGATAATTAATATATAAAAGGAACCGTATTTTTTAAAGTTATTTATTTGTGGAATTGATGGAGGGAGTTTATTTTATGAATTACCAATTAAATCAAAATTTTCGAAAATATCGACTTGTTGATGTGTGGAACTACACCGTCGTCCATGTGTGCTTCTTTTGAAAAAAATCTTATTGTTTTAGATTTCATTTTGTCTGTGGAATTGAATGTTTTGAGTTGTCTTTGGAACTGGTTGATCAGTATGATAATAGTGTTGTAGTCTTCATTATTCCCTTACTAATACCATAATTATTATTATTCACCTATACACATTAAGTATTTTATTGTGTGATATCCATAGATATGAAATTTTTGTTGAAGCAACACTAAGCTAATGCAGCTTGATTTCGTTCACATTTCAAAAAAGGTTCCATCAGTTACTAAAATCAATTATTGATTGCAGCTTTCTGTCAGCCACTATTGATTAACACTTTCACAATTTACAAGCTTTGCGCTTATATTATGAATCATATTTTTGATTATTAAAATAAACAAATTATATTTAAGTAGTAGCAACTTTAATATGTTTTAATAAAAACTATATAATATGTATGTATTGTGTGTAAATTAAATGTTAAAAATTTACGATTTTTTCTAACTAAATTGGTAATCATGATTGAAAACAAAGTTTTAATGATAATAATAGGCCATAGTTTGGATCAGGCTAGATTAACCATAGCAATTTTAATCTAATCCAGAGGATTATTTTCAGGTCTTACCTATCAGGAGCAAGGTGTTATTAACCTTCATCATATATAATTTAATTAATATTGGTGTAATGTTACGTAGATTGTCTTGTGATTTCATATTTTGTCCCTTCCACCCTCACTCACAATCGTGGAATAAATCATATTCCAAATGTTATGACTGGTTAAGTGACACCTCACTCGCGAGTAGAGATTTGCATTGTTATTTATTTATTCATTCTTTACTGTACCTACATTGATTTTAAACAATTTCATAGAAGATGTACATTCAAATTAAATACTATCAATATACTGAGGGGGAGTTTATCGCAACGGTGTGATCTTTTCTGATTTTAAGCCGTGATAAAATTGTTCTTAGCTGTCAACATTTTATTTGTTATATGAATGATGATGTGTAAGAAGAATAAAATAAATAAATAAATAAACATTGTTTTTGCCACATTCTGACAGAAAACAACAGTTCCCATTGAAATTTTTTTGAATATTTGGTGAAATTTGGCTGGCTTTGAAAAATTTACCTTTTTATCATTATCATCACCACCATCACACACCGTTGGTTGCCAACATGTTGTAGGGATTAGTGTTGGCTCTTTTGCGAATATATAAACTGTAAAATAAAATAATACTATAATACTACAGAACAATGTGTTCTTTGAGAAAGTTTCAGTTTAATCAGGGATAACTATTTTCATATTAGACACGGCTATTAAGCCAGTGCTAAATGTGCATTAATTTGTGAGTACGGGTGTTTATATTTTCGTTTGTTTCTTGGTTACGTGATTTGTTGAAATTTTCATCTAATATTTTTTAATGTCATACGCTTTTAATTTTCGACCAGGAACCTCATGTGATTTGTTTTGCTTGAATATGTCCGTCCTTTATTAAGTTTAGTTTTCAAATAGTCCATTGGCCTTTTTTTAAACATGATTCAAGTGTAAATAGCACTTTTATTAATTGAGTTTGCTTTTATTGTGTAGTTTATTTTTTTATTACATTATGCAGAATAGATTATAGTTATCTAGACACAGTGTGACATACTAAACCAAGGGCGGATCCAGCTTTGGCGCCAGGAGGGGGTCACATAGAGGCCAGGGGGGGGGGTCGTGGTCAAGTCAAGGACTTATAATTTAATTTTGATAACAATAGATACAAGTAAAAAGTAGTTAGGTATTTTATTAATGTTGAAGGTATGTAGTTACATAAAATCTGTATGGTGACAAAATATATAAATAAAATCATTATGTTCAATTAGTGATCCACCTAAGCCCTGGAACCAGCTCAGGGGGAAGTCATGACCCCCATGACCCCCCCCTGGATCCGCCACTGTACTAAACACATAATTTATATATTTAATAATTGTACAAATTTATTTAATTTTGCACATTTGCAAAAAATCTTGTATCATGTTTCTTATGGATATACCATTCATACCACCCCATTTATTTGTCATCTGAAAGAATGTGAATAGGTTTTGATGTTTTGCACATGCAGAAAGAATTGAGTTATTTTGATTACATTTAATAAAAGTGGTCTGATGGTAGAGTATCGGAGACTTTCAATTGAGAAATCCGAGGTTCAAATCTTTCTAGGTTGAAAAATGGGAATGTGGTGAACATTGTCTTTATAGAGTATGTAGCACACAATCTTCTCTGTTTATCCTACAAAGCATGCAGCATTACGTTATCTTTGTGACATGAAACAAAACAATATCTAATATGCATAGTTTTTTATGGGACATAAAGGTTCATTCTCTGGATACACAACCATCCCCACTACGCAGAACCAGACATTTGTATTATCTCCACTGAATGTGGTGAGCTCCCAGCCAGGGATGCTGCCACCCACGGGGTCTCCTTCTGGACAGCAACAGGGGGGTGGCAAGCAGCCTAATCCTCAAGATATGCATAAGCAGAAGGTCAGCATGAGCACCACTACACAACAGTGTGTTGTGTCGCAAGCACCAACGCAGATACTCAGCCCTCTACAGGTAATGAACATTACAATTTGAGTACAATTTTTCGTACATTGTCATTTACATGAATAATTTGTCCAGCTCTGTCAACCTCAAGGGCGGTATATTGTGATTATTTTTCTGAAACTCCCAGCAAATACATATATTTCACTTTTTATCTGAAGCCTTTCTTTATTCACCTTTTCTTGTAATAAGAGAAAAAAAATCTTTTGACACATTTTTTCGTCTACTGTTTGTTTTAGTTTAAAAGACAAAAAAAATATGTTTGCTGTACTTTGGATAGCACTAAGATATTGCCATTTCAAATGTTTTGTGTGTGTATGTATATATATAGGCAGGAGGACAGACAGTGCAGTTTACACCTTGGCCATTGTGGAATACTGTACCGGCACCATCACAACTGATCCCAAACAACTTCATCATCAGCAGAGGACTGGGACAGGACGGGCAGAGCATGTTCATACAGCAGCCTCCACCACAACAGTTAGCGTTGCAACCACAGCCACCTCCTCCACCACAGCAACAGCAGCAGCAGGCCCCCCAGGCACCTCAGCCTTCTCAGCAGCAACAGCAGAAGGGCCGAGCCTCCCCCAAGGTGGGCCGCCCCCTCACTGCCCTGCTACCCCCCTCCCCATCCGTCACACCCCTACGCCCCGCCACCACGCCAGCCTCTAGTGTCTCCACACAGACGCAGGCTCTGCAGGCGGCTGCTGTAAGTATAACACACACACCCACACCACACAACACACCACACACACCACAACAGACACTCTCCCTACTACTTATAGTTTGGACAAAGTCTCTCTCCCTGTTCCCTTCCCCTACCTATTTGTGTCTTTGTGTATTGCGTCCTTAATTGCTGCTACCACTAACTAATTGCACATTGTCTGCAACATTTGGACAACTCGTTGATGGTTATTTTTGAAATGATACTCTATTAAAACAAGATGATACTCCATTAACCCTTGAGATGGATACTATATTGCACAGGGCCAAATAAATTGGTCGTGATCATCATCATTATAATATTTATAATGTAGCCAAAGTGCATTGTTATATGTTCTTTCACATCACAAATCAGGTCAGTAAAGAAATATTTGATGCATTCAATAATAGATCTCCCAGTTCCATAAATGGACAAATCCAAATTGTAATAAGTTGTAATATCTGTAAAACACGCAGAGTTTTTTTTTATATCTCTCTTTAGTTTTACAGTGTTTTTTGAGGAATGAGTCATGTCGCCACACTTACTATACCATCACAGCATCTCCCATAAGTGGAGTTGCCATCAGATTAGCCGCAAATAAACATATTGTCATCCATTTGCCAATAAAATACAAGGCGAGTTAATGTTGTTTGAACAAAAAAAATATGAAATTCTCAAATATGATGGCCAAGTCATTTTTTTTTTCATTTTATACCGATGCTGTGCTTTTACAAGTGGTAGCAGTGTGTTTTTTATTTATTTTTATTCATCATTCATTTTTTTATAAATTTTTTCTCACCACACTTTTATTTTAATTTTCACTCGGTAGTTTTTATTTTGCAAGAATGTATTACAGTTTTTCTCATAACACATCAATTAAAATGACTAATCTTAGAATGTAAATTTGGTTGATTTGATGAAATTATCTTTCAGCAATTTTTCTGTCAATTAGCTATCATCATTGTACATAAATTTATTTCATTAACGCATTATATATTTATTTATCTTCTCATATCATCCATCTGGTTCATCAAATAATTTCATTATTGTGTTTCTATAATAAATTAATTGTACGTTTGTGTTTAGGCATCACCTAAGCAACCTAAGGTTCGTGGGAAGTCGGCTGTCACTGTGAGAGGAATGGGGGCCAATAATTCAGGGCTTAAACAAGACGCCGCTAATCAGACCAACACTAAAATGCCCATACCATCAACACCTGTACCAAAGTGAGTAACTTTTAATGATTGTTAAATTGTCATTGAATGATATTTTGTATTCACTTGCTTTCTACAAGACTGGACTGCTTACTTTACTATATATAATGGTTTGGTATATATAATGTATGTCCTCACCCATGTGGGCTACCTCCTCTATAGTGTTGAGTCCAGCGCTGGTGGCCAGTTGACTACCCGTCTCATAGGTCTCCTGACTCTCCTGGAGGCTCTCTCTGAATTTATTGACTTGACAGTTCTATACGATGTGTCTTACCTTTTGCACATCTCACTAGACCACTTAAACTAAATGACTTTTACAGTGAGTGACATTTGTATGAAACATGAGCTGTGTAAAATAATTATTTTTTTGAGACATGAATAGGCAGGGATAAAAGGTGGCATAAAAATCCATTGTGCAAATAAAAAATTAAATTGTATGTGTTCTAATTATTTTTATTTCTCACAGGATGTTTATGATGAATTCCTCTGGTCAGATGGTCCCAGTGACTACAGTAGATAACAAGCAAGGACAAGGGCAGGGAGCTAGTAAAGGCATGCAACAACAAGCTCAACAACAGGCTCAGCAACAGGCCCAGCAACAATATCAACAGCAACAGAACCAACAGGCAGTGCTCATACAGCAACAAGCTATGCTGCAGCATCAGGTAATATGCACCCCTTATTAACACATAACTCATCATTTTAAGTACATTTTTGGTATTTGTATTTAGAAATAAATTGAATTTTTTATAAATGATAAACAATATTTTAACAGCAACAGATGACACAGCAACAGGCTCAACAGCAAGCCCAACAACAGGCTCAGCAACAGGCACAACAGCAGGCCCAGGTGCAGGCCCAAGCTCAGGCTCAACAGCAAGCACAACTATTGGCACATTATCAGCAACAGGCACAGCAACAGCAACAAGCACAGCAAACACAAGCACAACATATGCAGAATAAAAATATTATGGGTAAGAGTATCCTTTCATCTCATCCCTACGTATAATGAATGATCTCTGTACATTTTATATGTATAGTTTCTCTGTATATCCAGTGAATAATATCTGTATAACTCGTCCCTCTATGTATAATGAGTTACAATCCATTGGATTGGTCTGCAACGATTTTGGACTTTCTTCTCCATTCCTCCTTATTCTCAGCCAGTCTCTTCAACTCCACGTATGAGCCACAGCTCATGTCCCTCTTCAGTTGGTGCATAAAAGCGTCTCTCGGTCGGCCTCTGCCATTAGGGGATTCCAATATTTTAGATTTTTTGTTAAAGGCAATTCTTGCCTTGTTTATTCTGCTCACAATTTCTGATTTGGAGCGTCCGTCTTGGTTAATTCTGCTACCCAAGTACACAAACTCTTTTACTTGTTTGATGCTCACTCCATTTATGGCAATGTTCGCAGTCGCTTCATCCCTTCCAAGGACCATACATTTTGTTTTGTCTTTATTTATTTTCATATGTTGTACTTTGACAGTAGTATACTTTCCATTTTTCCTAAGGCTTCATTCAGCTCCATCTCGGAGTCTGCGAGCAGTGCTATATCGTCGGTTCTATTTAGTGAATAATATCTGTATAACTCGTCCCTATATTTAGTGAATGATATCTATATAACTCGTCCCTAGTGAATATAATATCTGTATAACTCGTCCCTATATTTAGTGATTAATATCTGCACATCTCCTTTCTATGGCTAGTGAATAATATTTGTTCTTGTATATTTAACAATTGTCTCTGTATCTATTCCATTTCAGGGATGAATATGGCGAGTGTGCAACAGGGTGGCCTGCCCGTTGTCTCTATGAACCAGGGGATGCTTCAAGGCTCCATGCAGCAGAGCATACCCATGGTCCAACAGATACATCCCGTAAGTTCACAATAATATGTTTTATACGCTCCGTTTCAAGTTAACATGCAGTCTCACATCTGAATCACTAAACTACTGCACAGATGTTTTCTCAATATATCACATAAAAATGTTGAGTATCGAGACTTTTTACAAACGTGTGTGATACAATATTTTTGTCTAAGAGTTTCTATAAACTTGTTATTGTTTTCTCTCATTCTCATCTATCACAAGCTGATATTATAATGTTATGAATCAACATAGACAGTAGAGTATCTCAGCTTGTTTGAATGGGTGGGCTTGGTTACTGCTTTGAAGCGATATTGATGGCTTAAAATTCAAATTGTCTTTGCTCTGAATCATATCATCTTGTGAAGTACTCTGTACTGTAGTCCTCTCTCTAAACATAAAATAAATCTTGAACCTCCTGCAAATGTTGTACCGTAAATTTCTTGATCATAATGCCCATTGCGAGAGATTGGAATGTACTTTTTACTCGCTCAGGTAATTATTTAATGTTTGCGTTATTATTTGATTATTGTTTTTGTCAGTGATAGTAATCATGGAAGTATTTAAACTATTTTTCGTAAGAAAATTCAATGGAGTAAAAACATATTTTTCAGCACCATCACAATATCTCTCACACGTGGTGTACCAAGTAAACTAGCAACACGTAATAAACATGCAGACCATCCTTTTCATATTGTAGATGTTAAATATCTTCTTTGTGATTGGATGTTGATGGGGTGGATGTATTGGATGATTCTATGTTCTCTTTGTGGTCCAGGTATTTATTGCAATAAGGAGAGAATTCCAGTCATTTTCCTTTGTCTGTAGTGGACTGTATATTTGATTCCTTCCTTGTTCTCCAATATTATGTTGAGACGGGAATTTGTAGTAAAAATCACTATTTGAACTATTTTAACTTTTATTATGAAGAACAACAATGAACACATAACACAATTAATATGTATAATTGATATAAACGTGGTAAGTTAATGTATACTGTATGATTGAACTACACCCGAAAGAAGCAAGGAACAGAATAATTAGAATATTGAACACATGACGGTACTTGTTACAAACTTTTTTATACAACAACAAATAATGACAACAAATTCTTCGCTACGGTTGATTTTCAGAATACATTTAGCGTGGTCATACAAAAACTGGCATGACCGTATTTATATTTCAATTTGTCTATATGAACTTTGCAATGCATCACACAGATGTCGGTAGGCTGTCCTTTTATTTATTTAAAACCAAACAAGATTATGAATTTATCCAACGCTCCCGGCCCAACAAATGCATCAACTATGAGAAGAGTTTATGTATTTCATTTACAGTTTAAGAAAATTGAATTATACAACAATTAATCATTGGTAAGTTAGCTGGTAGTCGGTCAATAACAAGCAAATTATTAAGACTCTAAAAATAACATATACAAGATAAGTTGATTAGCAAATAAAGATAATACATGTGTACATTCAATAAAAAGTATGTATGTTATATGTGATACAAAGATATATGCATGAGTAGGTATCCATAGTAAGTAGTAGAAAGATAAAAATATTCATAAGTAAGGTTACATTTGCTTAAGAGATTTAGACAGTGCTCTTGAAAGATAATACATATGTGAGATGTTACTGACATAAAAATCTTACAGGTAAATATGAAATAAATTGAATATTGGAAAGCAATACTTAGAGACACTGAATCAATGTTCAAACTATTATATTAATAATATAGAGTATAACAATATGCAAATAAAATAAGAAATGTTTCTTAGAGCAATTAATACTTAATAGATACATAACAATATAAAATAATAAGTAGTAGGGTATTGAGAATGCTTAGTTAACACTCATTAAAGTTATCTTGATTCACAGGTATGTATTGTATTATATATAAAGTAAATAGTGGTCAGCAAAATAAGTATTTGCAAAGCAAAGCAAAGAAAAAACATGAAATATCACTTGTTACAGGAACTCGTAGAGATACAGACTTCACGAGTCTGTTGCACTTAACATCAAAAAACTCCAACAGTCTATCGTAATGAGAAAAATGTTAAAAGGTGGAATGTTTATACCTATGCTCGAGTGTAATTGTGAGCTTGTTTTTCTGAATAGTTACATGAATATAGTGATATGAATACATTATGTTTTGGAGGATCTTAGTCTTGAACAAATATCTTGCTGGTACCCTCGTTACTCATCTTGATAAGGTAATAAACATAAACTAGTGATGCCTCGCTGGTATAAGCCTTGACTGGTTCGAAGTGTGACTACCCTTATCCGACCATCTGGTCCAGGATGCAACGACACTACACGAGCAAGAGGCCATCTGAGTGGAGGAGATGAGTCTTCCTTCATCAAAACTAAGTCATCTTTTCTAACTGGTCTGGAAGTAGCCTTCCATTTATACCTCTTCTGACATTCCACAATGCAGCTCTTACTCCATTGCTCCCAGAACAAAGAAATAATAGTAATTAGTGAATTATAATTGTGCAACTTGTTGACGGAGGTCCTCGTGAACAGGTCCTCTGAACCCAGGCAAGCATCGCCAGCGAGTAGGAAATGGTTAGGAGTAAGGGCTGACAAGTCGGAAGGGTCTGATGATAATGGGGAGAGGGGACGACTGTTCAGGCAGCACTCAATCTGGGCTAAGACAGTAGACGAAGTATCATGATTAAGTAAAGAAGAAGACAATGTTTTCTTGAGCATTGCCTTCATAACTTTTATGTTTGACTCACACAAACCATTGTGGTGGGGACTTCTTGGAGGAGAAAAATGCCATTGTATATCTCTAAATGATGCATAATTGGAAATAGTCTCATCAGAAGAAACCAACATTCTATGCAACTCACGCAATTCACCTCTTGCTCCCACGAAGTTGGTGCCGTTGTCTGAATATATTTTAGCAGGTCTCCCTCTACGGGAAATGAATCTTTTGAGAGTATTAAGAAAAGAGTCTGTCGAAAGACTCGTAACAAGCTCGAGGTGGATGGCGTGAGTTACCAAACAACAAAATACAGCAATGTAAGCTTTTATAGGAGTTGATTTTCTAGTTAGCCCTGATTTCATCAAAACAGGTCCGGCGTAATCAATCGCTGTTACTGCGAAAGGTCGTATGGGCCTCAGTGCGTCACCAGGAAGAGGCGCCATGATCTGTTCCATGGTTTTGGGTTTGTACCTGAAACACAAAATACATTTTCTGAATACCTTTTTAACAACGTTGCGTCCATTGATAAGCCAGTACTTTTCTCTTAGCAAATTCAATACACCGTTTGCACCTAAATGTAGATTAGACAAATGATAATGTTTTGCTAGTAACTCTGTATATACATGGTTGGCAGGTAGTAAAATTGTATGCTTTTGTAATTCTGGCAATAGAGAGTGCTCTAGCCTGCCACGTTGATCTTCATGCTCCCTCCACAAAATTGTTTGATAAACTCGATCTTCTTCTCTCACCAACACCTGTCTGTACATCTTATCTATATCTGCGGATATTGCACAGGCAAACTTCCTGAAATGTAGTAAGATACTATGCAATTCCTTTTGGATTTTAGGTCCAACTGCTAAGAAATCGTTAATAGATTTCCCGTTACTAGATTTCATACTTGCATTGAATACTACTCTAATTTTTTCTTCTTTGAATACTGCATGATGAGTAATAAAGCATTGGACACTGCTCAAGTCTTCACAAGGAGACATGTGTCCCAATGAACGGTATTCTTTCATAAAATCTGTGTATTTCTCTTTGAGTATGGGATTTTTCTTAAATCTTCTTTCTAAAGATAACAAGCTATTAGCCGCTATGTTATATGATTCTCCTAGAATGGGAGGTTGCTTAAAAGGTAGCGCTACAACAAATCTTCCTACGTCATTTCTATGTGCATGTTTCAAGAAATTCTCCTCACACAATACTTGCTCTTGGGAAGGTTCAGGAGAAGCCTTCAACTCTTCCACATCCCAAAATTTTTCAATGGATTTATTTAATTTTGTTAAAGATAGATGACAAGATACTGGCCTGTTCACTTGTGTATTGTCGAAATGAAGTTGTCCAGATATCACCCATCCCAATTCAGTATAGCACATGGTAGGCATATCAGGTCCCAGGTGGACTCTCCCATGCCCTAGTATTTTCCAGAAGATCTGCGCTCCCAGTAGTAGATCAACCGGAGCTGATACGTTGAAATCGGGATCTGCCAAAGTCATTCCAGCCGGAATTTCAATCTGGTCCCTGCTGAATGTAGCTCTTGGCAGTTCCTGTGTTATTTGTGGTAGTACCAGGCAGGCTACTGTGGCCTCATACCTAGAACATAAAGACTTAAGGACAATATCGGCTCCTCTATGAATATTTAATATTTGTTTTTGTATACCGCTAACGGGTATATCAACTTTGTAAGTTTTCATCTTAAGTTTGTTGACTAGAGATTGTGAGATAAAATTAGACTGAGCTCCCGAGTCTAATAAAGCTCTCGCACAGAGCATGATTCCCTGTGCGCCTTTAACTTTGACCTTGGCGGTTGCCAGTAGACACTCCCCAGAGGCGACACTGGCAGTGTGGATTGTCACAGGTGTCTCTATCAACGGATTAGCATCCTTCTGATCTTTTCTATCATTGAACTTACTATAATGTATCATAGTATGATGTTTAGCGCCACAATCCTTGCAGTTGCTTTTGCTAACACACTTTTCTACAATGTGATTATTACTGAGGCAGTTAAAGCAGAGCTTATGCTTTTTGACTAACTCAAACCTTTTGTCCTTTGACAACCCTCGGAAGGTGGGGCAGCAATATACTTGGTGTTGACTCTGGCACAATACACAATTGTCATTAAATGAGTGAAAGACGTGCTTACCATTAGAGTTATTGACCTTCCGTTGGCTGCATGACGGCTCAAAGGCTGGGGCCGATCTGCCTACGCTCTCCAGGACCCTGGCCCTGTCGGCCAGCCACTGCATCAGGTCCCGGAAGGTAGGCAGCTCCTCAGGTATGGGAGCTGCTTCCCACAGAGCACGCGTTTCATTATCCAATCTCTGTGCTGTAATATGAACCAACATTGGATCCCAATGTTCTACAGACAATCCCAGCGATCGAAGCGCCTGAACATGTACCTGGGTACTGTCAACTAGTTTCCGCAGATCAGCATATCGGTCTCCTCTCACCTTATCTCTGGGAAACAAAGAACCAATGTGTTTGCTTACCATTAATCTCTTGTTTTGGAACCGCTCCTCTAATAAGTTCCATGCCACCTTGAAGTTGCTTCCCGTGACGTCCAGTCCTGAAACAACACTCAATGCACTCCCCTTAACACATGAAAGTAAATAATGAAGTCGCTGTGAGTCAGACATCTGTTGATCAATGACCAACGACTTAAATGTATCTCGGAAATAACACCATTCTTCATATTTCCCTTCGAATGTCGGCAAAGTAATGGCAGGCAACTTGAATGTTAACGCCGAGGCACCGGGAACCTTTTGTTGATCTGAATTCCTTGCGATGGCGTCCTTAGCATCACCTACCGCCTGGAAGTATCGATCTTCAAGGTCAAGCCTTCCAATGAAATCCCGCTCCTTGTCTGGGGTCTCACTCCATTCCCGGAAAGCCTCCTGAAGCCGATCTACCCTCATGCCCAGTGTCTCAGGATTAACACTATCTTTCCTAAGAAATTCCTCAAATCTCGTCAAAAGAATGCTGAACTCCTCGGATGATACCACCATTGCTTCCATCTTTGGCTTAGGCATTGCTAAATGTGAGTGAATGTCCTAAGATGAAGCTATATGAATGATTTGAACAACAAATTGCAAAAAATGAAAAAATAACCTCCAAAAAATCCGCCACAATGAGTGTGCGATCGTTTGGCAGGTAATTAATGATTGTAGACTTATGGATGGTCCAGATGACCTTGGATGTTCTGTCTCAACCCAGAACAAATGACACGTGATGGACTGAAATAAAATGATTGGGAAAATAAAGAATCTCGCTAGCAATACTGACCTGTAATCCGGTTCGTAGGACCAACTGGATGATGATGGGGTGGATGTATTGGATGATTCTATGTTCTCTTTGTGGTCCAGGTATTTATTGCAATAAGGAGAGAATTCCAGTCATTTTCCTTTGTCTGTAGTGGACTGTATATTTGATTCCTTCCTTGTTCTCCAATATTATGTTGAGACGGGAATTTGTAGTAAAAATCACTATTTGAACTATTTTAACTTTTATTATGAAGAACAACAATGAACACATAACACAATTAATATGTATAATTGATATAAACGTGGTAAGTTAATGTATACTGTATGATTGAACTACACCCGAAAGAAGCAAGGAACAGAATAATTAGAATATTGAACACATGACGGTACTTGTTACAAACTTTTTTATACAACAACAAATAATGACAACAAATTCTTCGCTACGGTTGATTTTCAGAATACATTTAGCGTGGTCATACAAAAACTGGCATGACCGTATTTATATTTCAATTTGTCTATATGAACTTTGCAATGCATCACACAGATGTCGGTAGGCTGTCCTTTTATTTATTTAAAACCAAACAAGATTATGAATTTATCCAGTGATGTTTTACAAATACCCGACTTTTACAGCTGTCACTTTACAGATAACTTAACAGAAAAGAGCGGAAGTAAAGACTTTGTTTTTTAAAACATCAATTATTTATTATTATTATCATCATCCTGTCCCGCTTATGATAAACCTTATTTTTTGTCTACCAATAACAATAGTTCACCTAAACCAAAATTTATTTCTCGAGGATGAGCTTTTATTATAGGTACATAAAAGAGAAGTGTCCCAAAGATTTAGATATATGTAGAAGAAAATATAGATTATCTTGTATACTTACTGGAAACCTTACCATTGATATACATCTAGTTGTATGTTCCATCTTAATGATATCCCTGCATTTAATAATATAATACCTTGCTTTTGATAGTCACCAAACTACATATTATAATCACAAATGCATCTTGTTAACGGGATCACAATGACAATGTATAAAATTATAAAATAAAGATAAAGTTGCTTCAATTTTTTACTGGGTGATTGGATGTTTTGTGCAGAATTTCTTGCTCTGAAAAGGCAGTGTGAAAGGGCTGACTGATTGAAAAGACATAACAATAACTTTGTCCAATTAGATAAAAAAGAAAACTCCCGATTGTCTTACAAGTAATTACAAGATGCGTTTGTGAAAACGCTTTGTTATCTTTCTATTGAATTCAATTAAGTCTAGTATAGGATCCAGTAACTTGTCTATTATGTATTGTCATTTAGATTCAATATTGACAGAAGACTCGTATATCACAACTTTCACAATTCTATGTACGATGTCACATGGGCCATATTGAAAATTAAATAACAACATCTTGTAAGTGCCTTGAAAGAATATACATATATGTATTTTCTGTCAGTGTTGGACTAAATTCATAGGTATTTTGTAGTCATTCCCAATGCATAATATAGTTATTAAAATAGTTTATGAACCATTATATTGATGCACACACGCACACGACCAGTACCATACTTTTATCTTATTGAGTTCATCATCTCTGTTAGTACCTCAATTCTGGGGAACATATTGACCATCTGTCCACCCCGAGCGATCCGCCGTCATGTGCAGTGAGGTATTGAGTGAAAGTTTTCAAAATTATTTTATTTTTATGCTTGCTTTTCCAAGATAGGTATTTCAAAAAAATATATGTACTGAAATATAACTTTATATTGCACAAATAAATAGGGATGTAGCGTGAGGGGATAGATCAAGCATCTCTCACTAATCGGGTAGCTAATGAAGAAATTCTATTTTTATTTGGATTTATATTTACATTTTTTATAGTATACACATTTTTACATGACATTGATTACTTCATTATGTAACTGAATGCATCGTAATCGGTTAAAGGTTGTTCTTTGTTGCAATCAACTCGTTTTATTTTCAACTGCATTGCTATTTGATGAGTTTGTTGCAATTTGATAATGGTGTTTCTAAGTGACATTACAATATCATTTTGTATTTTGAATTATTTATTGCTATTCTAGAATCGAGTGGATAGTCTTTTTCAAAAATAAAAAAAAATATATCATTTCATTGATACAATAATAATTCAAGAGTTTTTGTGTTTACGCTGTGGAAATCCATTTTTAATTTTAATAAATAAAATATAAAAATATATTATTGAGCACTGTTTAATCTCCACTATGTTAGGTTAAATACCGAACGTTTTCGCCTATACTTGTAGGCATCGTCAGGGAAACTCTAGTTTCCCTGACGATGATACAATAAGTTTGATAATATTTATTTGATGGTATTGTCAATGTATGGTATTGTAGTATGTATGTATTCCCACCCTTGGATTAGATAGATAGTGACATATTATTATTATTATCATTGTGATTGTGTTGCTGCTGCTTGTCAGTTTGCCCCCGGAGCCATAGTGGGCCAGCTGGGGCCCCTGCCTACAACGGGCCTATCTACTGTCGCCCCCGCACAGGTATCTACCTACCACACATATACACACACACACTCACTCACATGCATAAACAAACAACTCGTAACAAACACAGACATATGTACACCCCCACACAAAGCATGCTACCTCCCTTATACACTTTGTTGTACGCACTCATTCATTCACTCACGTTACATTTACATCCTTCTTTTTCCTGCATATTGATATGAGAAAACGTCGCTGTTATCAACAACACAGAAACTCCCACAATGTGTAGTAACCATTAATATTTATTTATTTAATATTTATCCACACGATAAATAAATAAATAACCAGTAATACACTGCATTCGCTGACTGTACCTGAGAGCCATTTAGTCTTAAGTGCTAAAATGACATTTTCAAATTCAATTTTTTAATCAAAAAAATCTCAACATTTTACTAGTAATAAGTTGTATACAGTATTTACAGGTTATTACATAGACCCAATAGTAAAGACCCTAAGCATTTCTGTGCTTAAGACTCACGACTGTTGTGCTATTTTTGCTTTTTTTGTAAACTAGCCATTCTTGTCAAAAATTCACTTAAGTCCTGATGGCTCTCAGGTACAGATATATACCTATATATTGGACTACTGATTGTGTTTTATAAACATTTTTAAGATGGCTAGCAAATTTTATAAATTACTGCCGAATTCAAAATAAATTTTATAAATTACTGCCGAATTCAAAATAAACGTCGGTGAAGTTTTCAAATATTTGTACCTGCCTTTTGAAAACTTCTGTATAATTGAAAGGAGTTTTATCCTGTTCAGAAAATTTCATAAGGATGCCTTTCTCACTTTTTCCTGTTGGTTTTCCACAATGTAATATTGTGTAAATATTGTTCTCCAACTGAGACGTCTGATTGGTTGTCTTGTTTTTAATTTTCATGGATTTTTAATTAGTATTTTATGCAAGGTGTTACTTCAAAATTCTCTATTCAAACCAGATTACATTTGAGTGATTACATCCCCTCCTAAATTTCTAAATAATGGCAGCTCTGTGTTCTCATGAAGAACACTGCTGGGTGAATGAAGATGAAGAAGATAACAGCGTAGTTCTCTTAGAAAACCATAGATTAAATCCGATTGTTTCCATAGAATATACCTAATGATTAGAATGGTGATTGTGATTCATAATATTGTACATAACTCACAATGTTGGATGACGGTGATTTAACGACAAATTAATATTGTTTTTGTAATTTTTAACCATTAATTGACAATTTGAAGTAAGTCGTACAGGGTCGGCGTAAGCATCTTTGGATGTGAAATTCTTTTGCACTATATTAGAAAAAAAGACAATATACAATTTGAAATCAAAATCATGGGCAGCAATGTAATATCTGTATGTTTATTGTGGTATCTCTAGCAGGTGGGATTGTCAGTGGACTAACTGCATGTCATAAGCATACAGGTTGTCCTCTTTGTGCCGTAAAAGATATTACCGTTTAAAATATCCTTATGTCACATTCTCATAGAGAAGGTAGAGAGAATTGATAATGGTATTACTTACTTCTTTCTTTACATTCCTAACACTCAACTTTCCTTCACCTGGTTTTTCGTTTATCTATTTTTTATATATTTTTATTATGGTATTTTTTTTTTTGTTTATGTCAATGATAATTATTAACAATTTTATTTCTGTGTATTATTATTGTAAATATTTAAAATGTTTATGTTTTAAGTTATTCTATTGATTATTTAAATATTTTATGTTTTATTGTTTTTTCCAAATTAACGCAACTAACAATTTGACACTGAACATGGATGTTGTATTTTATTGATTTATTTTCTTATTTGATTTGTTTCAAAATTCTTAACCTAATAATTTTAACATTTTAAACAAATAATAAATATCACAGTTTAATTCTTTGACGATTTATTTGTAAAATAGTTTATTTCAAAGGAATCCTTTAAGTACCTACAGTTAGATGGAATTATTTGTTTAAGCATTGTGTCATCATTTTTGTAATTATAAAGATAAGATGAATAGTTTATTTAAATATAATGCGAAAATGAAAATTATTCAAATACTTTGTTTTGGGGTATTACTTATCAATTCGCAATAGCAGAATTTTCTATGCGTTTAATCGAGCATAATAAAATGTTACTCATAAACAAAGAGTAGCATTAAATATCAAATATATACAATGTTTAACATTTTGGTTTAATCAGGGACAGTGCTATAATGTGTGAATAGTAATACAACACATAAAATGTATATTTTTATAAGTAGGGTGGTAATTGGTAAATGCAACAGATTTTGTATTTTTGTTAATTAGTGTCCCATCTTAGTAGATTGTTTTACCTTAAGAGCTTGTCCTACTGGAAAGTTTCATCTTTGTGTTTAGGAGAGTTACAAATTTAAGTGATTAAAAAAAAACATAAAATGGTATTTCGTTAGTGATAATGTATGGAAAGACTGAAAAGTTTTGACATAAAATATAAAAGGTGATAAGTAAAGTGTATAAATTACTAATCTGAAATCATTGGTCAAAAAAATAATATTTTTGGTTATTTGGTGTTCTGTGACAGAGTCTGTACATTATTATTATATTGCTTAAAAGTACTGATGTATTTATTTATGTCCCTTGTAGAGTGGTCTGGGTAACACAACCTTGCTGCAGAATGGACAGTTGGTGCAAGGGACACAGATAATGACTCTTCCGCAGCCAACCATCATGTCTCCTCAGGTAAGCAGTTTAAGTCTCTTTAAATTTAATCAGTTCTGTTTGTGATGAATGTATTACGGATTTGACTGATTCCAAAAATAATGTTGACTGTCTTTTCACATAAATTTCTTAGGACCAAACTTTAGCTTATCGACCCACAGTTCGCTACCTTAATGCAGAACTGTTTTAGGGTGATTTTTCAAAGGAGCAGTTTAAAGCTTTGTTTTTGTAGTAAAAAAATCATATTTCAAATGTCAACAAATTTTGACATGCATTATTATTTAGGAATCTAATAATTCTCATTCATTCAATTATCTCATATCTATTATTATCATTTCTTATTTTTTAATTTAATAAAAAATTAATAATGTGAAACAGAACATTTAATAAGTGTACTTTTTTATGTGTATTCATTTGCGAGCTGGCTTTCATTGGGCATTTTGTTTGACGATGGGAGCGGAAGTACTTGAAAGTCAGCTTGCAAATTAATATAGTCTGTCTGTCGGTTCCTTAAAGATAAACGGCCCGTTTCATAAAAAGGAAAAAGATTCTTTAAATTTATAACTAATACAATTTTTTATCTTTATGGAACCGGAAGCCGAAGTGTAATCACTGTTTCATTTCAATTTCATTGAATTTGACTTATTTAGGAAATTCTTTTTTAGTATTACAAGCAAAGAATATATCTGCATAGTGGTATTTTTTTTTATTTCACCGATTTCAATACAAAATATCTGATTTATGAAATAATTGATTTCAATACCTCCTCGATTACGAAAAATGTGTTGTGATATTTTAGATGAGTCAGACTGGTTTGGCATCACCACAAGGTCCCCTACATCCCCCACAGAACCCTTTGGGAGTCGTGGGCTCCCCTGGTCCCCAACAACAGCCTCCTGGAACTCAGCACCATCACATGCAGCAGTTACAGCCTGCAATGTCTGAACATCAACAGATGCACCAACTGCAGGTATACAGAATATCTTTATCATTACGTACGCAAGACATGCACTCTTTCTCATTTCAATTTTTTTTAGACCTATCGCTCCAATATTTGATTAATATCACGGATATTTTACAACAGTATCGGTACATGATAACGAATCTTCCAAATTCATTTTTAACCAGACCCAAAATATTTAACATTTTCTATTCAGTGATCATGCCACGGTGGCATTTTTGCTAAAATTGACACAACAACACCCTTTTGAATCAATTACGAAATTTCCCATAAATGGGACAACCAGCAAACCTATTGCATGCGTTGAAGCCTCAATGGACTACTTAAAAAGTCAATATGAGTATAATAGTTTTTAATCTGTATGTTGTGTCTGTTGGCGTATGATTGTGAATGAATAAATAAATAGATAGATTTTCTCTTGCCATTAAAATAAGACATTTAAGATAAGCCCTTTTTCATTATGTTCCACAGCAGTTACAGAGTGTTCAGTTAGTCCAAGGTGTAACTGTATTGGGAGATCAGCAACAACAACAACAAGCCCAGCAAGCTCAGCAACAAGCCAATGCAGCCCAGCAACAACAGCAGCCTCCTATAATGTCCACAATGACACAGCAACAGGCACAGCAACAACAGCAAGCTCAGCAACAACAACAGCAAGCTCAGCAACAACAACAGCAACAAGCTCAGCAACAACAACAGCAGCAAGCTCAGCAACAACAGCCTTCTATAACTATACAACAACTACCTGTGGTACCTGCCTCTCCTAACACACCCACCACAACTCAAGCACACCAGCAACAAACTTCGCCACACCTAACAACACTCACTACAGTCAAGATGGATATGCCTAAGGTAAATATTGTGCTTTCTTTTATAAATCCATACCTATGGAGTCACTAGTAAAAAGTGGGTTTCCACTCTTTTTTGTTAGTTTTCAAGTATCCTGTAGAAGGCAGGTGTTCATAGTTTTTTTATACATTTTATATTTTTCATACATCCCGCATAAGACGTTTAACATGTTCAATTCAGCTATGAGGTATGCTATCCCTCTTGAATGTCTTAATTTATATTGACATTTAGAAGACAACCTGTATGTTTATTATATGCAGTTAGTTCATTGGCTACCCCACCCGTGTAAAATGTCATAATGTTATGAATGAATGAATTGGTAAACCCAAATTTACCCTAAACGCATTTATATATATTTTTTAAACCTTGTTACAAAAATTTTGTTTTGCATTTCAGATAGAAGATATTAAAAGCGAATCCATGCCTCCTCCCCCCGCCCCTCAACAGCAACAACAATTGCAGGATTCTTCCCAGGCTGTGGCCACTACTACAACTTCTAGCAGCAGTAATAGTGTACCCTCTAGCACTCTGCCCCTCGCCACCACCGCAACCCCTCACTCTGGTGACCCATCTAGTGCTCCGCAGCTGCCTTCCTTCCACATCACTGTATTGCCGCCCTCAGCTACTCCTGTATCCACATCGCAACAACTTTCAGCCACCACCACCACAGCTAGTTCACAAGATAGTAAAGAAGCCGTCACAGGTAAATTATTGAATCTTTACATCTTTCTATCTTTTGAACAGGCATTTCCATCCACTGCTGAATATGGGTCTTCAATTTATTATTATTATAGTGTTGTTGTCAGACAGGCAGCTAAGCTGATATGTCTCATCTCAACACTACTGTCACAATAACAACCATCAGGCCCATCAACAATTATCACAGCTTTAATGAATCATAGAAATTTTTGAATTTATATCCATTTATTTCTTCTTGCATAATACTCCTTTTCTATGACAATATTGTCAGAGTGTTTGGAGTGTCACGGGAAGAGGTTATTCAATTGATGCAAAGCCGCTGGAGGAGGCTAGTTTCTGCCCTGTGCCACTTGGAGAAGTGTTTAAGAGTGATTGGACAGATTGATCTATGCAATAATATAATTAATTTGAACACAGAGTGGGGAGACGCAGGGATGGCATTAATATTATTTATAGTATTGGTGCACATGTAGTAGAATTCTACTAGTGGGGTAGCTAGCAGACCAGCTGCATGTAATAAACATGCATGCCGTCTTCCCTATGCCAACAAAAAATTAAGACATTCAGGATGGGTGGTAAATTGCATATTTGGATAAATTGAAACAAGCGTTTTAAATTATCCAAATTTGGAATTCTACTTCGTTCTACCATAGATTAAACAAACACAGGAGAGATGTCTTTCCACTCCTTAGGTGATTATCAATCAGATTGATAGATACAAATAATATATGTTCGTTTGTTTGTTTTCAGTAGAAGATATAAAGATGGAAGTGAGTATGAGCAGTGTGAATGAAGATGCGGAGATAAACAAAGTGATAACAGAGATGGCTAGCATGGCTAGTAAGAGTTGTGAGAACTTCCCAACAGATGGACCACCCCCCGCCCCATCACCCACACCTGCCCCAGCCCCCACCATGCAGCTACAGCAGGTGCAGGCCAATCTCAATGCAGCTACGGGACATACGCCCACCTCGCAGAGTAATGAGTTATTTATATTAAAAATATCCATAAACACATTTGAACGAAACTACGAACACTGCCAATTTTTGAGCAAATTAATATTATGTACATAGTTTTATAATCCTAGTTATATCTTTATGTTCCTCACCTGTATTGAAAATCATTATATTTAATCATATCAAAGTTACTTTTACAAATAACCATTGTTTTGAATAGCAGAACTGATTATTGTTATTTTTTTTTCAAAGAGAAATGTAGTTTAAATTGTACAAAATATATGGCCATCACAAAGTGTAAGCTTTGATGTAGCTTTCCTTAGTCATCCCTCAACAAAATACAAGATATGTCCATCATCCTGAGGAGTGACTTCCTCCTGCAATTATTATTATGTCACTTAACAGAATATCCCGAGAAATCATATAAATTAACGATTACATGTATTTGGCATAATGAATGTTGTTGTCATTTTACAGGTCACCAAGTAAGCACCGGAGTATCCGACAAGAGACTTCCTAAAGCCATGGTGAAACCAAACATATTGACGCATGTAATCGAAGGATTTGTGATACAAGAATCATCAGAACCATTTGCTGTGAGTATATCACTCGACTATATGTTTCACAATCATACTAGTCTATGAATCACGAGGAGCCGGGTTTGATTCTGTGCCAGGGCAAAATGAGAAAAGACCTTTTTCAAGTTTACTGGGTCCGGATATTAAATGTGTATATGTGTTTGATGTAGCATATATTAAATAAAATAAATTGTCGTTTTATGTTATGAATTTTTTGACACAATTGGATGTCGGGAACTGGATTTTACTTGCTAGAAATGTAGATGTCAAACATATTTTGAACCACTCTAGATTGATCATTCATTCAACTAGATTAATCATTTAACATAACATAACATAATTTTTCGAATGTTTCGTGATTAACACTGTGGAATTCCATATTCATTATTAATTAAAAATAAAATAAACTTTGTATTTTCCACTAGAATATTCTACTAGAATTTCACTAGAATATTCTATTCTAGTGGAATTAATGGGTAGGTACATATAATTTAATTCAATGCAAAAATGAGTCAAGTGTAGTCTGTCTTTTGTTTTTGTAACATTTCACTTAGAGTGGAACATAATATGTGCTGTGATCTTAAATTTACTGCCCCAATTAAGCGGAATGTTGTCCCAATTAGACATATAAATTTACTATTGGTTTCTTGGTTTGGTTTCTGTTCTTTTGAGATTTGTGCCAAATAAGCGGCTGTCCCAATTAAGCAGAATCGACTGTAATTGTTTGTAATCAATGTAACAGTAAAAAATGAATAAATAAATAAATAAATATGTCCATGTAAATTTTATATTGATTGTTTATACAGTAATCATCAATGTTGCTAGCACCAAACTCAAACTGAGAACAAATTAATGTTGTATAATTGATGCAAGTAAATATTAATTGATTTTCTTTGTTATTGTTTTACAGGTGAACAGACCATCGAGAGAATGGAGTGGAGAAGGACCACCACCACCACAAGAGAATACTCGGGAAGCTTCATCACTCAGAGATAGAGGTAATTATTGTGTGATATCCTTAAATATAAAAGGGATTTGTTATCAAAACATGATATAAATACCAAAATAATTTATGTGGATAAACAAAACTGGTTTGAATTTTACTATTTTTAATTATATAGTGACCTGGTTTTGACTTTCTAAATGACTGTCACTCTCTTGTCGTCAAATTATTTTGAGTTGTATTCTTTGCATAAATTTAAATAGAGTTTTACAAAGTAAACGTCAACTCAATCAAAATACCAAAAATAAGTTGGAATAGTTTGGGCATATGTGCATAATATGTTGCATGAAAGTTGAGGGAATGAAAGAAATGTGAAAGGATAGATCAAATCAGTGTTCCATCCTCTCTGCCTATCCTGCTTGAGATACAATGTGAACAGGATATATATCCCATAATTTGTCTTTTTTGCAATTACAGGCAGGAAACCGTCCAATACTGGTGTTGCAGGAGTACAAAGGGTTGTAGAGGGTGGAGATAAATGTGAAGTGTGCTCTAAACCTCTCAAGAAGGGGAAGACATTCTGTACCAATTCATGCAGGAAGAAGTATGATGCTAGGTGAGAAATTACATTTTTTTTTTTTTTTTTTTTTTTTTTTTTCTCCTCCATCCAAAGACCTTGCCCACCTCGACTTCTAGATGTAGTCCATTGTGGGATTTAGTCCTTAGATGTCTTCCCACAGACCTAAAACCTGAAAGAAATTCAAAATTTTGTGTGGGTTAGTTCCTTTGATCTGTTCTTGATCAGGAAAGTGTGAGCCAATTATTTTGGCTCTTGTTTGCATTATAGGTTCACATTCTGTGAGTAGATGCAAAGGAGTTTCATGTTCATTCATGCAGAATCTGCACAGATACATGTCTGTTAGTTTCATTATACATAAGTGTTTATTGAGTCTACAGTGTCCCGTTAGTACTCTGGTGAGAATTCTTAGGTTCTCTTTATTAAGTTCGAGAAAGTCTCTACTTTTCTTTGATGAGAAACCTTTAATCAGGGTTTTCGCATGTTTCTGTCCTGGTATTGTTAACCAGTTATTAATAGCTTTTTCTTGCATTCTCCCATAGAGTGCCGTTTTTAAAGTGCTATTTGTGATGGGGCAGTGAGGCTCTGGTCCATAGGTCAGCATGTCAGCCCCCTTGTTGGCCATTTTATCCGCCTCTTCATTACCCTCATAGTTAGAGTGTCCTGGCACCCATCTTAATACAATTTTATTGTTATTTTCTATTGATAATTTGTTCAATGCATTGATACAGTTTTGAACTGTAACAGAGTTTACTTTACAGGAGTCTAGTGCTTTAAGTGCAGCTTGACTGTCTGAGTAAATGTATATTTTTTTATTTCTGTATCTCCTATTTATATTTTCATAGGCGCATATTGTTATCGCAGTTATTTCTGCTTGAAAGATAGTTGCATTTTGGCCCAGGTGTTTGCATATTTTTGCTTTTGGTGATATACCATATACACCTGAGCCCGTGCCGTTTATCTTTTTAGATCCATCTGTGTACCAAATCAAGGCACCATTTGGTTCCTGATACCAATTTTCTCTGATATCTGATCTGGATTGGATTTCTACTTTGTATGGTTTGGCAAAGTGGTAGATATTTTTCATTTTATCTTTTGGTAAACTAATTATATCATCTTTTTCTATTTCTATATTTAGTTTTGATTCAGAGAGCATGCTTATTTTATGTGCTTCTCCGATTGTCAATCTTATTATTCCCTCTTTTACCACCTTTTCTAAGTAAAGGTGTAGCGGCGGTAGATTGAGCATTGCTTCTAATGAAGCTGTAGGAGTTGTATGTAGTGCTCCTGTTACTAATAAACAGGCCATTCTTTGTAGTCTGTTTAGCTTTTCAATACATCCCTTTTGTTCTAGTTTGTTGTTCCAAACTATTGATGCATATGATACAATTGGTCTTACTACTGCAGTATATAACCAGAGCATTAGTTTGGGTTTTATTCCCCAATTATTTCCTACCAATCTTCGGCAGGTCCATAAGGCCTTCGTAGCTTTTTGTGTTACTTTATTAACATGTTCAGTCCAAGTGAGTTTATTATCTAGTGTGATACCTAGATATTTTGTCTCTTTGGAAAAGTTTATAGTATTTCCAAAAAAGATTGGTTTGGTAAGCTTTTCTAGCTTTTTTTTCCTTGTAAATGGGATTAGAGTTGTTTTGCTAGTATTAACTGTTAACCCATTCGTAATGCACCAGTGTTCTACCATCTTTAGCGCATTCTGCATTAATTCAGAGATAATGTCATATTCTTTACCTCTGATTATTATAACTATGTCATCAGCATAGCTTTGTGCATTATAACCATTGTCATTGAGCTTGCATATTAAACTGTCTGCAACTAGTGTCCACAGTAGAGGTGAAAGAACACCTCCCTGTGGGCATCCTTTGACAGTTTTAGCCTTTAATGTTTCATTTTGTAGGCTTGTTTTAATGTATCTGTTTGACAACATGTCATTGATCCATTTTATTACGGTGGGTTCTACCCGTTTTTGCTTTAGTCCATTTATTAAGACTTCTGTTGGGACCCCATCAAAGGCCCCTTCTATGTCTAGGAAGGCACATAAAGCAATTTCACCGTTTGATAGTGATTTCTGTATGTTATCCACTATTTCTATGAGGGCAGTCTCTGTTGATTTGCCTTCTTGATACGCATGTTGTTTTATGTGTACAGGGTATTTTTGTAGGGTGTTGTCTACAAGATATCTATGGATTACTTTTTCCATTGTTTTAAGCATGAACGAGGATAGACTTATTGGTCTGTATGCTTTTGGTGTATCATAACATTCCTTGTTAGATTTTGGAATGTATGTTACTTTGACAGTTTTCCAGCTTTGTGGTATATAACCCCATGCTAGGCTTGCTCTGAATATTTTAAGTAGTGTTGGAGTTATTGTTGGAGTTATTGTTTCAATTCCATACTGGAATAGAGCAGGGAATATTTCATCTTCTCCACTACTTTTGTAAGGTTCAAATGAGTTGATTGCCCATTTGACTTCGTTGGGTCTGAAGATTTTCGATGCAATTCTCCAATCTTCTATACCCGGTTTACTGATTTCAGAATATGTTTTTTCAATTTCTTCCACTATCTCGCACCCTGGAAAGTGGGTTTTCGCGAGCAGGATTAGAGTCTCTTTTTCTGTTTCAGTATAACAATCATCTTGATTCTTTAAGAACCCTATTTCTGGCTCTTTTTGTTTTGCTAGGATTTTATTGATTCTAGCTGTTTCTGTAGTGGTTTTTATTGTACCACAGAATGTTCTCCAGGAGTTTGTTTTTGCTTTCCTGATTGCCTTATGGTATTCAGTCAGGGACATTCTGTATTCATCCCAGGTACCATGTGCCTTAGCTTTATTGAAAAGCTTTCTAGTTTTAGTCCTTATTGTGGAAAGATGGTTGTTCCACCAAGGGACATCTTTATTCTCTGTTTTGGTTTTAACAGGACAATTTCTTTCAAAAGATTTTTTTAGATTCTCTGTGAGAGAATCATTAGTAAGATCAATGCTTTTTGGGTCTCTGATTGCTCCGGTTGGGGTTAACTCCTCCCGAAGGTCCTGATTATAGTTACTCCAATTTGTTGATCTTTTATTCCTGTATTTTACAGTTGTTTTTTCCATATTTTTTATGCAATATGTAATTTGTCTGTGATCGGAGGCTGATTCCTCCGATAGTACATGCCAATTTGTTATTTCTTTACTGATGTTGTCAGTACATAACGTTAAGTCTAGTACTTCAGATCTAGCTCTGGTAATGAATGTGGGTTTATTCCCTTTATTCAATATGTTTAGATTTTTGCAAATCCTATGAGTTCCTCAAGGATTGTAAATGGTAATATCTCATCTCCAGCAAAGTAAGCTGAGCAAATGATGAGTTTTTTATTATGTATTTCATTATAAATTATTACTGCAACAAGATCTCTTGTGCAGAATTCAGGAATATTTGTAAACTTTATATTCTTATTTATTACAATACAGGCTCTGGGTCTACAGTTGCTATTGCAGGCTATTACGTTTCCTGCATAGCTTAAACCACATATCCTATTGTCGATTGTCCAGGGTTCCTGCAACAATAAAGCTATTAAATTTTCATTTAGTAGTTTTTTACCAGCCAGGGCTGAAGCTGCCCTGGCACAGTGTAAATTAAGTTGAAGAAACTTACCCGTGTTCTTCGACCTTACTGGATTATTATCCATTCTCGAGCAGCCTACTGTTTTTTCTGCTCCTTGGTGGTCTTCTTGGTTTTGACCACCATCCAGTCTGCAACACTTCTGGGCCTTGTTGCCAAACTTTTGCTTGAAGGAGAGCACTCTTGAGACTCACCTCCTTCAGCTGTTGCCATTTGAGTGGCTCCGCTAACGAGTTCCATGGCCCCCGCCACAAGCGGTCCACCCTCCCCTGAGACCCCCATCCGTTTAGCCACAGGTGCCTGTCCCGAAGGTTGAGCAGCAAGGGCCTGTCTTTTGGGGACCTCAGAGATGGGATTCCTGGCCTCCGAGCGTTCTGCATTCTGCACCAGTCCTTTAAGTCCAGTAGCAGCTGCATCACACTCGGAGACATTCGGTTCACGATCGCCGGTGATAGGGGCAGTTTCCCTCGCAACGGAGCCAGACGGTTTAGGCATTTCCTCCGCTTCGGAAGTCTTGTTAGCACTCTTTGTCGTTCTTATTTTGAACGACATTCTGCCCATTCCCATAAAGGGCTTGTTATTACAAGCAGCTAGTGCCTTTACGGCTTCCTCATCTACTGAGAAAGCCATCATTTGGCAGTCCGCTGCGTTCTTAACATTAAGGACTCTCCAGCCCTTTGTGTCCAGGCCTTTGTTCATGACCTGGAGATATCTCAGCACATGAATAGGGTTCCACCTAATCAGGCCTGGGATCTTGCCAATTGGCACACTCATTTTTGGCAATTCATGACCTGGGATAACCCTAAGGTCAGCTCCCTCCCACACCTTCAGAGCTGGCACTAAGGATTTAACCCAGTCTAGGGTCTCCTTGTTATGGCAAGTCATCGCAATGAGCCCTTTCTTGATCTCAGTCGATTCGAAGATTGGGACGAAACCCTCTCCCGAAAAGACTAATTTGTGCATGGCCTGAATGACTGCACCTTCCACGACGACGAGCTGCTTTTCAGTCAGCGGCTCCCTCTCTGGATTTCCGCAGATGCCGATCCTGAGACCTGCTGCGGCGTCACGGTAGGACTTGACTTCTGCCCTGCCCCGTTTTGCTAGTCCACTGTCAGGACTCTCATCCTGTCTGGGCCGCTTTGTTGCGGATTGGTCTTTTGTGAAGCGTATTGCTTCGCTTAGTGCCAACCCCTGTCGCTTCAATTTTTTGATGCGTTTTTTTGTGGCCCCGCTGTAGATGTGTTGGCCCTTTAGCCCAGAGGGCTCCCTCGCTCCCAACGCAAGACTGCTTACGCATTCCACGAGGGGAGTCTGGGAGTCTGATCTCCGGTCCTGTGGTCCTGTTTCATCTACGGCTGAGACCACAAATGATTGATGAAGAGGCGTAAGAGTATCCTCTCCATCACTTTCTGCAGGGGAATTCTCTTCCCGATACAGACTTTCAAGATCCAGGTCCACTGAGTGAACCTCGGATCCTGACTTGACATCCTCCTCCATGTCCTCATCTGAAAAATCAAAATTCCTGTTAGTTGGATCCATATTGTTCCCACGAGTATTTAGGAAATAAAGGTCACCACCCGCAGAGCCTTTTACGGGTGGAAGGCTAATTACAAGAGGGTGTCGCCTGGTGCCCCCAGGAGATCGTTTGTGGCACTGGATTATTAGACTGCTCCCAGTGTCATTCAGTCCTTGGCACGATGCTTCACACCTTAACTTAGAGCAGTGGAGGTTGGGTAGGAGTTTGGTTGTTGATGGGATTAATTAAGGATTAGGGTACGGGAATAGGTAGTTACTGTCTGGATGGGAGATGTGAGTAGGCAGTAACTGGCTAGGGTACCTCAGGTTTGCTAAACCCGTGACTCTTTGGTTGGTAGAGCCCCCTGAGGGATGTTGGTCCACGGCTTTGAAAAGCTGCCATGACAGGGAACGGATCCTGAGTCATGGTTTTCCCCTATCCGCCACCTGGGGACGCGCCTGGTTGGGGTCATCTCCCCTTTCCCGCTTAAGTGATATCTCACCTAAGCAGGCCCAGGGAGAAATTACATACAATTATTATTAGCATTACTTCATTTCTGTGGCGCATGGTGTATGGCCATCTCAAGGGTGCTATGATTCCTCTTGTTTGTTTGCTCTTGAATTTAGTCAAATATTTGCAAACTTGCTCCTGAATTTAGTCAAATATTTTTGGTGGTTTAATTTAGTCAAAGATCCACAGACAGCCTGTTTCAATCGATTTGTCTAGCTATGTTGAAGTTCTTATTTTTAACAATACTTAAAGATCGCATATCCAATTTTTTTCTTTTTTCCAACCTTCTCTTGTCCACTTTAAACGAAATCCTTTTCCATCCTCTCCATGTTGTCCAGACCTAAATCATTTGCATTTAATTCACACCAGCAGATTAATATTATTCCACTAGTTTGTCCTTTCATTTCCAAGGTGGCCATTTCATTCTTGTAAATATTGCAATTAATTCCTAAACTTCATTTCTTATGTTGACTTATATCACGGCGTCCTTGAGATGGGCACGGATCATTAAACAGTTTGACGAAACGATTGGTTATTATTATAAAAGTTTGGTTCGTTCGTTTTGTTCACACTGCTCATTATAATAAACAACCTGGGTTAGTTGGAAGACATCACATTTTAGCGATAAACTCGCCCTCTTTACATTGAATTGTATAAATGATATTTTCTATGATAAATGTTTTAATTTGTATTATTGTAAACAATGTACAGTGAAGAATATAATAAATAAATAAATAAAATACTCGGTTCAATCATTACAATCTTTTTGTTATTTTTCAGGAATCCCAACATGAATATACCAGAGGACGCTGTGGAAGATACATCCGAAATGGACACACAAGATGGTTAGTAGAATATTGATAATTTATAAATCTTAACTTAATGTTGGTTTAACAACTGGTCTCATGAACTACTGGTCAACTGGTCAAATTTTTTATTAAGAGCTTATAAATTTAAATACTATCTTTGAATTATTTTAACTCGACAATTGCTCAAACGGATTTTGATTATTAAAAAGTTATCAATCAAGCATATTGTTACTCGAGTCATTCTAAATGGATGGTGTCTGGATTCTGCTTTGTGCTCCTGAGAGGAGTGTTGAATGGCAAAATAAGATGATTGCTAACTTGTTAGATTGTATTTAAGTTTATCAGGAACCTAGATTCACACACATTTACATTTTAATGCAGTGCATTGTTTTAGTGCAGTGAACTTATTCTGTTATGTGATTTTTTCAGGTGGTGAAAACAGAGCTTCCGGTGATAATGGCACGGGAAGTGAAGAGAACAAAGAACCACCTGCAGCCCTCAAGTGGAGTGTCAGTCAGGTGTCGGAATTCATCAGAAATATCCCTGGATGTGGGGCATATGCTGAAGAGTTCATATTGCAAGAAGTGGACGGTGAAGCTCTGTTACTCATCAGACCAGAGCATCTCGTTATGGCAATGGCCATGAAATTGGGACCTGCACTGAAGATAGTTGCTTCGATAGACACATTGAGACCTACTCCCCCACCTAATGCATCACAAGACCAACACGGAGATCTGAAGAGGGAAGGAGAATTATGGCCCAGTAGTCCTGGCAAGAAGATCAAATTTACATAAACAAACAGACAGTATTGTATATTAACAATAAATAATTAATCATCGTTCCTATACAGAATATGATTTTAGTTACATTCTTCATAATAAATTGATATTTTTATCCTTATTGACAAATTATATTCAATTAAGATAACAAATAGTCTGGTGGAGAGATAGAATCTCTAACATTCAATTATTGTTTGAAGTTCGGTTGTAGTTTGAATCCAATTGAACTATCGAAGATTAATTTTTCTCTCAAGAAGATAAAATCGCTTGTTGTGAGAGTAATTAGAGTGTATTTGGACTTTCTTTTAATGACTTTCACCAATCTTGATCAGAACACTTACGTACATACATTAATGTTAATGTGTATTTAGCCTTGTAAATTATAAATGGCAAATCTAGGTTCACCATTGCATACAATTATGTTCTTAACTTTCATCAAATTTGGGAACCACTTAATGTTCAAAATGGTCTGTTTAGTTGTAAAAATAATAAAATATAATTTTAATAATTTCAATGCAAAACTGCACATTCGTTATTCCATGCATTTATAATTTCACTATCGATTTTAAAAAAAATACATATTTCCAATATTTTTCTGTTATGATTATCAAACAATCATATTAATATTTTATTCATTCTCTTCCATAAATCAAATCTAAATTCTTGTGAATATTCATACTAAGAAATATTTTCAACTCCATATCATAAATTATGTTTACGATGTTTGTTTTGCGTCAACTTGACGACGTGATGTTTGAAAATCACCAAATCAAATGTAAGATTTTTTGACGTTAAATATAAAGGTACGTTTTATATAAAAACAAGTGCCTTGATATTAAAAAAAATCTAGGCGATTAATGAAATATTGTAAAATGATATTGATCGTGTATTATGGAACAATTCGATATTGTATTCACTAGAATAAATAAATAAATTTTAAATCGTTATTGTCAAAGCAATAGGTTTGCTCAGAAATATTATTAGGGGAAGTTTGATTCCAATGTACCAACTGTAAAAAACGCGAGCGAGCGGCTAGCAGTCGTATAACTTACAAATATTTTGAAAAAATAATTTTCTGTGATTGTATAATGTGTTATAAATCTCTTTTATCCATTTGCATTATTCAATTCAATTTGCCATCTATAAAAATAGTTTTTATTCAAAATGTGCGTTAAACGTACATGTATAGAATGATGGTGACTTAGCAATATGTATTATATTTACAAAAAAATTAATTGTTTTTTATAAGATGAATTTGATGCAAGTGGATATTTTGTTCAGAAAATTTACTGTATACCTTATAGATGAAAAAAAAACACAGTCAATATTCATTTAAATCAGTTTTAGTAAGTTAATAGTTTTCATAAAATTCAGTATTGTGATGTAAAGGTGCCAATAACAAATACATTTTTGTTTTTTAGAGGATTCTTTTGTCTCGTCATTGTAATGTATTGTTCATAAATGACAATATTTTAAATCTAGACGTTGATTAACAATATATCTTTATGTTGCATCATCTGATTTGGGTGACCTTTTGTGATTGGGTGGATTGTTTAATATTGTTGCAATTTGTAAGAACGCAGAATGAAACATAGAAATTAAGAGGGTGTAGTAGATATTGTTATTGTGTGCGTGTCGGTGATGTTGTATTGTGCGTGGTAGAGATAATCATATTAAGAGATCTTATAACTATAATTTGTTTTATGTAATATAACTTAATGTCTTGTTTATGTTCTCAACTTGCTATGCGTCCACGCTATGCTCGAATGCTGCAAACAAATGTTTTCTCTCTCCTTTCTTCCCTTTATAAATGCAGACAAAAGAGGGAGATTGAACTTATTGTCTAATTTCTTTTTTGTATTGACGATCAGAAGAAAAGAGATAGATAATTTGTTTGTTTGATAAGTGTGAAACGCCTATACAAAATTGTAGATCTGAAAATCATAAGTAAGTAGAAATATTATTTAACAAAGGTTTTGAAACTGGAAAAACCACTTTTTTAGTATACCTACTGCGTAAGTTGTAAAATTTGCTTTTTCAGGTTTTTTATATTATTTAAATGTGTGGATTTTATTTTGATGCAGTTCTATGAACAAAGCGGATGATTATCACTTTTACGTTAAGCATGTTTTGTCTGTGAATGTGTTGAAATAATCAAGTATTAAGCTACCATTTTATAGACTTAGCAAAAAATACCGAAATATACTTTTGTAATAATTTTAAAATATAGTCTTTAAGTGTAACTGATTAATTTTAAAATAATAAATAAGGCGTTCCACATCGTCACAACTATCGTAAGTTGAATTTAAATTATTATGTGTAATATAAAGCTACCATCTTTAGTTTAAGATACAAATATTTTGCCCGATGAATATTTTAATTTTACAATGTGAAATAGTGTGGTTTACCGTGTTAAGTACATTTGATTCAAACTCAAATATATTTTGAATATCATTGTTTTATTTTGATGTATACTACGATGACAATTTTGTATTATTTACAAAGACATTATAATTATATAATAAGATTGTGCACTTTAAAAAGAAGTACCACATGAGATAGAGTGTTGTCCCTTTCTAACACATAAACCTAGGACTGTTATTACTTTTTTGTACTGGCAATATTTTAAAAAGTAGTACCAACCCGACACTTTCCCTCTCATGTGGTACGCTTTAATATTTCATAGTAATATAGAACTTATCGTGACCATATTTGAGCTTGAATTTGGTTAAAAAGTGCACAATCTTGTTATACATACCTATGTAATGTCTTTGATTATTTATTGATAATAATATTATTATCTATTATTGATTGTCTTTATAAGAATGAAAACAATAATTTTATAAAATGAATAATAATAATAATTGTATTTGATAATAACAAAGAAGACTGCGATAAATATTGTGAGTTTACGAACGACTTAAATGTAAATATTAGTTAAGTATAGCGAAAGGATTATTAGGATAGTAGAGAAACATCACGTTGACTATAGTTTGTAAGCGACTAACTTTGCGCTCTCTAAGTTGTTTCGCTGTGTTAAGAGCGCGAAGTTAGTCGCGTACAAGCTATACCCACTGATTGATGATTTATATCAGTTATAAGGTACTATTATGTATTGTAGATTGTATTGTATCATGACTTGTTATAATATTATATGGAAGTAGATAGTTGTACTGTTGGTTTAAGTCTCTCGTGTATATATTAGCAAAAAAATACATTTTTTACTCTTCTCGTCAAATAATGCATTTTTATTAATTGTCCTCTTTATATTGCATGTAAGATTCTGATGCAAATGTTGAATAATGATGAGATGCCTTTTGGAAAATTCAAATGAAAAAACAATAAGGACGGCCGATGTGATGCGGAGGTAACACTCCGTTGGCGTTGAGTCACGGGGTCCCGAGTGAATTTCTTGCCAGGGCAAATTGAAGAATGACATTTTCATAATTATTATAGGTCTGGGTGTCACATGTTTGTGTGTTTAGTGCATTGTATATGAGAGCTTTCATAATACAAGATTCTTATTACAATTTTGGGTCTAGCTTGTTTTATGTAAATTGTCTATACATGTTTTTTTTTTTTTTTAAAAAGATATTTGGGTTTTGTTATAAACCTTTCACAGTAAGCGAAAAGCTTGTGTCGTGAAAGGGGAGTTTGCCAGCACCTGGGATCGAACCGCAGATCCCTTGTTCATGATGCCGTGACTACTTCCAGGCTACCAACGAAATGTTATAAACAATGTAGAAGATTTTAATACATGAATATAAACTCGATGGAAAGGTATTTTGGTTCCAATTAGCTTAACTGTAATCTGAATTTTCTCCTATTGTAAAATTTTGGCTACAATGTTAATTAATTGTACATAAAATTGTAAAAACACGAGTTAGAGTCAAAGTTGATAAATCTTCTGCCAATGCCTTAATTTTTTAACTCACAACCCATACAACTTTTACTCGACTCAACACAAAACATTGATTATCTGAGTTTTAGATACTGTCAAACGGTACAGAGGCTTGAGTCAATAACACATTTTCACGTTACGTTTTCGTTCCGTTAACGTTCGAGTATAGACAAAGTTGCAAGCAAGTGTCAATTTCATTGCTATGATACACAATAGTTACGAAAACGTAACGTGAATATGTGTTATTGACTTAGGCCTCTGTTCAGTTACTCCACTGGCTTAGTAGCCTAGTGGTCATAGGTATAAAAAAAACACATTGATAACGATGCTGTTTGAACAATTTTTTATTAACATTACTCACATACATACACATTGAACCAAACAAGATATAATTTATATTGCATACAAGATATAATATAATATAGTATAACACACTACGAGATTCTTTTTATTAGGAGATCATCACCAGTTGAAAAAACTAGAGAGCTGGTTACACCGCTCCACACAATATTATTATAAGAGGAATGTGGAATCAAAATTCCATTTATTATTGTCATTACACAAACTAATATAAACATATATCTTTAAAAATTAGTCCGTACAAATTGGCAAAGCTAATATTAATATATAATTCTATTTTCAATCTTTAACACTCCTTTAGGAAAGATATGATCTATAAAACCCTATCTTTAAGATTATCAAGATGGAGACAAATGAATGAATATCATCTATTCAATGCAATAGTTTTGCTAAAACTTGGACAAGAGGACATTCCAAATACAAATATGATTACGTGAACACTTTCCTCTTAGAAAATATTTCAACTTTTAACAAGTTTGATGTTTTTGAAATTAGGAGGGTCCAGACAAACCCTTTTTTTCTAAATTTATATTTCAAGAGGAATAATTTTTTTTAATCATTCAATCCCACAACACATGATAATATATTATGCTCTAATCAAAAATATCACAATAGTACTAAAATAAACATGACTATTAAACAAATAAAATATTAATAACAATAACAGATCAATAATAAATAACAGGGTCGCCGGACAATAATTTACAATTAACTTTCTGTTTGTTTAACTATCCTTGGTAGTCAAAAGGTTAGCTGAAAAATATCCCAATGAAGTCATCTTCTATGCACTGAATTGTATCGTAAATTTATATAGGTATGATTTATTTTTTTAAGCAATCTACAGAGAAACAAACTATTTGTTTATAAAATTAATGTTCAATGAATAGTAAGACATATATTTTTTATTGATTCTTAAATAAAAAAATTCTCCAAATTAATTTGCGAGAGCACAAAATCTGTCAGGACTGTTTTTTTTGGAATACTGTTGATTAATAGCTAGATATAAAATAATTATCCAAATAGATTGGCACTCTCAGCAACAAAAAAAATAATGAAGGTAATATTGAAATGGCTAATATATAACTATGTTATATACATGTTTACTAATATCTTTTCCAAAGCATCTATTCAACTCCGGTCACCCTGTATTAAAGTTCTTTAGCAAAAATATAGCAAGAAAGGAAGGAACAGGGTAAACAGTTGACACACGTGACAATGTTCCCTTATTCTGCCTTTTCAATGTTTTCTACTCTTTCCTTGTGCCTGCGTATGGCCTCCTGATGTCTTTTGATTTGTTCCTCATGGAAGTTGATTTCCCTGTGAAGACCGTCCTTTAATTCTTCAATCTGTTTCTTTTGCTAAAACAATATAATCAAAATTATAATTATTATTGACGAATAATTTATTTTCTAAATCAAGCAAATGTACATAATATTTGAATGTCATAATTCATAATGTATGCCCTGATTTTTTTTTATAATTCTACATTACATTTTTAAGTTTCTTATTAAATAAATAAAGTACAGACAGGTATGTAGTTCGTCGTCGGTTCTATGAAACCTCTCACGTGCTCCAAACCAAATTTTACAAGGGATACAAAAAAACTGTTTAAATGTCCGCAGATCAATGTAATCAAATTCATATAAAACTTTGATATTTTACATAAATTTGAGTACATTTGTTTATCTGACTTTTAAACAGTTTTTTGCGTCTCCTGTAAAATTTGGTTTGAGCACATAAAAGGTTTCATAGAACCGACGACGAGTTGTTAAAATATTGTGACAAATAAATGAAGTGTAAGTAGAATAAACAAACACATGAAGAGATAAAGAAAATGATGTCATTGTTAATCAAAATACAATAAATTTAATATAAAATAGCTAACAATATAATTCTTACTCATTACACATGACAAACTTTTTTCAATTCATTAATATTGATTTAACAATCATGTTGACAACCATTTCAATTCTCAATGATAATATTATTATCTACTTAGTTACACTTGCACATACTGTCGTTACCTCATTTTCACTTTAGAAGAATGACTATATTGTTTTGGAATATTGCCATTGCATTACATATTATAAGTTTAAATGTATTTATACAACATTTATATAAGTAATAGTCAATCCGCTCTTTTAAACAGCTGTTTTTCAATCACATAATAAAAGGAGGTCAAAATTGTGTTTGCCCGAATTTTACCTGCTTATAGAAGTACTCCTCTTCCCGAGCTGCTTCCATTTTCCCAAAAGCCCCTCCAGCCTCTCTGATGGAACCTCCAGCCCCGCCACCTTTTCCAGCCCCAGAACCAAGATCGCCTAACTGGGAGTACATTCTGGAAATAAGACAGAAATTTTACATTTTATACATCTTAACGCAATAATCATAGTAAGATTATGCAATTCAAAGTAAAATGCTAATGACAATTATTATTTTCCATTAAAAAATCCCTTGCCTCAGAGAATCAACGACTGGCTTCCTCAAAGGACTTGACAAAGCGCGGTTCATGGTAAATAAAAATATTTTATTTTAGTTCCGGCACTTTAAAAAGAAAAGTAACACCGTCACAACTATCTATTGAAAATTTACGAAATCCTAAATAGAAATATAGCTATAAAATAGATATTTCACTACTGATTTGACAGATTATTGACATAAAAACATAGGTAATAAAAAAGTTGCTATGTTTAATAACTATTCGACAAATTAGTGACTTTCACACGCACTTCTATGAGGCAAAATATTTTGATTTAAAAATTTTAAGTAGCATTCACATTGCTTCACTTTGGATGATCATCCAGTTAGATAACATTTAAATGACTTACAAAAAAAATATTTAAAATTGAAAGTTGTTACAAAAGATTTTTTATATTTACATTCAATTATATTTAAATTTTATAATAATCTAATTGTCGTAATAAATTGGCATTTTTTTGTAATTTAATGTGTAATGGGCCACTTGCAGATTTTTTTTTTATTTCATATAATTGTAAATTAGTATGAAAGAAACACAACCACAATTTATTAGGTATAATTTTTCTTGCCCTATTTTCTTAGATATTAGCTTTTAAAAATTGGATTTTCTCGGAATGATCAAAAACGATATGGCGGCGCTGTGACGTCACGGAGTCCCATGTTTGTATGAGATTATAATCTGTGGTGCGAAAATTACTATGATTCACGGGACTCCGTGACGTCATCAGCTGTCAAAAACCATTGGAAGTGTTTTGCCAAACGTCAAAAATTTTGGGTTTTATTTTTGGAAATCCTCCATAATTTAGATATTTAAAAAATTATAACTGACATATTTGTGTTTTCCGACCTCAAATTTACTTAATTTGATCATTTTTATTAAAATCCCCCACGACTGCAAGTGGCCCATTTAGGCTTTTAAATGGCAATAAAATTGTTATTTGACATCTATAGAGTGTTTTGAAAAGTTTTTATTTCAACTTCGTGATAAATTAACAAAATCAGTTTTCAATAGATGTCTCTGTCTAACAATAACAATGAAATGTCAAACTAAATGTCAAAATTTATGTTTCGCGTTTTATCACGTTAAATTTGTCGGAAGTCAACGTTAATGTATATATGCTGTCGATGAATATTGAATTGATTTTAGAGGTAACTGGTGTATGACATGCTATTTAGGATATTATTATGATAGCATCTGTGATTATAAATTTCGTGCTAACCGTGTTATTATGTGCCTGCGCTCTTTTGGGAGACTATATAGGATTGAGGATACAGCCCAGCCACAGGCTAACAAGGGCCTTAGTTGATAATGGAGTGCACGCCCTTATAGGAGGGCTCACATGGCTAATAGTATGCGTTAACATCAATAGTAGAGCCCCAAAGTTGCATGATTTATGGTATGTGTTGGGATGCACTTTGTTGGCTTCTCTCATTGATGTGGATCACTTCATAGCAGCCAGGTCCCTGAAATTGCAGGTGAGGTTGATTGATTGAAGTAGTTTTAATTAGCATATAATATATCTCTGATGAAAATTCAAGTTTTAAAAGAATTTGGAAAATAAATATATTGAAATATTTTCAGGATGCAACTACTTTGAACGAGCGTCCATTGTTACACAGCACCACACTGGTGTTTACTTGTGGTGTGTTTCTGCTTCTCCTGTCCGTCTTGTATCCTTCTCTACAGTCATGGGGCTGGGTGTGGTTGGCCGCCAGCCTAAGTCATCATACAAGAGATGCTACACGTAGGGGTTATTCCTTCTTCCCGTGGGGAGAGACTCCCGCTATTTCTAGAAATTTCTACCTCATTATACTGGCCTTATTACCACAACTGATTGCTCTGTGCATGTCACAAACACGTTTGAAAAAATCTAGCAATATTGAATCATTTATTCAAATTGTATAAAATTTCTGTGCATAATATTTATACCATTCATTATTTTTATAAGCAGAGATAACTTGAAAGATATTGTTTCTCTGTGATAAAAAAAAATTGAATGCAGTTCGATCCCAGGTTCCAGCAAACTCCCCTTTCACGACACAAGTTTTTAGCTCATTGGTTGTATTTAGGTTTATAACAAAATCCAAATAAGTATATCTTTTTTAAAAGAAAAATATCTTATTCTACATTTTTATTATCATGTTTGCTTCATACAATCTCTGTCTTAAATATTCAATACGTAACTCAAGTCTTAAATGCAATTGAAGGTGGAAAATTATTTATTCACTATAATCTTTAAATAGTTTTTTTTAAATATAATTATTACATTATAAACCTACCATTTGTGCTTTTTTAAGCTATATATTGTCTAAGTACGGGTTATATAGTCACATGAGTCAAAGCATCTTTATTTTTCTAAATAACATTGGCTAATACTTCATGTCACAAAGTACCTATATGTTTAAATTTAAGAATATATTAACTTTATTTGAACTATTTTTAAAATTAGAATTTATTTAAAATGATCACCTATGGTTATGTGTATTTATGCAAAAAAATATACCTAATTATATATTGCAATCGGGAATTGGTATTTTACTCTAAGAAATTAATTGATTTTGAAAATACAGAAGACAATCTGTGTTACAAATTAAATTTATTACATTTTTTGCACTCATAAGTTTTAAAATATGCAATTATTTACAGTTTTCACATAGCCTTACCTTTTATTATTTAAATATTAAGTTCCTTTTAGTTTTATCAAAACAATATGAAATGTGGAATGTGCTTCTTATAGCGAACTGCATTGCTATTCTCCTCCGCTATACAAGGTATTCATTTAGGAAATAAAGAAATAAAACATTGTAAATATTGTTTCATTCATATAATTTAATTTTATTGAAATTATACCTAATATTAATTGACTGGAGAATTTGTTATTTGTTAATATTCTTACAATTTGATAGTATTATATCAATTATAAACTATTCACTATTATTCATCATCTTACCCTGAACGCATCACATATTTTTTATCGTAATCCTGTATCTGCAGCCTTTCATAAGAATAATGACAAACATCCATACTACAACAAACAAAATTAAAGTACATCCAATCCTATTTTATTCTGTCATGACTATTGTTTTAGTAAATTGCAATTTATAATATACATTTTTTATATCAAATACTCTTTCGTAACCAATACAGACAATATTAATAGAAATTTAATATATTTAAAGTGGTATCTTCTTCAGTAATAACCACTAGAATATATGTGGTAGGTATAAATGATATCCTGAGTAAGGGAATGCTTCACACAAGAAGATGTCATATATATTTTGATAGAGAAATGACATTCAAGAATTTATTTTGTAAATTTTAAACAAATCAATATATTATTTAAAGGAAAGAATCAACTCTAATAAATTGCTTAATTCATATAAATTTTATTGGTTTCTGGTAAGTGTTAAGATATGAATTTTCCAGTAAATAAGCAATGGAATTGTGCACTTGGGAGAAACTGAGTCACGTATTGATATCAATGTTTATAAAAATACTAAAGAAGGGTTACCTGCTACATTTGCATAAATAATTGTACAAAATGTTGAGTTTTTAGCACTGATTTCTTTTTGGTAAACCTTTAAAAGATGTGAAGTAATGATATGTATCGTATAAATTAGTAATAACACATTAGGACAATGTGATAATTTCAGAAAAATCCAGTCCTGATTATCAGGTACTATGTCTATGGTTCATTCTCACAAAACAGGCACTTAATACTATCAATATTATCATCCTTGTTTAATAAAGTAACACTCGCACTAACATTCAGCTAACTTATCTTAAGTATGAAATGCATTGTGGCAAAAGTACACCTTGTAATAGGCATACAACATTACAATCTAACATAAATAATAATTATAATAAATCTCTTTATTTATGTAATAAAAAACATAAATACAATGAGCGGGCTTCATATGCACTTTATAATATTACACGCAATTCTAATCTAACTTAAAACTATAATAAGTTTATGACACACAGCTTATTGATATAAGATTTTAGTGATTATTCCTGTGTTTTACATCTTTTAGAGCAGAGGTCGTCACACTTTTCTGGTCAACGGTCACATAGGACAATGTGAGGAATTGGATACTTGTAATTGTAGGTACAGTGTTCGCATTCAGATTTGTCACCTTTATAATATAATTTTGATTTAAAAGGTGACATCTTAAAATGAAGGTAGATTTGTAATGTAGGCCTAGCTTTATGTGATGGGTATAAATATATAAAATAATTTTTGATCAAGAAAAATTGACAAATTTTGGTGATCATTGTCTGACAAAATTATTGTTTTACGAGCTGTATGTAGTTTGACGACAGCTGTTTTAGGAAATTTAGATATCAAACAATTTAAAAATAAAAGTAATAGTAATTTCTACCGAGCATTTACAACACTAGCAATTGCGTGATTTGATTTGCGTGAAGTTTTGTATTTGTACACTTGCACTGAGTGATAAAATATTCAATAGACTATCATTATGGACTTATTTTTTGATATTACATATTTTTACATAAATAATTATGTTTTTATTCAATTACAAATTATCTAAATGACATTATAAGATTATTCACACGGCAAAGAAGACTTAGTAATTTGCTCCAGTTTTTCTCCATTTAATATTATATTTCAAACCATTCCAAAATATTTCTAGTATTTATTTTTCATTTGCCAAAGTTTGTATAATGATTTCTCTCATTTCATATAGGTATAAAAATCACATGTTTCATTAAAATAACAGCTTCTATTACAACACTTATCAATCATTACGTATCTTAAGTAATTAATAATTTAATTTACGCCATTATATCATTTGCATTACTAGATTCTGAAACATAAGAAAATAAAACATTACTATAAACATATTGTCCACAAAATGAAATATTTCAAATATCACAATGTAATAAATAAAAGAAATATAGAAAACAACATAATAAATGAAAATGTAGGAAACAGAAGGTGGTGCTAAAAAGAAAAAATGTTTTAATCAAACAAAATGTTATTGTCTATTTTATTAGTAAGTTTACAATACATTAAATATTTTATATATAGTGAAATGATATATCAAAATAGCTGTAAGTTGTTAAACAATATAAAACTATTTTCCTTGTACAATACAACATTCAACTAATTTCCTGGTTGTCACTCCACAAAGCAGTGGTGGTCAAAAGATCAAATCGATAACAATAAAAAGAGCATTATCTTGCAAAATAGTAATATGTGAACCCAGTTATTCCCAAGTTATTTCATTGGTTAAATTTCTAAACTTAACTAAGCAGAATGCAGATTGGGAGGATTTCTTGCGATGCAGTTGTTTGTTGAGAATTCAACTCAAAAAAGTTTTAGACAGATTATAGAGTTCCGTCCATTTAGATTCCAATCATGATAAGAAACAATAGTATCATAACAACAATCAAGTTGGGTGCACTCTGAGTTACTGTGGATGTGACTGACAATTCCTTTTTAACTCTTTTATATTTTTATGTATATCAAGAGAAAGATTTGTATTGCTAACGGATATAAAATTAATTGTAAAAAGTCTTGCAACAAAAAGAAAACTATAAAACTTGACAATAATTGACTAACACTGCTTTGGAATTTAGGAATTGTGTTATATAAACAAATTATGATTAACATATCAAAATACATAAAATAATAGATACCTAAATGTTTATTATGTACACAGTGAATGTTATAAAGATAGATTTTGAAATATAATATATTATTATTTACATTTTCTGATAAATTATTAATAGTAAAATATTTTAGTAACTCCACACACCAACACAAGTGTATTACTGATTGTAATAGTTATTCATCTCTAATAAATTTATTTATGTAATAATTCTCTAACGTTTTTTAAGGCAAAAGTTCATTTAGTAACGTGACATCAGACATATTATTAACATAATTATTTTATATTAATACAAAACACTCTTAACTTTTCACTGTTGATTTTATTAAACTCGAGCACTTTAGTCAAGTTAGCTTGACATTTTCAAGAGTTATCTTGAAAATTAGTATACTTAATTAAAATCAATAGTGAAAAGTTTACAGTGTTTTGTGATAATATCAAATAATATGTTAAAAATGTCTTTTCACAATGTGAACTCACAAAGCCTAGATCATTAGACATAAATTGTTTGTTTCTTTGTAATACGAAATAGATATAATTATTTGTAGTTTTGTATGAATTACATCATACTTAGGAGGAATAAATTTTAAATCAATTTTCTCTTCTTTTTAATGTTACAGCATTTTCCAGAAGTAGGGTAACCAGATAGAGATAACTCACTGCATACACAATGTACCCTCTTTATATAAATACAAAATAAGACATCCAGCTACTTCTATACGGGTGGAAACATCTTATTTCTGAATTAAAACTAAATTTGATGAAAATAAAAGAATACAATAAAAGAATTTAAAAAAAGTTGGTGATTTGTAAGACCTTATAAAATATTTTGGGTAATCGGTTTGTAAATAAATAAAGTTGTATTAAAGGATGTTGTATAAAAAATAATAAAAATTACATTATTTTTTCTCTTTTAGAACATGGTTTTATCTTGTAGTAGATATCAATTTGCTCTTTGTACAAAATATTCTTAAAGACATTGATGCTCTTTTACTAGTAAAACAGTTTGGCTCTTCTTACAAAACACTGACAGATGATAACATTGTTTATGATTAAACATTGTGAAATAAAACAATGTATTAATTTGTGCACGAGATAATAAATTGACAAAAAAGTACTACACACAACAAGTAAAACAATAATTAAAACATGTTAGCAAACAATTAAAAGTTAGTACAAGTATTTTAACAACTTCCAATTATACAGAACAAACAAACCAATAAAAAAAGCAATTAGTAAAAATATTAATTAACAACTTCTAAGCATGTACCTACTGTTTATTAATTACTTCAAGTCCCTAAAGAATTACTAAAATGCGGGTACACTAATAAAGTCGTTCCCAGGATTTTTTCTATGGGGGGGGGGGGGGGGGGGCAGCTAAACTCTTCTCAATGGAAAGGAGAAGGGTTCCCAGTAACATACATTTCAAATAGTTGGAAGATATTGAGCGTCTGTGATAAAATCACCCTTTATTTTATCAATCCCCACCCAATCAATAGATTATATTTAATATTAATATGTATTTTTGTATAAAATTGATTAAAATTAATGCACAGTAAATAATTAATAAATATCTGAGATGGCATTTTTCATCTAAGGTGACGCAGCTGCCCGTTTTGATGCTGTTTTATTATTTATTTTCTATCCAATCTGATCTAATCACCCTTCAATACTTCTCCCGGGAAAGCAAGGTAGATTTCATCAATTTTTTAAATATTTAGCAATGTTAAACATTTAAATGTTAAAAATGTTTCGTGATTACCACATTGTTTAATGCCAATAAAATCAAACAAATTAGAAATCAACCTTCTGCATTTATTCAGAGCATTATCGCACCAATTGCGTTTCCTTCTCCCATGACATTCCTAGAGATCTAATATGAATGTCATAGTATTGCAAAAGAAGGACGTTTGTTAATATTTTTATCTACTTTCATACTCTTTTGAAACATTTGGTGGGAGAGGGCAGCTGCCTAGGAGCCCCCTTGTACACACAGTTAAGTGGAATCTACAAAACTTGTGATGTGCGTAGTTATTTTAAATAATTAACATTATCAATTGATATATCACACAATATGTTTATTGTTTTGCCACATTGAAGGTGAAGGAGTCAAATGTCACGTGTGCTTATCTTAAAGAGAATATTATTATTTACAAATTACATATAGTTAAACTTGTTAAACACACGACATCTGCAAATTATTATTGTCACTGTATAACATTCCATACACAACAAAACACACTTATTCTATTTATTTATACATCTTTTCGTTTATTTACATTCTTTTCTCATTCATTCTTTGCATTCAATATTGTGTTCATCTATGTTCCATGGAGCACCCGACAAAAAAATGGTCTCCCTCTTTTTTCTGCAAGTTTTCGAGTGTTCTGTACAAGGCAAGTGTTTGAAATAATAAAGACGATTTATATCTTAAATTCAGCGATGAGGCTTGGCACTCATCCTGAATGTGTTAATTTTTGTTGGGACGGAGAGGACAGCTTTTAAATAAATTATATATTCTATCTATCTATCCATACCATCACCAATCTCCTTTAAAAAGGGTAATCAATGGACTCTCTGCATGCAACAAACATGTGGATCATCCTTTTGATTCCAATATAAAAATAAAGCATTCAGGATGGGTGGCATGCCTCATTACCAAATTGTTGATGTTAATTGTCTAATATGTGAAGTTTTACGAACACCTCTGGTTTTACAAGACACTCGAAACCTTACAAAAAAGAGTGGGAGACCTATTCTTTACTGAGGAGACTCCGTGGGTATTCGAAACATATTTGAGTTTAGTTAAGATGCATATTATTTAAAGTTTTAAAGATCGTCAGTCTTCTATCAAATCATGGAATGTGAAAACATTTATAAATAATTATCTCGTAACTCAAGACAATTATTGGCTTTAAACAACATCCCAACAATCAATAAATCAGTTCATTCATATATCATTAGATCAATCAATACATTACAATATCGTGTTGTACAACAAATTGATCGGTCATAAATTCTTACTCAAGATTCAATATGTAATCAAAGAACACTCGCATACTTAATCAATAATAATAATAATAATAATACAAGTATAAATTATTGTTGATGATTTAAATTGAGAAAGTCTTTGTCCCGTGGAATGACATTGTGTTTAAAATGTATCCACAAAGTTAAGCATCGATGGAGTTTACTGTCGATGCCATGTTATATATTCTAAAATCTTGCAAATGTTAAATTAATGCTCTTAAAAATAGACTATATTTAACCATCCATCTATACAATTATGCCATCTCCCACACGTGAAATAGTAAAGGCCTGATTTCATCTAGTGACCATACATAATGCCCTCTTTGTGACATACAAAGATGAGAATTTCACGATGGGTGGTATAACTTACGAAGATGTTTGAATTTTTTCACAAATTGGCTTTTTGATTGTCAGTGGATGTGAAATAACACAACAACATGTTCATTTTGTTTATGATTCTGACATTTAATACTAATTCATAGAGAATAAGACAAATTATTATTTGGATTTTATTTGACAAAACTTGTTTATGGTTCTTTCGGTGAAAGGATCATTCATAAAAATTATGTCGGGTGGTAATCTCTTTCATCAGTCATCACTAATGATTTATATTGATGAAACGTCTATGCACACCTTTTCAATTAGGAGGATCATCCAGAGTGATCATTGATAGTGAACAAGTCTGAATACTCCTTAAGCCGCTGCCTCCCCCCATAGAAAAAATCCTGAATACGCCCATGTAATATGTTTTCTACTATTTATATAATCATTGCGACATCTAAGCATATACAACAAACTATTTGTCTTTATCTGGGCATAATTTTTCAAAATGTTAAATTTTATAAATGATTTCAGTGGGGTTTTTTGTTATTTTACAAAACATTTTAGAATTTCATGTAATACATATCTACACAACAACAATACTGATTTAAAATTTGACTCAATTACCTAATCGTTTTTATAAATTAAATACATAATATACTTACTGTCTAGTCACTATATTAGTTCTACAATACGTATAAGCAGAAACCAATCGCATTACAGTGCATTTTTATTTTCAACAATATAATAATAATATCAATATGGTTTAATTTAAAACACTCATTCGAAATTGAATACAAGGGACTTCAATCTGATATTTGAAAGATATAATTTATATGAACACTTTATTGATCTCATTTGAGATACATCAGTAAGACTATATTGTATAAACATCCACTTGTTGGTTATCACAGTATGAACACAATTATTACGCCATATTAATCATAACAATAATAAACTATTGTTATTATTCACCAACTTGTATAATACTTTGATATTTAGGTTTGTTTTGTCTAAAATGTGATTGTGTGATTGGTGCCTGCTTCATACATCTGTGTGTGTGCAACGATAAAGGCCACATAGAATTAATATCTACATAGTGAATAGTAGGGCTACTAGGACAAGAATAGTGCAAGCTACAGGGTGTCTTGCAAGACATAAGGTGAGTTTGTAGATTGACAGATGCAGAAAGCAAAGGTATGTGCTGTTGAAGAAGATCAGGTGTGTTATGCAGAGAACTAGGAAGGCTCGGTGTTAGATAACAGTAAGGGACACTACAGCATTTCCAATGCACTCTACCTTGTGTGGGGGATGCTGTTAATGACTTTGTCTCCTCGTGGTTTGCAAATCCATTCTGCTTTGTTGACACCTCTGTATCTGGAAAATAGAACAAAGAATATTTTTGTAGAATAAGTATTAATTACCACACAAAAAATTAAATGGTCTCCTTAGAATATTGATTATTTATATCTATAGGTAGGTACTCACCATTATTCCAAGCATTGGACTGCAGTGAAACTCCATTGGCTTTAGCTTTGTCTAGAAGAGGATCTTTCACAATATATATGAGGAACATTATGGTGGCTCCTACCAGAGGAGGTATTCCAGACAGAACAAAGGGTAGAATATAAGACTTGGTGTGGTCATAGATGAGACCAGCAATAGGAGGGCCAACAGTTAGAGGAATAGAACACAACCCCAGGAGGAAACCAATAGCTTGAGTGCCTCCTTTCTGACCACACAAATCAAAAGCTACGGGACCCAATAAAGAAATGAAGCATCCATCAAATAATCCCATTCCTAGGGTGATGGCGAGAAGAACGTTGAAGGAGTAGGCGAATGGAAGGCACATGGAGAGCAGTCCTATGCTGTAGAAAGCCAACTGTTGAAGGAATATCCTGTTGACACGTGGGAGATCTGCTATGTAACCAAATATCAATCTTCCTAAGCCAGATGTAATGCCAATACACATCACAGGAAGGTTACTCTCAGTGTTGAATTCAGTCTTCACAAATGTAGCCATGTGGACATAGGGAATAAAATATCCAAACAATGCAGAAGGTATGGCCAGCACCCAGATGATATACCTTCTTCTCTTCCAGTTTTCTACATGAATAACTGATTTCAAAGCATTCATACAAGTTTTTTCTTCAGGAATTTTTTCAACAGGTTCTTCATCAATTGGTATCGGTTTAAATAAGAAAGCGCATAACATCACAAAGGAAGACAGAAGAGCTATAACTCGTAATGAAACTTCTAATCCAGATTTGCTAATAAAGTATTCCAGAATTAATGGCATGATTACTGTGAAAACTGAACTTCCTGATGTCACAATTCCATTTACAAGTCCCAGATATTTATCAAAGTAGTGTCCTAAGATGGCTAGAGATGGAGTATAGGCTAAAGAAGCTCCCAATCCATACATCAGTCCATATGTGAAGTAAAGAGCGGTGACATGGTGGCAGAGAAATGATGAAAGAAGCATTCCTCCTGCAGCTAGTGCACCCCCCAGTAGAGTGGTTCGGCGGAGTCCCATGCGGTCTGTGAGGACACCAGCAACAGGAGAAAGAAGGAACATAGTGCCGATGGCCAGGGAACCAACCAGAGCTGGAACAAAATACCAAAAAATGATAAGTAAAAGAATATTTTTTAAATAATGTAAGAAAGTGTAAATATTATCCATTGAACTTTCTCGTATGTACCTGTATAGAAATTATCAATTATTGTATTTCTAGAGAAATAGTAAAATATTCTATGAATTTTATAAACAGCAAAAGATTGCATAGGTAGGTATTATTTATATAATCTTTTTTTCCAAAAATGGTAACCAGAAATCAATTGTGCGTGTTTTGTGAAATATGTATACTTGGAGGTAGCCAGTGAAAAATTACAGAGATTTATTGAAAAATGGAAACTGGTCAATGAATGTTTTGTGATCTGTAGAATTGGGGTAATTAATTCCCCTCCGCCTTATATCAATAAATTATTACTAAGCAGTTTTTTTTTCAGATTAGGATAGATGAAAAAACTTGGTTATCATAACAATACCTTATATGTAAAAGATATATTTTTGTATTTTATTTTTAATGCGGCGGCAGAATTGCCATCCACACTCTCATCATTATACAAATAGATAAGTATCCATATGAATATATTATGATTAGTCATGATCACACAAAAACTTAAAAGTCTAATGCCGGGAAAAAGTCACCTTTCCAGATATCCAGGATATCAAAGGATTAGGCTCAAAACGCGGGTTCAAAATACCAGCATTGTGCCTGAAATATCTGTGTTCAAAAAAAATTCTATCAATATTACAAGTATCTATTATAATAATAATAATAAGAACACTTTATTGATCAGAAAAAAAAATCATGAGCAATTGGCGAGCTTATTGCCTGGAGGCAATATCTTCCAGCTAACCAAAGATATAATAGATTTTTTTTAATTTTTGATGTACCTATAAATTTACTGGTAATTTTTGTAAATTATTTATTAAAGATTTCGGTATTACCTCGGTTGCTGACATGATTAATAAGGTAGTTATATAAACGGACCTAGAATGCCAAATATTTTTTATTTCTCCTGCTAGTTCTGTATATTTACGGTAACTGCCGGTTCTAGAGATATTCATACAATTTACACATGTTCGACTTTTATTATTTTATTATATAGATAAACAACGGTATTTTTATTTATTTATTTTTATTAGTATTGTTATCTTATACAGGGGTAGTAAACCTGTGGTAGATGATTATTTAATTGTATGTCGTTTTAATAAGCATGAGGTCGATAATGACTGTCGCGATTATTCACTTATTCATACAGTAGGTATTGATGACTTTGATAAACAGAGATGTGACGTATTTCAAATAAAAGTATTTAAAATACAAATACAAAATACAAAATACGTATTTGTATTTTGTATTTCAAATACCTTTTTGTAAAAAGTATTTTGTATTTTATTTGAAATACTTTTTTTGAGTATTTTGTATTTTACACAAAATACTTTTACAAAATACCTTTAATATTATTAAATACTTTTGTCTTACACCTTGTTCGACTATTTGTAAACAGTATTTTAAAGAGGATTTTGAAAATACGTATTTTGTATTTAAATACCATTTTGAAAAAGTATTTAGTATTTTGTATTTGAAATACAAAAATTCAAAAGTATTTGTATTTTGTATTTAAATACTTTTTTGAAAGTATTTTGCACATCTCTGTTGATAAATATAAAAGTCTGTAATAAATTTGCCAATCCCTGTTTTTCAGTGTTTATTATTGTTTAACAATTGCGTGTTGAGAATATTTACTTTTTGTTTTATTTACGTAATACGATATAAATATATCCTACATAATATTAAATAAATGTTCATTATCATTCTAATAGTCGTGTTCCGTGGAACCGATATTTATATAGATAGGTAATTTCTACATCTCAACATCTTAAATTAACAACATACATTTTACATTCAGCGAAGAGGTTTGCTACCCATGCTGAATGTTTTATTTTTCTTGGCACGGAGAGGACAACTTGTATGTTTATTACATGCGGCTGGTCTGCTGGCTACGATACTTGTGGGATATGCCGTGATGTAGTAGTAGTCTTAGCAATTGGATAGATTCATACATACCTAATTATGGTTATATTTAGAATACCTAAGGGCGAGATTTCTTCTAATCATCCCTAATATATTATTTTTATCTTCTGCTCTTTTTAACGCTTTCATCAATTGAATATCATTATCAGTGGCGCTGCTGTCGTTTCAATCGTCTTTGCCCAAGTCAACGCTCTTATTCGAATCTGCTCTGAGTACATATAATTAAATAATGCATTACTGTATAATTGACCAATTACTTCGACAATTATTAATACTCGGTTATTAAAGACTATACAATTATTGCGACAAATTACATCGAAATGAAATAAGATATAACATTGTCTCCAGAGTCTAGACCTCTCATGGATTCATTGTTCTTCAATTAACCGATTAAGTATAGGTATGTATATTATTTTATGTTTAATAAAACTACCTACGCACAGTACAATGTATGTTAATTTACTTTTTATTGATTCTTGGAATATGTCTGTTGCATTTTTCGGCATTACCCAACAAATGTAGCCACCAATTACCTTTAAGGGTAGGGTGTAGCGCCGTAAGATTTCGTAAATGCGTTCTACGGTAGTAGATTACTCCCTCCGCGCGATCTACATCTTCCCTTTCCCCACTGTTGTTTCCTAGATACGAACTGAAATCTTACGAATTAATATCTAATAAGAATTCAGTAAGAACACTATTTAGTTCGTATATTATGATTATTATGAACAAATTTGCTTCTATAGACTGGAAATACAAATGTAGGTATAAGGTTGGTAGGTAATGCAACCAATCAAATTTTGCAGCCAATATAATTTCATATCAGTCAGTCTTGGATCAAAAAGGTTCGTTCATATCTCCCTCGGGTCCCTCGTTGCAGATGGATTTATAAAAGTATGTTAGTATTGATTCAATTTGATTTGGCATAATGCTGCGAGTTTAAAATCAAATTAATTTGACACGATAACATGATTTACTTTATATTCTTAATAATAGTAACAATAGTTATTATAATCAGTGGCCATGTCTAATATTGTTTCAGATAAAAGAAAAAACAATTTGGATAAAATAATTATACCATAATTCATTAAAAGTTGGTTGAACTTAATGGAAACAATTACTTCAATCTAAAATGCTAAGTATCAATTATTTATTAAATAAACTTTGTGTAGGAAAGGAATAAATAGTATTTTCGTTGAGAACTCATATAATAATTGTGTGTCGTCGCCGGATAGTTGAATTACCCCGTAGATTGAATGGCTACCTATAATAGGGCATAGACGGTTAGTTAGGTAGTTCTACGCAACTTTTATCAATCCTAGCGCCACAGTGCCGAATAAAGAAACTAAATTTCAATAATCGGGCCAATCGGGCTAGTTTTAACATGCAAGCTATCTCTTAATGCTAACAAAAAAATAAGACATTCAGGATGGATGGGATACGTAATCGCTAATTTAAGATGAGGACTAAATTCTGTAAACTTTCGTGTGCCAAGAAATGATTAGGTATTCGTAAAACAAATCATATAAAACATCTTCAATTCAGCAATAAGGTAGGCAGATAGATGTGACACTCGTCTTGCATGTTGCGTCTTGCATGTTGCGTCTTGCATGTTGCGTCTTGCATTATTGTTTTATTATCATTGAGAGGACGATCTATCTAGTATTGGTAAATCCAGTTCTTTCTCAGGAATCGGTACTTGAGACATCGTTCTTCAAAACAATTCGTTCTTAACATTCGTTCTCGTTCGTGGAATTTGTCACGCGATTTTCACCTTAGTCTCTTTGAAAATAAAGTATTTTAAAGGCCTTTTTCCCAAAAGACGACACGAAGATTTAAATCTTTGAATCATGTTTGTTACATTTGACACGCGATATAAAACCTTAATTCCTTTGAAAATAGAATACTCCAATGGCGTTTTTTCCAAAATAATAACACGTAGATTTAAATCCAAGAATCTCGTTCTCAACGTTTGACACGCAATATGAAACCTTAGTATCTTTGAAAATAGAGTATCTTAAGGTTTTTTTTTCCAAAAAAAAACACACACGAAGATTTAAATCTCGTTCGTGTTTATTTGCCACGCGATGTTAAACCTTAGTTTCTTTGAAAATATAGTACTTTAATGTAATTTTTCCCAAAAGAACGAAAAAGACCGAACAGATTTGGCATTGAGGATTTAGTTCTTCGAGTTAAGTTGAAGAACGAATACATAAGAACGAATATTCAGATTCTGAACAATACTAGATCTATCTATACAGTGAAATCATTCACAAGAAGTGGTGCACACCTGCATTGCAAGAACGAAATAGATTTTAATTGGTGTAATACTGTCGGTTCCAGTTCCAATAATCTGCCATTATTAGTACCTAGTAAAAATTCTATATTATCATAGTTACATTAGATTTTAACTGATAGTAATGGTCAATGGATAGACAGATTAATGGAATCGATCGGAGAATTATATTGGCACGAAGAGGACAGTTTGCATGTTTCTTACATGCAGCTGATCTGCTGGCTACCCCACTTGTGGGATATGCCGTGATGGTATAGTAGTAGTAGTAGTAGATCGGAGAATTGTTGAGTGATATTTTATATGTTATGGTAGTTAATTGAAACTTAATAATCTACGGAGAAGGGTTTGGTAAGGATATATGTATGTAAATGTGGTCGCAGTGGTTAATAAAGAAATAAAATACATTCTGGTTATTATGATAAATACCTATATTATATTTATTGTAATTAATCTGATAATTGTTGGTTGGAATATATCGAAATACAGAGATAAACTCTCTTTCTGTACATTGAATAGTAAAATCATACTTATGTCTATTTTTTTTGTTTTTTTTTTTGCAGTAGCCCAAATTTCGGTAGGTAGTTTTTAACAAGATTTAAGGAACGTTAGCGAAATAAAGCATTAATTTGGCAATATTCGGTACCTATTTTACAATTTTACTGCATTTTTCTTATTCAGTTCGATTATTCAAACACAATTTATATTTGTAACAATATTATTTGATTTTTAAAATACGATTTATTTATTTCAATATTTTTTTAACATTTTTTTCTGAAACTTATTTTAGCAGATTTCATTACGCGTCTAGCAGGATCTAAAATTTAAATTTGGTCACCCTGAGTTCTTAACATGGCCAGGCGATGATCGACTCGTCTGAACGGCGCATTATACTTGTGGAAAATGTCTTGACGGCATCCACAAATAATGGTTTATCAATAAGGGTAAAATAAGATACAAAATTAAGGTACCTTGCATACACAGTAATAGACAAAAACATTTGGCATTTTCAACTTTATGGATTGCAAAACGTATCGAGATTGATGAAGTGCTGCAATGCCAAAAAGGACAGAGAACTTTAACTTATTTTAGTGGAAAAGAAAATACTGCAAAAACTCGAAAGAGATCACAATTATCAAACATTTTATAACGTGTGATATATTTAATCTGAAAGATGACGCAATATAAAGGAGGTGTTACATCAAATAATCCATGTAGGTACAAAAATTGGCTGACACAGAAAAATAAAATCGATTAACACCCTTCTTACTAAACCAACTTATTAAACCTAACTATTTATTTATTTATTTATTTATTTCTATCATCAACGGCATTCAGCCTTTTACATTAGTAAGGTCTAAACATATTATACAATAATCAATCAATACAATAAAGCAAACAAAAAAACAACAAAATAAGATTAAACCTTAATTAATCAATAAAACACTAAAAATATTGGCGCATTCAAATATTTAACCAATATCAACTTCAAACAAACATAATACAATTGTATAGGCATTCATGGGGATACATACTATGGTGCGCAAACGCTACAAAAATATAAATTAATATCTACGCACATATAAGATGTATACTAATAAAAATATTTGATATTATGATAAAATTTAAACTATTATAGCTTTGATACGGATAGAGAATAAATTTTTATCTATAGAAGGAGGAAAATTACACACGTAGCATGAAAACTGGAATCCCCGTGTACCTATAATATTTATAATATTCTTATATAATAAATATTTCAATCCATTCATAAAATATTGTATGCTTATTTGCCCTCTATTAGACAGAATCGCTGGTGACTGGTTGTAGTAAGTAAAAGTATCAGACAATAAAGGATATAAAAATACCCTCTTTAAAAACTCTCATCCTTTGAGAATGATTCTGGATAATAAAATTACATAATAATATGTAATAATATTATTATTATCTCATTCAGTGACAAAGGTAATGTAGTTTTAGTAAGATAAAACCTTAACTTTAGTACATGGGTGGCCAACCTTTTCAGCAACCGGGCCAAATTTTAAAAATGATGTTTCCTATAGGGCCGTACAACAATATACCTACTCCTTGTACCTATGGAAAATTTAATAATTTTACTTCACTTTAAAATTTACATACTCCACATATGGAACATTTATTAATTTTACTTCACCTTAGAATTTCTACCCCCGTCCCCGTCCCCGTCTCCAAATTTTCAAAATGGTACTTATAGGAATTTGAAATGATTCAAAAGTTCTCGGTTTTCTTTAAGAATATTTTCTCGAAATAAGTCTTTCAAAAAAGTAACGGGTAGGTACTTGTACCGACTATTATTAAAAAAAAGTGTGCATATGCTTCGCGAGCCGCACGTGGGCACTCCGCGGGCCGCGGTTTGGCCACCCTTGCTTTAGCATGAATAAATGAACTATTATTGTTTGCCTTTGTGTTTCCTCATAATTTTTAATATTTGATAATGATTATTTCTTCAGTGAATACGGTTTGAAAGCTAGTTATGAATAATACAGCCAATGCACCAGGTAAAGCCTTCAACAAAGGCAAACGACCTGATTAAATAGGCGGTAAAGTTACATAATCTATAAGCATACCTATTATATACCTCGAATGAAAAACTTAGTACACGTAAGTACCAAAATTGTATAATATTTATTGGTACTATACTATGTGATTAATATGGCGCGTTTAGTATTAAGTACCTATAGTGAATTACAAAATCTAGATACGTATTCGTAAAACACCACGTATAAGACAATTAACATCTGCAATTCAGCGATGAGGTATGCCACCCAATCTGAATGTTTTATTTTTTTTATCGGCATGGAGACGACAATCTGCATGTTTATTATGCTGCTGGTCCGCTGGCTACTCCACTTGTGGGATATATTGTAAAGCTATATTATATTGTATACTATATAGTTTGTAGTTTTAGAGTTATAACTTTATAATCATAATTAAAAAATATCAATCGTAATTTTTTAAACGATAGACGCGATTGATTATCTATCCATATGTATGTATCATTTAACACATTTTTTAAATGTAAATGGGTCAAAATTTATCTTCAAGACCACCATTAACCATGAAAAATAAGTACTCTTCATAATTTTGGCGTAGGTACTTGGTCCAACTTACTCTAAAGCGAGTAAAATAGTTACAAAATAGCCAGACAAAGACCCCCACCTACACACAGTATGAAGATATCAAATTTCTAAACCAATACAAAACTCTTCATGTCATTCGATATATTGCTAACATTAAACCTACCCTACCTACTTATTATTAATAAATTAAGCCTCACCATGTTTTTCTACTTTCCACACACTCAAGTGTCTACTGCTGCCTGTCACGATATAATCTCTCTACTTATTAAGTAGTATCTACTTCTACTACCCCCTTACAATATTAGCTACTTAATGTAATTGGCTTGTCTCTACTCTACGAGTATTTTATACTTAGATATAAATAGACAAATGGACACAATAATTATTAACGCATCAATTATTGAAGTCCATGATAAAACGCCTAATCAAATCCGTCCGTCTAGCGACGAATGCTGGATACTTTAAGGCAGGGATGCACAGACTTATAGGGAACAGGGGCCACTCGGGAAGATTATGAGCCAAGGATGGGCCGCTATAAGAAAATTAACGGCATATCTCCACGGCAAATCTCACAACTGGGGCAGCCGGGAGGCTATGCCTAGATTATAATTTTAACTACCTATACCTAAGTCATTATAAGATGCTAGATGTCATTATATTATTTGGAATATTCCACAATATATTTTTTATCTAAATTAACCTGTATTAGTTTTTGTTCAGTGACATAATAAATACGTAAAATTATTGTGAAAAGGAAATTATAAACAAACTCATTTATTTACTATTGATAAAATAATTAATTACTTTTTGCACTAAAAAAAAACAACACTTGATAAGAAAGGTTAATATAATCAACTGCAGTTTTTATGTGAATAAATGCAGATATGTGACCCACCTTATCGTCGATGATGTTTGTTAATGACGTTTTAATTCCCAAATTAAGTCACACTCCAAATTGTCATAAGAAAAATGTTCTGTGAAAGAAAGTTTTTCAAAATGTAAAGGTTCCAGTGGAATAAAGGGAATGGAGATACGTAACCTGTAGCGAATTTAAAGTAAAACTTTGACGAGCGAACTATTCGATTTAACATTCCCCGTTATTAGATGCTGATGCTCAATTATTAAATCTTATCATTCAGGTTCCCAGGTTTAACTAAATACAAGAAAGAGTGTGTCAAATAAATAAATATAGTTAATCATCATCATCATCGCCCTCAACGCTCCTCTCGGGAGCACAGGGCAGAAACCAACCTCCTCCATTCAGAGCGTCTCTATGCAAATTGCGTCACCTCTTTCCACGACATTCCTTGCGCTCTGATATCGTTGTCATAGGAACGGTGTATTGTGAAAGAGGGACGCCCGGGCCGACGGAACCCCTGCGGATGGAAGAACAGTGCACTTTTTGGCCAACCATCATTAGGCATTCTCAAAACATGTCCCAGCCAGGACCATCGTCTCTCCTGTATTACGGAGATTACAGGTCTCTACTGGGTGCGCCGGCTCACAGCATCATTTGTAACATGTTCATACCATTTATCATCCAAAAGACACTTGTTTTCAAAGCTGAATATCTTCCGCTCTTGAGCCTTGGTTAAGTGCCAAGACTCACAGCCATATAGAAGGATTGGGATGATGCACGCATTGCACAAGCGGCATTTTGTCCTGATGCTGAGTCCAAACGCCTTCCAAACTTTGTTCATGTTATTGAAAGCCCCGCTAGCTGCTCCTATGCGGATTGGTAATTCCGACCGGAGATCACCCTCTGGCGTTATGGTTGCTCCCAGGTACCTGAATTTGCTAACCTGAGATATTTGGGAATTACCAACCATTAGTGGGGTGTGAGTACTCGTGCATGTACTATTACATATGTACTCCGTTTTACCAGCGTTGATACGAAGGCCAAGGCGCAAGGAATTTTCATAAAGAGCATTAGCGTTGCACTGTAATCCGTCCACAGATGTATGAAAAAGGGCTAGATCATCCGCATATTCAAGATCGTGCAGCACTCCCACAGACGTCTCACTGTTTTCACGCTGTGATAAAGGCATACCGCCAGGGCCCAGAATAGATTTTCTGAGCAGGTAGTCCATAATTATGGCAAAGATAAAAGGTGCCAATACACAGCCCTGCCGGACTCCAGTGGTGATCCTGAAGGTGTCAGTTGGACCACTTGATGTTCTGACAGAACATTCAGAGTCCATATGCAGGGCTTTGATCATGGTTACCACCTTGGGCGGGATGCCATACGCGGCCAGCATTTTCCATTTGGTTGGTCTGTGGGGGCTGTCAAAAGCTTTTTCGTAGTCAATGAAGCAACATGCAAGCGGTGAGTTGAACTCTTGCGACTGTTGGAGTACGCATCTGGCACAGAAAATTGCGTCCGAACAGGACTTGCCAGGCACAAACCCGCATTGTTGCTTTCTCAGAGATGCCAACACTGGTTTTTGAATGCGACTCAATATTATTTGTGATAGAACTAAATTAACTAACTAGTTAATCATATCGCTATTTAAAAGAAAACAACAACTACTAAACGCAGTATTGACGTTATAGAGAATAATAAGTCAGTACCTACAGTTCATACGTTATTATTCATCGTAGACTAGTTGGCTCCGTGCCAAGTGGGTCGATACTCTGTTGTCTAATTAGAAAAGTCATGAAAGGGTTCATTTACAAGTTTAGCGTTCTTTATATTATTATATTTTTAAACCACGTTGTTTGCAGTTTGTCATTCTTTGCAACTGTTCTATATTTACTTTCTATGATATAGTTATGAGTCAGACTTGCCGGCATCTATGATCCTTCTTTATTGATTCATGTTCAAGGTTTGGTTATACCTGCATATTATTATACATTGCAAATTATTCTGATATTATAGTTTGTACTAAATTTTAATATTTTATACAGTATTGATGGATACTGTGGTTCAATCAAAGACCTTTCCCTCAAAGCACGAGCTCTGCTCATATTTGAGGGAATGAATTGTTTTGCTTACTGTATAATTATAAGTAAATGATTATTGTAGTAAATTGTATATTTATCAATAATAAATATATTTGAATTTGAATTTGAATTTATAGTCTAGACAAGTAACGCAGGATACATTTTCTAAGAAAACATAATTAACAATCTCCATCGTAATGTGAATGTCTATAATAGTAAGTACGGAGGCGTCGACATGTTATCTGGTAGCTCTCGCGGTTTCAAATTCACAGGTGCTGAGCAACGATCTGATATTCTCGTAGTAGGTAATGTGATTGTTATCAATTTGGGTTTCTCTACATCTCAATGGTTTTCCTCTTCCTTCCTTCTTCATAATTGTGACACTAATATTCATGTTTTATGGAACAGTTAAGTAGGTTACGTTTAAGAAGCGAATGACGTTGATTGTTAGTGACAGCACTGATTGTTTATATGTATTATATAAATTATTGTTTCCCTATATCAAGAGCAGACAGACAACTGTTGTTACTTTTTGTTTTTTTACTGTCTTAATTTGGGGTGGGTACTTTTTTAATTTAAATGTGACAACCTTATGGGCTTTTGATAAAATATAAACTGTTAAAATGTGTAGGAACACCTGAAATAAGGTGATATATTATTGATACCTTCATTGTTTACATTTTTGTGTTCATGTATATAATCGTCGATAGTGAGCTGTTGATGATTAATAAGTATGTAAATAAACAATAACACAATAAACATTAATTGCTGCTTCACTCATTAACATTAAGATTATTGTAATTTTCTCCTTCGCTCCAATACGTAAGTTTTTTACATCCCATATACCTGACAAAGTCATAATATAAGGAACCTTTTTGATCGAACGCTTGTTTAAGACTGATTGATATGAAATTATTGTGGCTGCACGATTTGGTTGGCCGCATTATCAATTTTGGATTTGAATGTCTAGTCTATAATATTTATAGACTAGATTTATAACAAAGGTTTATAAAAAAACCCAGATATATCTTTACCAAAAAAAAAAAAATATATAGATATATATATAAAGGCCCTTGGGTTCAATGCGTCAATTTGGATTATATTATTGATGACGGAGAGTATAAATAACAACATTCATGCAATAGGAGTCATAAATCTAGCAAATGACTGAGGTGACTTATGATGAATCATCAAAAGACGAATTCTTCAACATCCTTCATCATAAGTACCTACCAAAGGAATATTTCGAAGGAGAAGTAGAACAGAAGATCCAAATGATCAATTTAATTTCAAGATCCTTCATCATAAGTACCTACCAAAGGAATATTTCGAAGGAGACGTAGAACAGAAGATCCAAATGATCAATTTAATTTCAAGATCCTTCATCATAAGTACCTACCTAAGGAATATTTCGAAGGAGACGTAGAACAGAAGATCCAAATGATCAATTTAATTTCAAGATCCTTCATCATAAGTACCTACCTAAGAAATATTTCGAAGGAGACGTAGAACAGAAGATCCAAATGATCAATTTAATTTACCTACCTACCTAAGGAATATTTCGAATATTTCGAATTTAAGTACCTAGGTACCTAAGGAATATTTCGAAAGAGACGTAGAACAGAAGATCCAAACGATGAATTTAATTTCAAGATCCTAAATTTTGGAAACAAATACATCGACTGTCCATAACTCTACAATTATAGAAATGTCTTATTATATTCGAGAAATCGTCATTTTTGTAATTTTGGTATACTTATATTATGCTATAAAAACACAACAGAAAGTGAAATGTAGGTAGGTACCTACTATAATTTATTATAATAATCGTACTGTTAAAGACATACGTCGTCATTGCTTCGTTCAATAGACCAAATATTCATTTGTGGCATTGAAAATGGGTGCATTGATTTTTTCCCTCCATACCTAAACATAATATTTAATATGATTTTTTTATTGTCATTAGTTTGTGAAATTGAAAGGATGGCGTTGATTGCTTGTATTACCAATTAAATTGTTTTTAATTTAAATACATTTTTCTATAAAATTGTATATTATACTGTGATCAATGTACAGTAAAGAATTAATAAATAAATGTAAAAAAAAAAACAAAAAAATGACTTGTTGATTTATAAACCTACTTATGATTAATGGAAATAACTTTACTATGAACCAGGGATGTTGCGAATATTCGCATCCGCATCCGCAATAATCGATGCGGATGTTCATGCGGATGCGGATGTAAGACAATTTCCGACAAGAAAGAAATGGGGCGGGGCCGGAATTTAACCAATGGGAACAAAAATAATGGTGACAAGATCCGACGCGTTTTTATTTTTGCCGGTTTTATTTTATTTTTGCAAATAACAAAGAAGAAAAAAAATATTTCGCTAAAAAATCCATAATATTATTGTAGCAACAATTTCGCCACATATTTGACAATGGGGCCTACCAACTAAGATAGTTCCTACTTTTTTTTCTATGACATCTTAAACATCCGCATCCGTATTCGCATCCGCGGATGTGAGCCTTCAAAAATCCGCATCCGCATTCACATCCGCGGATGTGTAAAAATCGACATTCGCAACATCCCTGCTATGAACTATCAATTCAGAATATATTTACGTTTTACAATGTACCCACCTACCTATCGTGAGATGCAGAAGATACCTACCACACGGTGACAGACAAATTATCCAATTATGCACAATGGAAACGAGCTAAACTAACAATATATAAATAATATTGATAAATGTAATCTAGGTACGTAGTTACATACTCAATACCTACACTAACTCGAATCTTCGTAAAATATTACAAGAATGACGTTGAGAACTTCTGCGAAATGACTGAGTTTGTACTAGGGAAAGTTTTGATATGAACGCACCACATAATTAAGTACCTATGTCGTTAGTAGGAAATGATTGAAATTTTCCTACAGCATCAAAGTTGTAGAAATATTTCTATAGTTTCAATTTCATGATACTGTTAAGCTGCAATTGATATGAAAAAAATCGCTCTTTTAATTTTTGTATAACAATATTTTAGAACCATCTGACTTTTACAAGAAAACAGCTTCCCACTTCGATGGCGATTTTCCGCACTTTCCCCATTATACATTAAAACTTATAAAATTTAACCATAATTTCAACTCTAATAATGTTAGTTTAATTCAAAAATGTAACAAGGGTCTCAAAATGAATTTATTAGAATACATCGCTATCCAAAAATCTAAAAATCTAGAAAAAGAAAAAATAATAAATATACAAGTACCCCCACTCAACTCTCCACTCACCCTCCTTCTCACTACCACCACCACCCCTCCCAGACTTCCCCTTCCCCTACTTAGTACCTAGCTTAAGTCTGTATTTTGTTTTAGTTTCTAAGTTGACGGCACTGACGATGGACTAAGTCCGAAAGGCCTCTGCCAAAATAAAAATTTATATAAGTGAAAGTAACAGTGCTTAACTCTTATCATATTAATATTAATACTTATTTCGCCTACTTTTCCAATTACACCTCTTGTGTGGAAAAATGTGTTAGTGTAGAAATTTAACCATATAAATGGAAGTCTCCAGACTTGTATAAGCTATCCGGGTGGATGGTGGGTCTCCTTCAATTTTCCAATTATTTTCAACATCCTACTTATCCACTTTACCTCCTTCCCTGGGTATACCCTCGACAGTTATTTTTAGAAGAAAGTACATAAATATTATATCTTTCGTCTTATAAAAAAATATCAATTGGGTAGGTAAATATTCTACTGGAAAAATGAACTTTTTTAAACACAAGTAACGAAATTTTTAGTGTCAATTTAGTGCATCGACGGTAATTTATTGAAACCTCGATTCATCATTTCACTTCTACAGTATTCAAGAACCTATTCTATAAGATATCTAATCTATAAGATAATTTACTATTACTACTATTACTACACCATCACGGCATATTCTACAAGTAGGGAAGCCAGCAGACCGGCTGCATGGAATAAACATATGCAAGCCATCTTCTCTGTTCCAACAAAAAAATTAAAACATATAGAATGGGTGGCAAACCTCATCACTGAATTTGAGATGTAAATTGTCTTCATTTTTTCGAACACTTACAGGACACTCGAAAACTTACGGACAAGAGTGAGAGACCAATTCATTGCTGGTTGATCCACGGCTTAAAGATAATTTACAACATTATAATAATAATATGTACATAGTCAGCTGTCAAACACGATATAGGAATATATACCTAAATATAAGATATTATTACATAGTGAAGAGATTCCTTCTAATTTTAGTTTGACTAATACATTATAATGTCCACACATACCAGTATTACCAGTACTGAAACTGATGCAATACTCCTAAGTCCAAACATCACACAATATGTACACTTGATACTATTTTCTTTAACTTAAGTCCAATTTTATTATTATCCTTACTATTGTTGGTAATCTATTGCTGCACTGGAGATGATGAAATCATTTTGACAATAATCATAAGTAAAGTTCATTGGATCTACTATTATGGATAATAAAATAGAATATACATTACATATATTTAGACAATTCACACAGATCGAACTAGTTCCAAACGAAAATATAAATCTTATATTATGGGTGACGAAGCGACGATACATATTTACACCAAACACATTCGTGTTAACACCCAGACCTAAAACAGTTTGAAAAAGCCGGGACCTCGTGATTCAAAAGCAAGACTCAGAGCAAACATCTGCGCCACACAGGTTGCCGAACGAATGGTTACAATTCAAAATCTAAATTCCAGCTCAAAACTGAGTAATTTATGATGATTCAGCGATAAGGTATGTCTTGACACTTATCGGGTCGGAGAGGATGACTTGCAAGTATATCACATGCAGTTAATACGCTGGCTACCCCATTTGTGGGAGATGCCGTGATGGTATGAATGAATGAGGTGATGAACAGCCTGAGACGATTCATAATATTGGGAGTCTTGTACAATGCTGCTTTGTTAAAAAGAAGTAAGTGTACGCACAAATTGTAAATTGTTGAACCAAGTATTAATCCAAAACATAAGTAGTTGGCAACTAAACAAAGAAATATGACTGGTAAAAATATATATTGAGGAAATAATGTTTTCTAAAGCGACAACGTGCTAAAATTATAATTAGATTTATTATTATTTAGGTAAGTATAAATAAAACATCAACATCTTAGAAACTTATGGCTTATTTTACGCTCGGTTTCTTTGAGGAAATATTATATATATTTCTCAAATTAACAAAAAATAATAAAAATTAGCATGCAGTATATTTTTTCTAACGTTTTTTTCATTTCTAGAGTGAAATAAATAGATAACAACTTTACAAAAATAGGTATCTAAGTATATTTATGGCGATTTTTTCAGATTTTTTTTTATTTTATTTTATTTATTCTATATGGATTATACAGTTGTAACAATAAATATAAACAATTAATTATAACAATGAGCAAACCAATTATCCCTTTCTTAGCAACTAATAAACATAAATTGAGGAAGGTACCTACGTAATATAATTTTATGGAAAGTAAGAATTAGATATATATTCATTAATTTGTTCACACTGTTTACAGAATATTTTTTTGTTAATCAATGCAATGTTTATGTATATATGCAAGTGCACACTTAAAACATACCTAATACCTACTAATATATCAAGATAAAAATACAACGAACTCCGCCGATGCCGGTCCCAAGCCCGGATGCAAAAGGAGGAGGGTTCTTAGGTGAGGTCAGCAGCCTACCTGAGGTAAAAGAAACCTAAGCTCACAGATCGGAAAGAACAGCCTCGGACACTGCACGGATCTGCGGACAGACTAACGCAAGGAAAAGGATTAAACGATTTCGGAAAATTAATACAACAAGGATCGCATGCTGGAATATAACATCCTGGAATAAGAGAGACCAAGAAATTATAATAGAAATGAACACCCATAAAATAGATATATGCGGCCTATCTGAAACCAAAAAGAAGGGACAAGGCACCTCAAAATACTCAAATTATATATTGATATACAGTGGGAAAGAGAAGCATGCAAGGGCACACTCAGGGGTTGGTATTCTGTTGCATGAGAAGTACGAAAATAATATTGACGATGTTGAATACATTAACGACAGATTGCTTAAAGTACTGATCAATATCAATGACACTAAAACCCATATAATCAGTGTTTATGCACCAGATATCACAAAACCTATTGAAGAAACAGAAGGATTCTATGAAAAATTACAGAATACATTGGACAAAATACCCGAGTCCCATAAATTAATATTACTTGGCGACTTTAATGCTAGAGTTGGAAATGAGGTTTTGAATGGAATCAAGCAACGGTACAATGAAGATATCCTTAACCAAAATGGAGAAATTCTGATAGATATGTGTGCGAGAAATGAACTAAGAATAAACAATACTTTTTTTCCACATAAAATGCAACATAAATATACTTTCCATAACACCAGAGGTGAAAAATCTATGATAGATTACATAATAACCAATAGAAAAATCCACCCTACACAAATTCTTGATATTAGAGCCTTAACATCTGCAAACATTGGTTCTGACCACCATCTCATCCTATGTAAAATAATAATGAATCAACCGAGGAAAGTGACAAAGAAACCAAAATTTGTAGAAAAGCTCAACATAGAATCTCTAGATAATGACAGTACAAAACAATTATACGCTAACAGAGTCTCTGAAAAAATATTACACCGACAGATAACGGAAGGTGATGATGTTGAACAAGCATGGGAAAAGGTAAAGAGGAATATTAACGATGCCGCCTCGGAATCCTTAGGTAAAAGGAAAGTTAACGTTAATGGAGTGAAAAACACCAAACCATGGTTCACAGAGGAAATAAAACTCTTAGCGAAAGAAAAAAGGGAAAGTTACCTAGCATATCGAAGCAATCCATCATCAGACGAATACCGTAAATACAAAATCATTAGAAATAGAGTGAATGGGGAAATAAGTAAAATTAAAAGAGAACACTGGATAAAGTTTACTAAGGACATGGAACGGGATCTGTATGGTGCACAAAAGAAGGTGTGGAAAATGTTAAGCAAACAAAAAAAGCCCATTAATGAGTACACACAGTGCAGTAAAATATCAACTGCAGAGTGGGAAAACTATTTTGAGAATTTATACCGTAATGACAGCCAAAGACAAGGTATAATAATAGACAGACCCAATACAAACGATGATACCAGCCTTTCTGAGTCACTCGTCAAAAGCTCCATAAAGAAATTGAAAAACAGAAAATCCCCAGGAATAGACTGCATACCCAACGAACTTATCAAGTATGGTGGAAACAATCTCTACAGTGAACTGACCAAACTTTTCAATAAAATTCTAGATACACCGACAATTCCTGAAGAATGGAGAACAAGTATTACCATTCCAATTTTCAAAAAAGGTCTAAAAAACGATCCCGGTAACTATAGAGGAATATCACTGCTTAGTTCTGTTCTCAAACTTTTCACTAGCATCCTCAAAATAAAACTAGAAGAGAAAATATCCAATAGGGAGGAACAACAGGGGTTCAGAAAGAACCGATCAACTACTGACGCCATATTCATACTACGACAAGTGAAAGAAAAATCAATTGAATTTAATAAGCCAGCATATATGTGCTTTGTCGACCTCATAAAGGCATTTGATAGGGTATTGCTTAATGACATCATAAAGATCCTGTTAGAGAATGATATATCACCTCCAATCATACAAACCATACAAGATATAAACAAAGATAGTAAGACACAAATTAAAGTAGGGGGCGAATTGTCTAAGCCAATACAAGTTGTGGCAGGAATCAGACAGGGTGACAGCCTGAGCCCTTTTCTATTCAATTTAATAATGGACAAAATAATAGAGGAAGTGGTGTCACTGGGACTGGGCTACAAAATGGGAAATAAAGATGTAAGCGTATTGTGTTATGCCGATGATGCAGTCTTAATAACTGAATCAGAAGATGACCTTCAACGTCTACTTCACAAGTTTCACCTAGCATCCAAGAAATATAATATGAGTATATCGATTGATAAAACCAAATGCTTAACGATATCGAAACAGCCTATTAGATGCAAGTTAGTTGTAGACAATAAACCTATTGAGCAAGTAGCAAAGTTCAAGTATCTTGGGGTGGAAATATCCAGTCATAGCGATCTATACAGCGAAGTAAGAGAACAGACAAATAAAGCTTCTGTTACAGCCGGATGTTTAAGAAATTTGGTATGGAGGAATAAACACATGCGCATAGATAGTAAGGTACGCATTTACAAAACCTGCGTGAGACCGATAATGGCATATGGCGTTGAAACGCGAGCAGACACCAACAGAACAAAAAATCTCTTTCGTACTTCTGAAATGAAGACTCTACGTGCAATCGCGGGAAAAACGCTCAGAGACAGAGTCAGAAACACAGAAATAAGAAAAACCTGCGAAACTGAAGATATCGTTCGGTGGAGCAGAAAGAGAAGACGGTTCTGGAGGGACCATGTGGACCGCATGAGTAGCGAAAGATTAGCCCACATCGCCGCGAACGAGACTCCACTAGGACGCAGATTGCCGGGAAGGCCACCCAAAAGATGGAAGGATAGTTGGTCTTCAGCGTCGCAAGAGGAAACAACTTCCGGGCAAACAGGTCAATGACCTACTGCAAGCAGAAGAAGAAGAAGAAGAAGAAAAATACAATAAAATTCTTTATTCAAATAATATATGGGTAAGCGAGAAAATGCTTGAAATAATGTGCTAACTTCACGTCGTTTGCTGGCTACTAAATGTTCCACCGTTCCTTGAAACTATTTCTATCTCTTTCTTACTTACACATGCATAGAACACAGCAGGAATAGAATGTCTCAGATGTGACAATTTTGTGAATAGTCTACGGTTTTCTAATAATATAATATTATTAATATTATGTCCATAGTTGTAACAATAAAATTTTCTAAGCCGCTGCCCCCTCTCGAGAAAATCCTTTGTGCGTTCAAATGCCAACATAATATTTACGAAAGGATTAAAATGTTAAGATATAATATGGAGATTTGTTTCCAATAAAATAAAATGTGTAGTCAGTCATATGGCAATGACATTGGCGTTTATTCTTGCACTTTCTTTGTGTACTGTAGAATCAAAGTACATGCATTGATCTTGAACCTTTGGCACGCAGCAGTAACATTATGTCCATAATACATATTATTAATATTACACGTACAACTCACAACACAACTCACTAGTCCACGTGTTGATAAACAATAAAGGCATGAATAATAATTAATTAGTGGATAAACAAACCGTATGAATAATAAAATTTAAACAAAGGTAAGTCACAATATAATACTATTGTATTAGATGACAATTTTATTATGTAAATTTGATTAAAGTATGTAGGTACATGATTAAAATAAACAGGAAATAACATAGTTACGGAGAAAATAAGACACGTGACTGCCTAAAAAATACATTTTGGATTATATTCTCATTGTTTTGTTATTAGATCTTAATGTTTGTTATTCTGTGGTTGAGATAAGTGGGAATGATAATAAATTCAAAATTTATTATATCGCACAGTACCAACGCAAAGATGTTTCTAAAATAGAACAATAAAATTTCGATGGAACGACAACAATAGCTTTTTTGTTATGACTTCTATTCTATTCCATCTTTAAAGGCCATCCACTCGTTTACGAGTGATCAGGTTGTTATGACTTTGTGATAATAAATGTTCTGTATATACCAGAGTAAAATAGTCATTGGTCGACAATAGGTTTATTAAGTATTAACTTGTTCCGGGCTATAAGGCCGTGGTCTGGTGGGCAGAAATTCTCTCGACGTTTCGCCTACAATTGTGGTAGGCATCTTCAAGGTGGGAGGGGGGGGGGGTTGTTTGACCTTTGAATATCTAGTTGACCGGAGATGAGACGATGAGGCAAAGGGTGGAGTCCTCTTCTCAGTTGTTGTCTCAGTTGCATTTCTCTATAAAATTGTATGTATATGTATCAATGTGCAGTTAAGGTTGAATAAATAAATTAATTAGTTTGTTCGAAATGTAAGAGACATGTATTCTATTTTCAAAGGCCATCCACTCGTTTACGAGTGATCAGAGGAGACATGTATTCTCCTGTCAAATTTTGCCTTTACATTCCTGCTATTTACGGGATCCTTACGGGGGTGCTGCCTCTTTTCGCCCCTATCCATGTTTACGCCAATGGTATGTTATTTCTCGATTTATTTATCGCCTCATACAAACGAGAATAATCTGTTTTATCGCAAATACTCTTGATATAAAACGCATTTGAAAGTATCGAATGGAATAGTGATAAAACAATTGATAAAAAATCCAATTTTAAAATAAACTTCATAACTTCGTTAATCAGTGCCTATAAATTATAGGTACCTACTTAATAAATTAAATTATATCACCACTCTCGTAACGAAAAATTATAAATAAATATAATAAATTTCTCAGTAAATGTAAAATAATAAATTTATCTTTACATGACAGTAAATAAATTACATGCGACCATATAAAATTAATAATAATTTATAATATATAAATATTTTTATTTGATACTTATGTACGAATTCGCAACATTTTAACGAGTACATAAATATTTTGTACCTACTTGACATAAAATATTATTTGATAACACAATATTATGTGCAATAAAACTTTAACTTATTAGTAGTAGCTAGTACCTAGGGTCAAAGACGAATAAAATAAATTCATTATCAACTTAAGGAATTGTCTGTTGCTAAGTATACAACGGCCAAAGGTTGACGACCACACTCTATTAATTTGTACAATGACATGTAGGTACAAAACTATTGTGCTAGAAACACGAACGTCAAATCATTTGGTTCCTAAACTATTTTAAAAGTATAATATCACTAAATATTAATATTAAAGGCCCTTTGAATATTTGTTTATTTATAAATTATTGAAAGAACCTCTACACATCCGAATATCTCAGGAGTTGAAGACTTCTATTTATCCGCATTTACAGATCCTCCTTTTTCTCATAGAGGCGGCTCGATGGGAAAACAAGGGGCAGCCTCTTCATGAGAATATTCTGCTAAAATTAATTTAAGAAATCTCGTATGTAAGTATTGCTGTACCTCTTTCTTATTTTAACATTACCGCATTATTTCATAACGTTGTTCTTGATTGGAAGTGAAAAATATTGCCAAAGGCAATAAGGTCTCTTTTTATGAAAGAAACATTTATTTATATTCAATGAAAAGTTTACTTACTGTTTTTTTATTGTTAATAGAAATTCAAAAATTGTAACAAACGCCGGGTGTTAAAACTAATAGACATCACTATTGTACTTGTAATAAATCATTATTGATAAATTTTATTATATTATATTCGCCTATTTAAACGACTGATAGAAAATTCAGACTGTACGTTACAAAAAATACAGAAATGAGCGTTCAGAATCACTGACTGAGCGACTATATGTGAGCGACTATTTATGCCATTTGAGTGACCATATAATTATTTAGGTGACAGCATTGTAGCGAATATATAAATTAATAAAATCAGATAATACATTTAAGATGACTTGCTTATAAAATCTAAAAATATTGTGGAAGAAAGGGTGGTTGGAAGCCGTATAGTATTTTAGATCAAGAGATCACGGGTTTGAACCTCGCTGCTGATTTATTCCATCCTGGTGATATAAGCATTTAGTTAACTGTGAGTATGTATTTAGGTTTATAAATATAAGCAATTCATCTAAAGAAAAATAGTAAAAAAGAGCATAAAAGTGCCCACACTTTTTAAAATACATACGATAAAAGTTTAAGAATGTAAATTTAATTGACTACCTATCTTAGAATTTTCTGTCATTCACTCGATATAGTCGCTCAGTCAGCATTTTTCGTCGTTCGTTTAGAAGTTTTAGAACCTATTTTCAGTCTAACTGTGGCTCATTTTTTGCAGTTCGCTCACGAATTTTGTCACACAAATAGTAAAATAGTTAGTTCATTGTTGGTCGACCACTCGTTTTTCCCCATTTTAATTTAGTTTTTATGTTTACATGCGTGCTCCAGAAATTTTCAAATCTATGGCTATTTCCTGATTAGGTACCTACACATCACTATACCAAATCCTGAAAATTATTGAAGAAGATAATTCAAAAAGATTTCAGTACAAAAGTGTAAAACAAATAATATATTATACATATTAAGTCGATATTAAAATGAATTCAAATTAACACGAATTAATTTTTTTCACGAAGAATCCTGGTTTCTGACGAACCAAAATATAATTTTAAAAAAATCATGCCGAGCAATGTGCTTGTTTCGTAAAAACAAAGTATTTAGATAAATTATTGATCGCTGGAATTATTTCTCGGAACACTCCATTCTGTAATTAATGAGACAAACTCATTTTACACCATAAAACTATTGCCCATATTTTGAAAATAGTATATCTTTTTATGAATGTGGTGGTAGATATGTAGTGTGCTTGTCCATGAACGTCATTCCCTGGCTACCCCAAACCTGACAAATAAGATTGTTGAAAACATATTTTAATTTTATACTCACCAACTTTACTCGACGCCTCGGTATCGCCTTCCTTTTCCAGCTTCTCATGAAGATGTTTGTGGATGACACCGAAAGTGTTGATGACTCCGAAAAGGATTCCATTACAGAGAAATGATCCAATCATTACCATCCATGCTCTGACACCTCCATCTGGGGGCTTCCTTGACTGCACCATAACTTCTTTAGGGAAATCAGTCACGCTGCTGGATACATTTTGTATCTTTGGACTGATAACATCTGTACCACGACCAGAAAGGAGCCTTCCATCCAAGAAATCTGTGTTTTCCATCGCGAAAAATAGTAACACAAATAAAGATTAAACTAAATATGCCACTAAAGAGATGATTTAAATGTACTTGTATACTGATTTTGGATTCGATTCTCCCGATTTAAAAATTAATATTGTATTATTAATTATTTTAAATGCTTAATTTATATTAAATTATAATTGTAAAATAATAAATTATAAGTTTTAAGAAGTTTGCCAAAGTTATTACTAAGAAAGTTGAAGTATATTTTAAGTACGCTTTTGGTTGTAATTATTTTTACAATCCCATATTTTAAATAGTTATTATTTTTAGAATGTAAAGTAATTATTAGGTTTATTTTAGTCTACGATTTATTTATTTACGATTGTTATTGGTTAGGAACAAAATAATAATTTTAGAAACTAGCGTGTATTAATATTATTCAAAGATTGATACCGGAATGTGTTGGAGAGAATGGAAAAGTTAAAAATAAAATAATGAAACGCGAGAAAATTACGTGAAAATTTATCAATAGTAAATATTTTCAGGTAAACATTTAGCTAAAATATTACCCGATTTATTTATTGATATCAAATTGTTTGTATTTTTTGAATAAATATATACTAAATTCAACAATTGTCTTGTAAGCATTGTTTTTAAAATAAAGTTTTTATTTTTGTATATTAATATAAAATCAAAATCTCCGCTAGATTAACACACGAATACAAAATTGACAACACGGAATAAAATTTTATCAATTGTTTATAAAAGTTAAAACACAATTTAATAGTAAGTTTTGGCATAAGATAATTTTGTAACATGTGTTAGTTTTTGTTATTTATAATGAAACCGCGTGCATGTTCACAAGTTTTAACACTGACCACTACGAAACGACGCCCTAACAACACGCAACTGAGCGACTGACCAATCGTCATGAAATTGCCTAGAGAACTCTGAAGAGTACAGGTACGGTCTTAGTACTGTAGGCTGAACACTGAAATCTGAAACTTATGATCTATTTAGTAAACTGAATGTGGCGCCCGCCAGGTCCGTTACGAGAATAGAATGGTGCTTATTTTTTATAAATTAATATTTATCGCTCAAACAATACACCATCCGTTCAATAGTTAGCACGCAGATGTTAATTAAAATAATAAATATTATTAAAAAATTTGCAAGTAATGCTCATAATGTTCGTCGCTTATATTGATTAGATATTTATACAGTATGTTCACTAACCTAAATTATTGACATCAACAATACAGATCTTGTTGGAAACATTATTACAGCTCTAAGCCAATGGGATTCCAAAAGAAAAATTATTTAAACAAAGATTAAAAAAGACAGATTTTTTTACAATAGGTACTTACACTTTCAAGCTCCCTAATGAATTCCGTGTATTTCACATGAAATATATCGATGGTTTCCCCTTTCATGTATGGAAAGAGGTTGAAAATCCGTAGTAAAAAACCTACCAATATGGGGTCCGCAACTAACCGTTTTCAAAATATAAGATGTTGTATTGTAATTTTTTGAATAAAATTGACTACAATTTTTTTCTATGACTACAATTTTTTCTATGACTTTGGAATATGTATAAGTAGGTATATTGTTTTCAAAATAGTTTCAAAAAGAAGCAAATGGAGATAAAATGAATGGTCGGGGATAGGGAATGCAATCTCGATCTCGCGAGATCTCGAGTAATTTTTCGAGATTTAATCTCGAAGCTAGGTAATCTCGTTTTTAAAATATCGTTCGAGATCTCGACCAAATCGATCGAGATCAGAATCTAGATCGAGATTGAGCGCGCATGAAAAATGTACGTGTTCATTAAGGTGTCCCTTATTTGGTCGAAAAAATTTTTTTTTCAGTTTTTGAAACGCATACCCTCTAATTGTGTTTATTAGTCTACTACTTACCCGAATACAGAATTTGAGCTTTCTACGTTGATTGGAACCCGTGCCGACAGAGCCTCAAAGTTTTAGAAAAAAGCTGCTTAAAGCGTCTTTTAAATTTAGCTGTAGATCATCATTTAATATCACTATATTAGCTAAATATTGATGAAAACACAAATTTATATGGAGCTTTTCTTAAAATTATCAAAAAAAGTTATAAATTTGATATTATTTAATTTATATATATCCTCTAAAAAGTCTCTTTTTACAGTCTAGGTACATTTTTCTATGTTCATGCACACAACGTCATAAGAACTGATTCTATTCTTTGTCTGCGGTTATCAAACCATAAAAGCCTTGAATTAGTTTAACAGCTCTTTCAGCTGTGTCATTCACTGCTTTTAAGCTAGATATCTTTTTTTAAGTTTCCACAAATGCCACGATTTCTTTATACGAAAATACACTTCTTGAAGGAAGTTGCTGTCAAGTTTTAGTTGTGAAACTAAATCTTTGCTCTTGACGGATACAAAATAACTCAATTTTTTTCCTATGAAAACATAGACAATTTTTTTTGATCAATTTTTTCCTATGAAAACATGGCTACTTGTAGAATACATAAAAAGAACATGGTATAACATATTAAATAAATTGAGCTCTACTACCTAACATATAGAGAGCCAGGCATCTGTTCCTTCGATTGTTCATATCTCTTACCGAAATCACCAAAGTTTTCTTTTTTGTGAGTTTCCTACAGTGGTCCCTTTGGTCTGCTCATCAATTTTATCATAAAAATTAAAAGGAGGGCTATTTTTTTTGACAAATATCACTAAATTTTGACTGAACTTGTTTTAAGTCGCTTTAGAAATCAGCTTGTCAATTCTTTCGTTACCATTCAATTTTTTAAAAAAACACAAGTCTTGATTCGGCGCTTTCAACACCAAACAGCATTCAAGCAAGGAGTTTACATGAACTACCACAATAAATAAACAAACATCTAGTAAAGTTTCCTTGTCCTTAGCGCCCATTTTAGACTGAGACTGCATTAAACATATTTTTGAAGAGTAAATAGCTCTTGTCATCCATCGTGCTTGATGCATTGCGCCAGTAGATCTGATTTTTAATTTTATGTGGATCCCAGAGGCTCTCTCAGGTGTATCAAAGCTGTGTAAAGCAGCAGGTGCCAACAAGCTCTCTGAAACCATACGCATTAATCTCTTTTCCTCATCTGCTAGGTTTTTCAGCCTTGCTTTTTTCAATTTCAGCCATTTTTTTTGTCAACACCCGCTATGCATCCTGTACGTCTTGGTTCTCTTTGCTTTTACAATAATTTATTTTCTTCTTTGATTTTTAGTCTTTTGAGAGCATCGGCGAATACAATATCGTATAAATTATCCAATTCATGTGGAAATTCTCCTCACGGTGCCGATGAAAATCCTGAATCTTCGTGCTATTTTTTGGCAGCTCTTTCCAGACCTAATAAAAATTCCCCGACCTCTTAACACGATTATTAACAGCTCTATTAGGTATTGTAGCCTTTTCCCAGAATGTAATGCATACGCAAATGACTAGATTTTTGCTTTCACTAACATTCAACGTAATATCGCATATGTCGAAAGACAGAACTGCGAGAACTTGACGATTGGACGGTTATTTTGCACCTCTCATCTATTGATTAACTTCACCAACCAAGAAAATACTTTTTATATTACTTCTTAGTTCTACTGACATCTTTGAAATATAAAAAAATCCGCGGTAATTACCAGAAAAACCGAGCCTGAGTGACAATAACAGTGGGCACTCACCGCCCCTGGGAAGTAACTTGTATGAAGATGTTTACGTGCAAGTCGGCACGGGTTGCACTGTTCCGAATAAGATAAAAATTGGTTTTTGAGTGTTTTAGGACCAAATGAACAAAATAAGAGCCTATGTGTTGTAAAATTAAAACTTTGAAAAATAAGGGACACCCTAGTGTTCATCGATGCGCAACAGCGTGCTGACTGATCTAAGCTATTACTATTAAAATATTAGATAGTTAACCAAGTGAAATATGTCATAAGAATAACTCAAGCCAAGTATATATGGACGTAATTACAAGTAGATTGGCGGTATGGCGTTACTTAAAAAAATCTGCGGAGACTGCTAAAATGCAAGTTGTGTAGTGTTAATCGTAAATGTACAAAAGGTTCACCAACAGGCTTAAATATACACTTAAAGTCCATTCATAAAATTGACACCAAACATTTGAATGTGAGCCGAAATTTCTCAGCCGCCGGATATATTGCTACAGATATTAGGTGCCGCTTAGTTGATGACACCTTGAACACATTATGCTTCCTGAGAAGTTATTTACAAAACAATAACATTTATTTATTTTTGTTATATCTCTTCTATTACATTCCCCAAATTTCAGTGCACTAAATGTTGTAGCTTGCTGAGTTTGTATAGTGTAAACGCATATCTGCCTTTAGTGCACTAAAATTTGGAGAATGTAATGGAGACTCAACACTTAGGTAAGTACCTTTTCTTTAATAAAAGTTGATTTTTTAAATTTTTCTCAATTATTATTGGGTTTTATTTACAAAATTAAAACAGTTTCATAGGTAGGTAGTTTTTATTCAATTTAACATTAATTTTGGAACAAAAATGGTAAACTTATTAAGGTATTTTTAAAAAAGTAGTCTAATCTCGATTAAATTTTTTTTATTTATTTTATTTTATTTTTTCATATCGTCCTTAGGTCCTTATATTGCCGACACTTGGACTCGTCAAATGTCAGATCGAGATCTCGAGAAATCTCGTCGAATTATTTGACGAGATCTCGAATGACTCAATCTCGAATTCAAATTTTAAGACGAGATCTCGATTCGTCAATCTAAGTCGAGATTGCATTCCCTAGTCGGGGAAGCATATCACCAAAAATTTATTGAATTATGAATATTTGTGAAAAAATACCAATGGTCTTTATCTTTTGCTTAAGTATCATTGGTAGATTTTTTATTTGATGAAATAAAAATAATTGTTAATAGGTATATCATATTTAGAAAGTTGGACCTCTTGTGTTGTAACATACTAATATTGAATCTTTGAACCGTCCCATGTCGTTATAGTCTGCCTTGTTGAAAGTATAACAATACACATATTGTATTGTTATTATTATACACAGTAGGTAAGTATAATAATATGTATTATATACAACCGATAAAAGTATGTTATGTAAACCTATATAGGTACCTACATAACATATTATGTACTTTTAGTAAATAGCTAGGTATATTTTCTTTTGTGTAGTTTGTCCTCATAATGATTTCACGTGTTCGATACCTTCCTACCACGTGGGTGGACACCTACCAAAATATATGTTGCTGATTTTTTTTGTTGGCATTCTATACTCCCAATCCATTATTTTCATTTTGCACGATTTGATTTGACTAATCTTCTTAATGCTTTGGTTTGATTAATTTTATAAATGTTATAATTCGATTCCCAATAAATCCCAATTGTATTTTGTTCTTCGCCAATAAATTATTGTACTTGGCTTGCTCCAAGTGTGTTGTGAATGAAAATTTTGATTACTTTTTTTATTATGTATAGTACCTATAACATAAGACTCACTCCGTGGACATATGTAAATAAATAAAAATAATAATAACAATTATAAAATAATATGTGAAGTACCTACCTAAACGTTACAAATGCCATTAGTTATAACTATAATAATTAAAAATCTGCTCTTTTTGAAACGTTCAAACGATGTCCAACTTATGGCGTTCCATAAATTTAAAAATTAACAATAGAACATTATTTGAATATAGAATGCAGTCATTAAATCGATTTGGAATAAAATAATTACTCTTTAATTATTCAAAAATACAAGCGACCTTATTGCCTGGAGGCATTTCTTCCAGCCAGAAAGCAAGGACTCACCTAGGATTTTTTCTAGGGAGAGTAAGCAATTCAGTTGACGGTGAAGGGGGGGCATGGGCCTGTATTTTACCATGCATTTCCCGTACTTATATAGGAAGGAACCTCTTGAAAATTAATGTGCTGACTATTCTACATACCTACATCATAAATAAAAAAAATACTGCGTTCTAAATTTAATTTTAACAATGGAACATTATTTGAATAAAGTACGTCGGTGTACAATTATCGTAAAAACAAAATACCAATGTGTACCAATAGCTACCTATATATCTAATTATTCTATATTAAATAATAAAATATGCATATTATGGTTATCTAGCCTTGAAAAGTTGCAATACGTAGACCGATTTCAGAAGTTTTGGACAATCACGTTAAGAGAATGAATTATGAGAGAATGGATAAAAGAAAATTTGTCTGAAGGAAATGTTGGTGTAATGTAATAAAGTGAAAAACTTTTGAAAATAATTATATGTCCTAAGAAAAAAATAAAAATAAAATAATAAAATAAAAATATAATAAATCCACGTAATTATAAGCTTTGAAAACAAGTGTCTTAGAAGGATTTTGGATGTCAGATGGTATGAACATGTTACAAATGATGCTGTGCGCCGGCGCACCCAGCAGAGACCTGTAATCTGCGTAATACAAGAGAGACGATGGTCCTGGCTGGGACATGTTTTGAGAATGCCCAATGATAGTTGGCCAAAAAGAGCACTGTTCTTCCGTCCGCAGGGGTTCCGTAGGCCCGGGCGTCCCTCTTTCACAATACACCGTTCCTATGACAACGATATCAGAGCGCAAGGAATGTCGTGGGAAGAGGTGACGCAATTGGCACAGAGACGCTCTGAATGGAGGAGGCTGGTTTCTGCCCTGTGCTCCCGAGAGGAGCGTTGAGGGCGATGATGAATTAATATTGTGCATCTAGTCATGAAATAGATGGGGAGAATTACTTACGTACTTGGAATTGATAAAAAGACGGCGAGATACCCTGTATTTTGCAAGAATTTAAATAATGAATGAGTGAAGTTCCGAATCATTCGTTTACGAGTGGTTTCATGAAAATTAAAATAAGAATTAAAATAATACCAGTATAAAGACGATCGATTTTTTTTTCAATTTAATAAGGTAATCCACCCCTTGGAGTGATTTGTGGCATCCAGTTTAGTGTAGGTGTGTAGGTATGTTATTAACGTCTCAAGTATGTTATATTGCCATAAACCTTGACTCATTGTGGAATAATGCATTTGTAAATTCTGATAAATATCATAAAATGAGCATCTTAATAGGTAAATCATGCCTAATAACTGCATCCAGAAAGAATCATTAACATTTACGTATTTTTTAGTTACCAATTTTATTTTTAGGACTAGTACTACTTCTTATAAAACTCGGACAAATCAGAAACAAACTTTTTACCTAAGAATTAGGAAACGCAATTCAAAAATGAAAAAAAAAATAGTTAAATAACAATAACCAACTAAAACCGATCAAATATTACCTACCTTTTAAATTTCGAACGTTCCTTCCTCTATGATTTTAAATAAATCACATGATTTCACATTGCAAGTTACCGTGGAAAATAATGACATTGCCCGATTTAAAAATGGAAAGTAAGTATTCTATAATTTAAAAATACGTCACACGAATTCATAGGTAAGTCAGATAATAGGTAGATAACACATTTTAACTTTAAAAAGTATGAACTACTACTAATCTATTGATTATTATCCCATTTTGACTTCAAATTACAAGAAAATTGAAGCATTGTAGAATTGCCGTACATAAATGAATCGCTTAGGTAACCAAGCAATATTATTTTCACAAAGGTATTGATCTGCATGTAGCCTTGAACTTGAGTAGGTCAGTAATGCGCCGGGATACTTATTGTACCTATATATTGTAATGTTTATATGTAATATAGATAAGCTATCACCAACAGCTGATGTTGTGATAACATAATAATATATACCATTACTCATCAGCCATAGACATTGATATTGTGAAGCAAAGTACCATCATTAATTAAAGGAATTTAGATAAGTATAATCTACTGCGAAAAATTCTCAACTCATGTTGCTTTGTTAACATTTATACCTTGGTCCATGTTTTTTTTAATTGTACCAAACTTTTCCTTCATAGAAATGACAATCCATAGTACCTACTTACAAATCGAGGAGAGGTTTAGTAACACGGTTACATTTCTCTAAATTTAACTTTGGATTGTCAATTAATAGTGGTTTTGTATGGAAAACTCAGACTGAGTATTTGTGTTTTCAAATATAACTACAAATTTAGAGTCACAGCAAATCCCAAAAAATGGTAAGCCAGCTGATTAATTTGTATATTCTCCTCTATAGTGAAAAAATTTAACAATTTGATATGGACAAAGAATATACTGTTAATTTTTCCCAAAAAGAAGACATCTCCAATAAGGAACCTCTATTATATATTATGGGAGATTGATTAAAATTTATATAACTGAAAAAATTAAGTAAATAAATAAAAAAATACCAACATGATATAAAATCCATTTATTTATGAAAATATAACAAACTTTATTATACCTTAAAATAATTACTACATTATATCCCTCCCCCCCTCTAATACAACAAAACAAGAAAGTACATATATAACAATATATTTTTATGCTAAGTATATTGGTATACTATGAAAATAATATGTGAAATAGAAAACATACATAAATAGTATATGCATACAATTATACAAAATAATTGTATAAGATGCTAATATATGACTAAGAATTTAAAATAATATTTATGGACAACCAAGATCAAAAGAATGTTACGAAACTGAGATGTGAACTTTGCAAACCATTACTGGATAAACCCTGTAAGATGGTTTCAAAAATACAGCAATCCGAAAAATGTTTGAGGTCTAATATTTTGTTAGATGGGGAAGACAACGGCGGAGATATTGATATGAACACATCCAAAGGATGAAGAGTGCCAGAATCTCAAGTATTGTCCTACATGGATTATCTGAGGTATGGCACCCACCAGGAAGATCTCCTAAAATGATGGAGGGACAGCTGGGCCTCCACGTTGCAAGAGGACATTCCTGCATGAATTATTTGGTTCGAACAAAAGATTGAGAAGAAGATTTATAGTTTTAAGAAACCCAAAAGTGAAAGAAGCGAAATGAAGTTTTGTGGTAAATTAATCTTTCAGTATTAATTAATATTTCAAACAAACGACATGTTTATATCTGTGTGCGAAAGGAAAATGAGGATAAATCGAAAAACACCACTTTACAAGAGAGTCAAAACAAAATCCTCACGGTGGTACAATGAGCTTTGTTTTACATTGAAATATGGTCACTAATGTGCAAATATCGACTCATCCCTTTTTTCAATGCATAAAATTTGATATGAAACTTAAATTTTTTCCATTCAAAACCAGATATTATTGGCGTTTTGTAATAATATTGAGCAAAATATAATTGTATAAAGTGACAAAGGCATCCTAATGCGTACAAATTGGCTGTAGGCTGGCGTAAGTGATAGCTGTAGGTGTCCATGGACAGCATTCACCATTAGTGGGAGATGCCATGATGGTACATAAAGATAGATAGACTTAATTACCCTTAAAAAAACATTGACAATGTAATCCTTAGTAACGAGGGAACAACTTGGAATAAGAAGAATACACCAACAAGAATTATTCAACGACTTGATTGGGAGATTTCTTAAAATTCTCTGCTATTTGTTTTATGTTGGACATTTTCTCCTGTAGCAAGTTCAGGGTTTCATTCTTCTCAGGGCTATCATCTTCAGCATTCAACACTTTCAGAACCAAATCTGGAAAAATAAAGCAATAAGAATTAGCTCTTGAAGTTTCAATAAATTTATCCCATATCTGATTTCTATTTGTAAACTTTAGTATATTTATTAAGAATAATAGATTGTTATATAATATGTTAAATAAACCTAAGTATATTCTGTTTACACTTTATTTAATGTTATTATAAAATGAAAATCACATCTAGGACGGAAACTTTTCATTTAAGTACCTACACGTGTCACATTTTCACATTCAGAGCAGTAAGTTATGATAAAAATCCACTCATTCCCAGGGTACCTGCATAATATATTGATGATGAAAATCTGGTTTAAAAAGAAGTGCATTAGTCAAGATAAAGGATGGTTGAAAAGAATAAAAATGAGACTTACCATGATAGTCTGAGAGTTCTTTCCTCTGCGCATCTGTGAGATTTGGTGACAGGAATGAGAGTATAGTGGAGACATGTCTGCCTGATGCATGTAACATGGTGTGTGTAGCCGAGGTGAAGAGGAGTAGAGAGGTGAGGTGCAGCACCAGGGAAGGGTCACTGCACGAGGACAACTGATCTAATAGGGACATTCTGTGAGACACAACCAGGGATCTGCAAAAATACAACAGTTAATTTTTTTCATTATGTTTCTTTATAAGTATGAATGTTAACTTATATATCTAAAGAGGGCTAAAGCATTACTCTTTTCAGTAAGTCCAATTCTTTGTTTTGTGTTAGTTATTAAATCTTGTTTTTGTTTTGATGTATAATGTGAAGATTGAGAGATTACGTTACTCTACGCCGTTGCTTGTATGTGCCATGCTATTTAAATCACGTCCCTCTTTCACAATTTACTGTTCCTATGACTGAGCGCTAGCAATATTGTGGAAAGAAGTGATTCAACTGGTGCAGAGACACTCTGAACGGAGGAGACTGACAAAAACTTAAGACTAAACTTCTTTCTTTTTTGAATATTCAGATCTGAGAAAAATTTACCAAAAATTATTTATCACTGTTTGTCGATTTGTTAACAAAAAAAGTTACTAATTAATTCATCATCATTCGTTGAAACTACGTAAAACAGAATTCAATAAGATTTATTATCTTAAATTCAGCTTACTTATCCTTTTTCTTATCCACTTTCTTCAACACCATACTGCAAGCCTCCAAACAATTATCAGCACACTGCAGAAACTCGTCAATACTCGGACCAGATAAACTTTTGTTCAATGCCGTTAAGACAGACTTGTATTCATCAGATACTTCATTCAATATCTTAATTCTTTGCTCGGTTGTGAGAGTAGCTTGAGCCACTTGTATTCCACACTCATTGGCTGCATATCTGAAGAATTCAGATGCAATATCACTGCCGAGGGATTTTAAAAGATATTTGATAAACTGTGAGTGTTGATCACTGGGGAATAGTTTGATGCCTTTTTCGTAATGCTTTATGTCATTGATTAGTACATTGAGTTTATCTTGTAAAGAAGAATGAGTCTGTCTTCTACTCTGTGAAGTGTTCTCGACTGTTGATTCAAATATTTTTTGAGCTTCAGCCATTCCTGCTTTGTTTATCGGCCTAAAATAAAATTAGAATTAAGTTAAGGTTTTTGTACGTAATTTTATATACCAGCAGAGATGGCAGAGTCACAGATTTTTAATCAAGGGACCTAAGTTCAAATCCACCCGCTGCCGACTTACTTCACCTTCACGACACAAGCATATTACTTTCTACGAGGGTGTATTTGGGTTTATTTCAAAACCAGATTCAACATTGAAAAAAAATGACATTCATCTAACTAAATCCTCAATGCTGTATTCCATGCAGGATAAGAAGAGAAAAAGGAATTTGAATGAATGTATACTTGCACTCTTCTCTCATACACTTCACGTTCATATAAGCATACCTATATAATTTATCTTAATAAATGTGCAGATATTTTTGAAAAAAAGGTGATTTTTTGACAAATACACTTTCCTTCAGACATAAAAACTTTCTTCATCACACAAAAATGTTTATTTGTTTGTACTAGTTGAGTCCATAGCCCATTGGGCTTATGAACTTCTCATAGAGAAACCCGTGCATTGCTGATTCTACAACCTCAACTCACGACAAACTTATTTTCATCATTCTTACGTTATTCATTTATGTTGAAATGGGAAATTACAATATAATACTGATTTTTAAGTGATTAATAAAATACTTACAGTAATAAATGTTCCGCTATATCCACCGTCAAATATTCTATGCCATCATTTTCCAGAGCTGCGTTGATGCACTTCTTGATATCTTTAACTGTGATTAATTCTACATTGGATGGGTTACTCTTCTTGTTGCTGACTGTTGTGTCCTCATCAGAATCAGAATCGGGAACATTCTGTTTGGATCTTTGATGTTTCTTCACAGATTTAGTTTTGGTTTCTCTTCCTTGTGTTCCACCTCCTCCCTTCCCTCCCGCAGCCTTCCTTCTTCTCTCCTCTCTTCTCTCTGCCTTGAGGTCCACATGAAGTGGTATTTCTGTATCCATTCCTTTATTGGACGCTTGCTTTTCAATGAACAATCTCTGGTAGCCTCCTGATTCTACAAACTGTTTGGCTTTCTCCTTAACAAGGCTGTGGCACGGTACAGACAGGTTTTCTATGTAGTGATTGCTGACAACTAAAATAAAAAATCAAGTGTTGTAGAGCAGTGTTCCGCAAAGGGTGTGCCGTGGCACACTGGTGTACCGTGGTCATCAGTAGGTGTGCCGCGGAAAAATGTCAAGGTTTTCTCACTAAATATCTTTTCATGATATAATAAATATTAAATAAACATTGCTTTTTTCTTTGGTGTATCTCTAAAATTTCTTGATTTGATAGGTGTACCTTGAACACTGTTATAGAGTACATATATTCAAACAAAGATGAAATTAACAAATAATAAAGAAAAAGAAAAACAAAGTAATAATTCATTTTTATCGTATGTGAATACAATAAAACAAACCTTAGATGTCTTCAAACACTAATTAAATTACATTGTAAAATGATAAGAAAATATGTTGTGCTTACCAGTTGATCCAAATACAAGCAAAGCCTTATGTAATGAGGGAGTCATTGCTTTGGTTATCAGATTCTCTACATCTGTCTCACTGATGACTGACGGCAACAAAGAAGATATATCTACAAATGTTTTAGTGGAGTTACATTCTTCTATAGCTGTAGTTACTTGCTCAACAATCTGATTACCAATGGCGCAAGACTGTAAATAGCTGATATCTTCATTAGTTAATGATCTTTTGATAAAAGCTTTAGGATCTGGGATCCCCATCCTGGTTAAACTCTCATATTCCAAATATCCACTCTGTTTATATGAATTGACAACCCATTCTAGTTGGGATCTACTGTAGACATGTGGGACATACTGAGCTCCAGTTTGTTTCCCTGTTACAGTTCCTGCCGTTGATATTTCTTTCATCAGAGTAAAGAAAAGTCTTTCAGGCACATCACATTGATTGATTATCGCCACCACGGGTGTAGGGCGAGACAAAGCAGTCAGTGCACCACGTAATCTTGCTTTGGAACGAGATACGAAAGCTTCTGTGAAGAATATTCTAGGATCGATGGGATCTTGTTTGGCTTGTATCAACTTACCCAAATGTTTTTCTAATACAGAGTGCAATAAAAACTCAGCTGGTAGATCGTACTGCAAAGTGAGGTCACTTACAGTGATCTGTCCACTCTGTATTAACTTTTCATTTATTTCTCTGGCTATCCTCGCAACATAGTTATCGTCTATTAGTTGCCCCAGCACTAGTTTAATCTTTTTGTTCTGTTGACACACTTCCCCTACTCTAGCATTGATGTGACTCAGTTCTATGTTGAGTTCCTTGGAGAGGTCCACCAAATTCACCCTTCCTCCTCTCACATACAACTCATCTTTGATCTCCCGACATACCTGCTGTGGTGTCAGATATTCCTTACCATCATTGGTGAATATAACATCCAACAAATTGAGTTCTATTAACTTTGTTACTATTTCTATGCAGTTTCTATCCGACAGCCTGAAAAGGTAATTTATAAATTAATACACAGCTCACACGAATATCTCTAATAATATTAGACAGTAGCAGATATCTAAATAAAAAAATATTTTACCTTTGTAAAGTAGAACTTAGTTGAGCTTTTTGGAAGTCCGCAGCTAACCGTTTTACTTCTTCCCAATCTGCAGCCATATTGCTAAATTAAATTGCACTAAACTGAGTAATAGGATCCTTCCTGAAATCGAATCCAGATGTTTTGAAAGGCATACAAATTTATTTTCTTCCCATGTCACATATCATTTTCGTAGACTTGATGTGTCAAACTATATTGCCATTTTACGAACAATTATTTTAGTTCGTTGAAAAAGGTGTAAATCTTGTGATAACGTAGTAGTGTATGTTTTCACGTACCATTCTGTTAAAATTAACATTTTCTTGGAAATTCCATTCATTTTTTTAACATTATATGTGATTAGGAGCTTATTTAGCTAAAAATATGGATACATTGATGTGATGCAATAAATTGTATTTTGATTTGTGGCAATTATTTCTCAGGTGACGTTTGTGACATGTGGAGGTGGGCTCCGCGGTAATGTTAAAGATATTGAAAAAGCTGCCAAAAATAGTGCGAGTTTCGTCACTAACAAGCAAAATAAAAGGATTTATCGGAATGTCTGCCACGGCCAACACAAATCAGATAGAATCTAATTCAGCAAATGCTGAGAAATTACTTTCTAATCTTAAAGAAGAGGTTAGTTAATCATTAGTAAATTATTTTTCTGCGAATTATTTTCGTATTTTTTTAAGCAAAAATTATACTCATGTGCATTGTTTTAGCTTGTTGTAATAGTAATTTTATGTTTTAAATAGATAGTAATTTATGGAAATTTCAGTTAGTGGAACTCAAGAAGTTAAAAGCAGCACAAAGAGCACAAGGATTAGAAAAAGAAAATGCTGCCTTAAAAGAACAAGTAGATAAAGCTCTAAAAGAGTTGGTAAGGTTAGAAACGTTAAATGGAGTTAAACAAATACCAGTTCCTAACCAAGAATCATTAACAAACGAAGCCCCAGTGCCAATAAAAGAACAAATTGTTAAGAAGGATGACACAACAGAAAAACTTGACGAAGAATCACAGAAAACTAAAGAACCAAAACAGAAGAAAGAGGCTAAACCAAAGGCTGCAAAACCAGCTGCCGACAAACCTGCTGCGGCTGCAGAAGCCCCTATTGATGTGGGAAGGTTAGATTTGAGGATTGGGAAAATTGTGGAAATTCAGAAACATCCTGATGCAGATAGTTTATATGTGGAGAAGATAGACTGTGGAGAGGCAGCCCCTAGGACTGTTGTGTCTGGTTTAGTGAATCATGTTCCAATTGAGGAGATGCAAAACAGGATTGTTATGGTTCTGTGTAATCTGAAACCTGTCAAGGTGAGATATTTTTTAGGTTTACTGAAAGACATTGCCTCAAGGCGATATATATATGTACCTTTGGTACAGAATTAATTTTTACAAAAAAATGTTATATTATTATTGTATTTGGCAAATGTTATTTTTATTTATTCTCTCAATTCTTATACACTCAATTTAATATATGATTTGATATCACTTCTGCCATAAACTCACCCATTGCACAATATCATCATTAGTATCACATTAGTTAATAATTCTGTAATTGCTTGTGTTTTATATTGTGCAACAGTTTATTGTTATTATATATGTTACATACATACATACCATCACGCCGCTTCCCTCGCGGGGTAGGCAGAAAGGATCGAGCGCCACTTCTATCCTTGCATACATCTTTCGCTTTCGTCACTGTCATACAATTCCTCATGCATGCTCTCCTGTTCAATGTGCTCAACACGTGACCGTCCTGTAGGATTTGATTTAAATGATCTTGCCATTTAATTCTCGGACGTCCACGTCTCCGAGCACCATTCCTGTCAGCCAAATATATCTTCTTAGTCATTCTGTCCTCATTCATTCTTTCCACGTGCCCAAACCATCTTAACTTATTTAAATTCATCCTTGTTATTACACCAACTTTCATTCCACATTCCTTTCGTATATCACTGTTACGCACACAATCTCTCAGACTTTTACCACACATCCTTCTCAACGATCTCATTTCCACTGCATTTATGCCACTTTCATCCTTCTTTAACCATGTCCACGTCTCACTTGCATACATAAGTGTTGGCACTAAGATAGCAGAGTGCACCAACCTTTTAGCTGTGGTGGATATTATATTATGTTAATTTGTGTAATTTTTTGTTTGTCTTGTGTTGAAGATGTAAAAGGCTTGTGCCACAATAAGCAAATAAATTATTTATTTACTTATATCTGTATCATCACGGCACTGTAAATTATATTACAAATTCTATCTATACTATTTCAGTATTTACCGCAAATGGATTACAAATATAATTTAAGATATTATTTAATAATTTTAATTTTTTAAGATGCGAGGAGTTACATCAGAAGCCATGGTAATGTGCGCATCAGGTCCTGACAAAGTAGAAGTCTTGAGTCCACCTCCGGGAGCTGTTCCAGGGGATCTCGTTCATTGTGAAGGCTTCCCCAGAGTCCCTGACGCCCAACTCAACCCTAAGAAGAAGATATTTGAAACGTGTGCTCCAGATTTGCTGACCAATGATAAAAAGGAAGCGTGTTTCAAAGGAGTGCCCCTCAGTGTGGCTGGGAAAGGAAATATTTTATCGCAAACCTTGTCAGGTGTGAATGTACGCTAATGGTATTTCACATTAATGTGTTTATAGCATTTTGATAAGAGCAGTAATAATCAAATGTGGAATTTCATTTTTAATAATGCCATTTATTTCATTATGTATTTTTGTACTCATGCAACTTCACATAAAAGAAACAATAAACTTTTTAATAAATTTATTTATCTTAGTATTTTGTTCTCCACAATAATAATCTGTATAATAACTTGGCAAGTGTATGGTTCTCAATAATGTGCAAAAATGACAATATATTTATTTTTGGATACAAATAAAAGATATTCAATATGTTAATGAATGTTTTTTATTATTATTATTAAGTGTAAGAATATAAAATCATCATCTTGGGTGAAACAATAATAATAATATGGTGTTAAATGCGATTTATATAAAATAAATAAAATTAACTTTAAATGTTAAATCTATAATAAGTAATACTTGTGACAAGCTAAATAACAAGTTTACGAGAGCATAGCACACATAAAAAAGCTTACCATCCAACAAATGTAATAAAACCTCACAGAACCATTAAAACAATTGAATTTAGGAAAATGAAGATCTTAATTATTTGAGATCTCACAACACATTACACGCGTAAGTCAATTTAGGCAGGGAGAAGAATTCGTTTTACAGAATGAACAACAATGTAAAACATATGAAATAAAAAGATTTCATAAATGTCTCACATAATTCATAAATATGATTTGTTGGATATGTGAATTACTTGAAAAGGTCGTAGTACCAAATTCAACTTTGCATAGATTAAGGTTATTTGTCTTTTTTCTAAATACTGTAGAACATAAGTAAAATAGTGATATCGCTATTCTTTTGTGTGTAAAAATAAAACAATTTTACACAATATAACCGCCACTTGTGCGAATGCATCTCTAAAGCACTGGAATAGATTAAAATTCATTATATTTAAGTAACATAACACGTGTTTAAGATTCATCGTCACTATTGTTTCCACCCTGTCTTGGTTTGGGTCCTCCCGCACGTTTGGCCATGATGATCTGGTCTATCTTGAGAATGGTGCTGGCTGCTCCCACTCCATATTTTAGTCCCCACATCTTTGAGAGGTAGAGATCCAGTATCTTATTCTGATTCACGTCGATTGTTGAGTCTGTTTCTGATTCAATATCAACGCCAGCGTACTTCTTACCCTCCTGAAAGATAAGAAGCATTTAAAATAAATATTTTTTACAACAGATTTAAAGGGTGAAACAAGTAAGAAACAAAATTCAAACATTGGATCTTCCACATGGAAATCTTAAGACACTACATTGTATTGTCTTAGTTCATCTCAAGCGACTAGATTAATTATGGGTTATGAGAATGTTCCATGATATAAAAAAATCTGCTTTTTTTTTAAATCCATAAAGTTCTTATTAAGCTAGATACACCTCTTTCACAATATACCAATTTTATGATAGATGAATGTTATAGGAAGCGGTAGCTCAATCAGCGGCAGCTTTGTCGTTACTTTGCATGTGACTTGAGTATTTTTTTATTACGATAAAAGTAAAGGCAGCTCAAGATATCGCACCTAAAGGCCAAGTGACACTATCAAAAGTTATGAGTTTTACAGTATAAGCAAAATAAGGTTTTGCATTGATATTATTGAATGCAATATTGCGTTGGAAAAGTTACTTATGAGTTTTGATTTCCTTTAAATTACAACATTTAGTTAGCTTTTTAATTAAGAAATCGTGAATTTCATATAGTGTCACTTGGCCTTTAAAGGTGCGATATCTTTAGAGCCCTCTCCCCCCCTTGAGTTTTTTCTGAATCCGCCACTGAACTATATCGATACTAAAATGCTTCTAGATAATGTCTAGTAAATGTAAATGAATGTACTTATATTACATACCTGATGGGCAACATGTAAATTGCTAAGAGCCTTGGTAGCACTTACTCCCGAGTTCTCTGCTATGGCCTTGGGGAAGGTCTCTAGCGCCAGGGCAAACTTCCTGACAGCATACTGTTCCAGTCCAGGTAGGGTATCTGCAAACTTGCTAAGCTGTTGAGACAACTCTATCTCCACAGCTCCCGCACCGGGGACAAACCTACGAACAATAGAACGGTTTTAGATAAGTTAATAAATCCATACAAAAATATTTATTTGAAACAACTGGAACCTACAGAATAAAACAGGTCTCCCACTTTTTCCTGCATGACTTATTAACTTTTTGTGTATGATCTAAATCTATCCACTCCAACACGTGTATAACAAGAGCTGCATGTTCTGATCATGTGGGTCTTGTTATAAACAACTGGAACCTACAGAATAAAACAGGTCTCCCACTTTTTCCTGCATGACTTATTAACTTTTTGTGTATGATCTAAATCTATCCACTCCAACACGTGTATAACAAGAGCTGCATGTTCTGATCATGTGGGTCTTGTTATAAACAACTGAAACCTACAGAATAAAACAGGTCTCCCACTTTTTCCTGCATGACTTATTAACTTTTTGTGTATGATCTAAATCTATCCACTCCAACACGTGTATAACAAGAGCTGCATGTTCTGATCATGTGGGTCTTGTTATAAACAACTGAAACCTACAGAATAAAACAGGTCTCCCACTTTTTCCTGCATGACTTATTAACTTTTTGTGTATGATCTAAATCTATCCACTCCAACACGTGTATAACAAGAGCTGCATGTTCTGATCATGTGGGTCTTGTTATAAACAACTGAAACCTACAGAATAAAACAGGTCTTCCACTTTTTCCTGCATGACTTATTAACTTTTTGTGTATGATCTAAATCTATCCACTCCAACACGTGTATAACAAGAGCTGCATGTTCTGATCATGTGGGTCTTCCTCTTAACGTCAAATAAAAAAAAACATACAGGACATACTTCATCCCTGATGAATGAAACATATTAAATGTCTTATGTCACATTTTTTCCACCTATTCTAAAAATTCTAAATGTAATGAAATATTGATTATCACCTTCCATCCCTTGAAATGCCCTTGAATGTGTTGACTCCATCATCTATAGCTCTCTCAATATCATCCATATAGTTGTCTGTAGCTCCCCTTACCACAACAGTGGCAATACGAGACTGCTCCCCTTCCAATTTGAATACAACTGTAGATGTGTCTCCAAACTCTTGCACAGTAACACTGTCACAATATCCCAACTCCTGAGGTGTGGGGGCTGTTATACGGGGGAGGACTGTACCACCAACGGCTTTACTCAACCTTCTCAGGTCAAATTTGGACAAGAGTCTTACAGCCATCATTTGATATTTATTTACAAAGTGTAGAGCCATGTCTCCAAATTTCCCTCCAGCTACAATTACTTTAGCTCCGGTCTCTGCTATTGCTTTAATTTGGTTTTCCACAAGTGACTCCTCACCCCGGCTAAAGTTTAAGAGTTCATCCGCTGTCTTGATGAGAACAGTTCCTTTGGTTTCTGTTTGTGTAATGTCTATTGGACAGGAGAAGAGAGCTATTTTAGCATTCTTCATATTGCAAATATCTCCTTCTACTTGTCGTTTGAATACCATTCCTTGAACCACAGTGGACTGCAACAATCCTGCACCGAGGATCTGTAAAATAAATGTGTAACTGGTCTAGTAAATTTGAACAATTAACGAATGATTCAATATTGTACATAAAAATAATAATATTTGGCGTTCTAATGACAGGATCCCTGTGGAGATTTTATATGATTCCAATTATCTATCACTATGCTTGGAAACTATCAATAAGTCATCAAATTAATCAATAATACAAATAGTTCCAAACAAGGATTTGTCAGACACTTTAAAATTATATTTCCAATAACTTGTTTGAAGAAAACACCGGAATAAAATTACAAGAATCTCACCTTGCAAACCCTAATATTGTCCACATTGAAGGTAGTCTTCTCTGGAAGTATAGAGATACAAGCTTTGGAAATGAGCTCAGTTAGGAAATCCTCCTGACCATACTGTTTGGACATAACAGCCGCTTTAATACCACTCTTCACTGCTTCCAAATCTTTACAGTCTTTGATTTCATAACAGACTAACTCTGGTAGAATTTCTAAACATTTGTTCAACGCACGCTCGTATCCATCGGCAATCTCAGCGGTAGTGATTCCTAAACGTAACAAGTCCTCAGCGGCTTCTAATAAAGCTCCAGCAAGGACGATAACAAAATTTGTTCCATCTCCAACTTCTGCGTCTTGCATCTGACTCGCCAGAACCATTAATTTAGCAGCTGGATGCTCCACATCTAACTCTCTAATGATGGTCCCAGCATCGCTTGTAACAAACTGCTTATCAATGTGGTTGATAATCATTTTGTTCATCCCATTTGGTCCATACGCAGAACGTAAGCTCTCGGCAAACTGTTTGCAGGATGATATATTCCTGTATACTGCTTCTTCTAAGCCAGAAAACATCTAAAATAAAATATCCAGTTATTATTATTTTGTAAGGTGTGGTTGATACACCACATTTATTGAAGAATGCTTACTATAGGAGTCAACCTATCAAAAATTCTAATTGTTTCAGAAGATTATCTTTGTAATTCAAGTAAATTTTAAGGCACATCTTGAAATTATCTTCCTAGATTATAATATTAATACCAACAAAAACATTTGCAAGTCAGGTAACCAGTTTTGTGGAATAAAAATACACAATAGTAAGGGAGCAGGTAAACATGATTTGTTTATTACTTACACGAGCTCCATCCTTCAGCATTTGAGCCACTCCAGGGGCTTTTGGTACGTGCAGGGCCATTTTACTGTTGTTTTAATTTAATTTGTTACACAAATATGAAACTACGGTTTATTCCAAAGCACGTTGTTTTATTCAAGAACATTCGAACACCGGCCCACGAGATTCGTACAGCCGTGACACTAGAATAGGGCTGTCAACAGCAAAAAATTTTTTGGCTGGTAAAATTTTCGATATAAACAGAAAAAAATAATGAACAAAACTATATATAATTATATAGTAGCAGATAACTGCCACCTATAGCGCTATAGAAAAGTCTTTCATAATAAACACAGTTAAAGGCATTGAAGGAGACCCACCGTCCAGCACCCGGATATCGCAGAAGTCTGGGGACACTTCCAGCATTTATCCAGTTATTTCCAGAAATAACCCCGTGTGTGGAATCTTTTGACTACACTCCTTCGATGTCCCTCTAGCCGAGAGAAGCAAACAAAATAGTTAAAGGCAGTTAAAATATTTGATGATATAGTTACAACATAATATTGTATTACAATCATAATTATGCAGGTCTATTTCCCTTGCTCAACACGCGGACATCCGACTTTGATTAGTCAAGCCACATAGTTCTCGTCTCTCAAACGCTCGCACTTTTCACGCCTCCTTCTTCAGATTAATACACAACACGACTTCTTTGACTGTTTTAAAAACAGTAATAATAAGTAATTATGAGTATTTTTTGCATTTACAGACGCCCAATGCCTTTGTATGAGAAAAATCAAAGATGCGTTCTTTTTAAATAGATTTTTTCTCTTTTTAGCAAAAAGTACTACACGTGTATAAAGTACTTGTTTGATGAATCTGAATTTGGATCAAGCCCAAATACACCCCGGACACCCTCACAGTAACCAAAATGCTTGTATCGTTAAGTTAGAGTAAGTTCGCAGTGGGGGAATCGTACCCGGATCTCCTGATTGGAAGCCCAAAAGACTCTATATATACCACAGTTTACTGGCCACCTCGATAAATGATTCCCAAGATTTTAGAAAATTCTGAATTGTTGGCAATATTATTGCAGTTTTGCAACTTAACGAATTTAAGGTACAATCTATTCATATGAATTTTTAAATTGAAATATTTAGATTGTCTAAGGCAAGACATCTAAAATGAAATAGTTCTCGTAAATATACAAAAACAAATTATCGCCCTAATTTTAAAAACTGATGTAACTTTCAGAATATGCATAATTTTTCATAAAGTTTCTACAGTCACGGCATATCGAATGAAATATCCTACTGTTGGTTAACCTGAACAAGACAGCCATATTTGCACAAATGCACAATATTGCCGACTGAATTTGCTTGACGTTTTTGTTATACAGTGGAATTTGTAGTTGTAATTCGGTTCGCCTTGAGATGTAAGTGTTGTTGAGGACTACTAAAATAAGCATTTGTTTTTAGTGTGCCCTATTTTTGATGTTTGTTTTCGTTATTCCAGTTGCAATAAGGTTGTCCGGGCGATAACTTTGCCCCACCCCATTTCAATTGGAGATAAGTAAGGTTTCCTGTCAACATAGGCCTCTCAGATACCGCCGTAATGGATATGATGGTGTCTACGCTGCAACAGCAGCGCGCCGTCACTGAACAGCTTCGCAGGGAGGCGGCCATCAAGCGTATTCCCGTCTCCCAGGCAGTGGCAGACATCGTCAAGTTCATCACAGAGCATGAACAAGAAGACTGTCTATTGGTGGGCTTCACCAGCCAGAAGGTTAATCCATTCCGTGAAAAGAGCTCCTGCACTGTTCTGTAAATGTCTCTAGGTACTGTGTGTCAATATTATTTCAAGTTACTACTGGATGTGTAGGTGTACAACAAGAAATGTATTTCATTATTAATACTATCCTATTTGGCCGTTTCGGTTTACACAACTTGGGAATTGAATTGATGGTTTTTTCTTTATTATCTTTAATCAGAAGATTATAATATAACTGTGGAATTGCAATAAATTCTCATCAAACCCTCCATAGTATAAGAATCTGTAAAGTTTCTGGTCAATTTCGATAACACTCTAATGTTCAAATCTGTTTGAAGTATCTCCTAGAAATGCCTGTTATTTGATGTATATCCTAAGCTATACAATGGGTTTATATCCCATGTTTTATGGAAATGGTGTGTATAGAATACATTTTGTTTAATTATTCATGTTGTGTAGATTGTTTATATGTAAATTGATATGCCAAATTAGTCACATACTATACTAATGTGTACTGTATTGTATTGAGCCTTTATTGAACACTGTCTCTCAGCCTATTTCAGTTAATTAGGAATGTGTTAGTTTAATTTACATTATCAAGTTGCTGCCAAAATAATTTCATTACTTATTTTTTATATTACTATTATTATATAAGAGTTAACTAATTGTATTCATACAGTGAAAAATTGTTTATGTATTAAAATCATAATGTGAGACTTAAATTTGATACTCAATCCAGAGTTTAATATTAAATGTCCTGCAAAACTGAATAATCAAAGGTCACAAATCTATTAAAAATCACATATCTATTAAAAATATTTTTAAAACGTTACACGGTTCACTAATTTGTTCAACTTTTAAAATACCAAGACTGCATCATGTATAAGTATGTTATAAACCTATCTAATATATTTTTACAATTTTCCACAATGCGAAATTTAATTAATTCTACAGATGATATTTGTTATCTCATACGGAACCAAAGTATTTTGGTAGCAATTTGATAATGTACATCTTTTTTATTTGTTGGTATGACTGTAACAATGTTGTCTATGATTGTGTCTTGTACGAATGGATATCGTCGTTGGTTCAATGAAACCTCTTTATGTGCCCCAAACCAAATTTTACAGGGGATGCAAAAAACTGTTTAAAAGTCCACAGATCAACCAATGTAATCAAACTTATTATCAAATTCATGTAAAACTTAGACGTTTTTCAATGATTTTGATAATAAGTTTGATTACATTTGTTGATCTGTGGACTTTTAAACAGTTTTTTGCATCCCCTGTAAAACTTGGTTTGGAGCACATAAGAGGTTTCATTGAACCAACGACAATATATTATGAATGTTTTTACAATATTACTATAAAACGCAGACACCTGTTTCTAATGACATATTGTAGATAATATGAGTAATGTATTCTTGTTTTCATTGCTGTTATTTGCATTATCTATCGTATGTGGCAGGTGTCCTAATATAATCATTCACTTTTTATTTAATTGTGAAATAAATAAAGTATTTATTAAATAAACAATTTGTTTTTATTTACTTCTGCTTTATTATACGATTAGATTGTAAAGCCAACTCCCCTTTCGTGACACTAGCTTATAGCTTACTGTGAAAGGTGTATAATGTTGTATTTGGGGTTTATAATAAAAACTCAGGTACATCTTTCTAAAAATAAATAAATAAAAAATAAATATGCATTTTTCAATAATGAGTTAATAACTCCATCATATTATAGTATTCCATGTTCTTCATTATTTGGTGGTTGAAAGAAATTAAAGAGACTGGCAGAAGATAGGGAGGAACAGAGAAGAAAATTGAAACTCGTAGCAGACCAATCCCGTGGATTGTCACTCTATATTCGTCATTGCATATTCATAAAGAGGTATGTGCAAACATTTTTATTTAGGCATACTCTTAAAACTGTTCATTAGGGCATTAAAATTTTTGTTTGGACTTTTTGTTGGCATGTGATATTATTCTTCAAGTATTGAAATTTAGTATCTGATACTAAGAATCACTTCATAAAATGGTTATGATGTCATTATAAGCAGTTTATTCTAGAAATATCAAAACATTTATAAATTCACATACCCCTTTTTGAATATAGATCATTTGATTTTACAGATACTTACATTTGATTGGTAGGTAGATAGAAGAGTAAATACTATGGCACTGTACCATAACATCTTGTGCTCATGTTAAATAATTATGTAAATATCTTCTTGGATGCATTTCGATAATACAAATCATTAATTACGTACGAAATTCTTCCTGAACCACACTCAGGATATATGAAGGGTCCACTGCAATAATGATTAATGTCCATTGTCCTTTGTTTTAAGATAATTGGGTTTTAAAGTTATAAACGGTGTAAAAAAACTCAGACCTCAAGATAATAAAATGTTATTTATTAAAATTAAATAATGATACATCATAGTAATATTTCTTTGGAAAATAACCATTCTTTAAGTATTATAAACTAAAAAAAATAATGTAATCTTTAGTAAGTCTTTAAAAATCAGGACTATAATGATCACTGTCCATACTACGTTAAGGGCCCCGTTTAGCAAAAACGGTAAAATATTCAATTTTCAACAAATTTGATAGAAAAACTGCCAAAACTTGTTGACCCTTGCTAACATATTGATTTGATAAAATAAAAAAAACAAATATTTATTACCAATATTAGTTTTTTACTAAAAAATAAATAAATCGCAGACTGACGAGATTTATTTAGGTACTCTTTGTTATATCAAAATACAAATCATTTGTAATATATATATATATATATATAGTTTTTATTCATCCTATCAAGCATATAAATACTATAGATTTTAGCAAAGTTTTTTTAGTTTACAAAAAATCGAGTAGGTACATGTGGTGATTTTTGGTTTCAAAATATGAGAAATTTTATCAAAAAAAAAATTTTGTAAATCGGTATATGCATGAAAAAAACCAAAAAAAAAAAAGATTTTTTCTGTTCTATAATTGTAATGACTATCTAAGTATTCGTAATATTAAAAAAAAATATATGAAAATTTGTAGGATTCACGTGCATTTATGTACCAAACACACCCCCGAATTTGATTTTTAAAATGTTATATGCTTTTTTATAAACGAATACTATGAAGCTAAAATCAAGTTTTTTTTTAAAAGTTAAAGTTTGATATTGGTAATGAATATTTGTTTTCATATTTTATCAAATCAAAATGTTCGTAGGGTCTACAAGTTCTGAGAGTTTGTGTACCAAACTTGTTGAAAATTGAATGTTTTATCGTTTTTGCTAAAGGGGCCCCTTAACAGTCAATAATGATAGGTGTCCAAATGACTGTTTTATTTAACATCTGATTCTCTAATATTTGCAGCGTGAGGAAGTTCATCGTAATAACGTCTCGTTTCAGGCCTACAGAACTTTTTCAGGAACTGCAGGTCGTTATATTTTGCTGTTGATATAGGCAGCTTATCTTTATAAGCTAAACCAGGTAATTTGAGTTCACCTTCATTAACTGCCTTCATAGACCGAAAAGAAACTGGTGTGTTGACCACACTTGATTCCCATGGACAATTATCAAAAATTTTGTGAAACATGAGCCGTGGGTGTTCTTTCTGAACTCTAAATTCATGTTCCTGGAGTCGTAGATTCTTTAAAACATCACTCAATCTTCCTGTCTGTCTTCTTTTTTTCGTATTTCCGATCATTTCGTTGTTCTCAGCCATAATTTAAAAAAAGAAAACACTTAAGTCCGAATAACATAACCTTACAAAACGCCACTCTCACAAAGGCTAACAAAAAAATTGACGGGATCGCCGCTAGTTTGACATTATGATGGCGTTCAGTGCTAGGCGATGGACATTTATCATTATTGCCGTGAACACCTGTGACGTTGAGCGTTCTAGCCAAAATATTAAAAACGTTTTTATCTCGGGACTGCATGCGATATTGCTGAGTTTGTAAACAAGATTTCTTACTACTTTGTCAAGTGATCGAATGGCATTACTAATTTAAAATTTTATATTTTTGGACATTCATCATTATTGCAGTGGACCCTTCATATAACATGTATAGACAATTCACACAGACCAAGCTAGTCCCAAACTTAGATATGAATCTTGTATTATGGGTACTAACGCAACAATACACATATATACAATGCACTGAACACATATACATGTACCGCCCAGACCCAGGACTATTTGAAAAAGGTCATAAGATAAGGTCAAAATGTCTGTTGAATGAAAACTCTGAAGGTTTCAATTCCAATGTTTTATTTCCGTGTAACACAAATGTATTGTAGGTTAAGTTTTATTACATAGGGTATTATTATTTGTCTACATTTATAAATTAATTTAATTATTTCATATTTTCGTGCATACAAAGGTTTACAATTACAATATTATCATGGTAGATAGGTTTTTATACATAATATTATATAAAATACTATTAGATAAAACATACACTTTTATTTAGATTCCAATGTGCTGAATATTAAAAAAGAAAATAAAGGAGTTTCAGTAAGTGTACCTAATTGAAATTGTGACATACTATAAATAATTTCCTTACAATAGAGTAAAATGTATCACAAGGTGGAGAATGCAGCTGCAATATATATAAATCAAGGAAATCACAATTGTACGTTTGAGATTCTTCAGGCTATTTGATCAATATTGTAAAGCAAAAAAGTAAGATTGAAACGAGATTGTGTAAAATGCAATGCTATCATTCTAATAAATTTTATGAAAGCAATTAAACCATGAATAAAATAATTTTTTAAAAATAATTGATGGCTTGATAACCGAGATAAGCCCATGCTAATTATATTGAGGAAAGACTAGAAGGAGTTATTCAAAGAAAATAAACAAAATGATAAGGTCTCTTCAAAAATATGATAAGTTTGCGTTAAACTAAATTTAGGCACTCTTATAGGTTGTAAGGTTGTAGCTAATTAAGAAGACAGAGTTCACTACAAGGGGCCTTGTTTCAAGATGGAGGATCACTCCAGGTAGAGACAAATGGTCTAGAGAATGAGGCATGATGGTCACAATCCTCAGAATTGAGGGACCGACAGAGATGATGATAAGTTGTAGTAACGCGATTGTATGATGTAGGTGAAGTGAAAAAATTGTGGGTTTGGGATTAACCCGTGAGATTCTTGACTGGAACTTTATACAGAATATAAAAAGTACTTGTTTAAACTCAGAGCTGAAATTTAACGAATTATTGAGTCAATATTTTTAATATTCAGTCCATGGGCATTCAAATTTTTCTAATCATTACAATAAGGTCTTACGCAATAACATCTAAGGATAGGGTTTGTTATTACAGAACTTTTTAATATACGTACATACATAACAATATGTCGATAGTATTTTACTATGAAAGTGTAAATGTAGCATAAGAATTATATTAATTTTATTATATATATAATCATATTTGGTGTTTATTATTCGTGGTAATAAAAAATCTTACAAAACAATTAACAGTAGGTATCTATATAATGTTTTGAGACAGTGTACATCACATTCTATTCAAAATTTCAGAAGACAAGAATGGTATACCCTTTCTAAAAACATTTTTGTTGAATGATGGTGAAGTGTTTTTTTTTTTCAAATTAATAACTAGGGCTACATTGAATTATTTTTTTAAGGCCATCCATTCATTTATGACTTGTCAGAGAAGATCTTTATACTTTCTTATACATAATCATTCAAATAAAAAAAAATTGGAAGAATTTCTTTTTGACATCAATCTAATTTTTTTTACTTAATTGAAACATGATACACATTCAATAAATATACACTCTATTGAACAGTTATCAATACAGTGCTTTTCATCGCTTTCGATGTTGCGGGTCCTGTGATACAGAACAGCCCGCGAATAGGATTATCATTATCTTCAAAATCAAAATTAAAGGCGTTTTTTACTAATGCCTTTGAGAGGATCGATGGATTGTAAAAAGATACCAAAGGAAGAAATCATTTTTCATAATTATCTTTGAGCACGATAAAATTAAGGTTTTTATATAAATAAGGTAAAAATAGACTACAATAATGGAATAATTAATATTATAGCCCTAGTTGAAGGTAATGAATGGGACATGAGATTTAGGATTAGGGTAATTAATTGTCTTACAAAAAGATACACTGGTAAGTGATTATTTTATAAGCTCCTACAAGCAATAATAATTAATAATATATTTCAATTAAGTATACATACACACATACACATAAATATAATAATTATTAGTTTTATCCTTTCATAACGGAAAGTGCACAGTGAGTTGCAATTGATTATATTTGATTCATCCATTCTTAGGAAATCTCACTCAGAGGAATTTTATTAATATACGCACGGAGAATTAATTTAAAATATTAAAATTATCAAGTAATAATATGCATTGAGTTTTCAAATGTGCTACGAATATGATATTGTGATATGATTTAAATCTACAATTTTGTCAAAATTTCAGTGTGTTTAAAATGAATTATCATCTGGGATAAATTAAAAGTATCTTTATCTGTGACGGCAACAGCAATTCTTCTTAAATTAGTGATTATATTTATATTAAATAATCACTTAATAATCCATTTAAACAAAAAACAAACAGTTGGCTAGTCAGGGATATTAAAATTGTACCAGATATGATGCACTATGAAGAAACTGCTAATTGAGTGAAACGTTAGAAAAAATATTTGTAATTTCAAGTAATGTTTTCTACATTATATATTTTAATTTCAATGTGGTACGAAAATAACACAAAGACGAATGTATATAATATTAGAGTTTCAATTTTCCAGTTTCACACTTTCAAGGAAGTGTATTTTTTTATAACACTTTGCTATTTAGAATAGTTGAGAAACTAAACCATCATCTAGAGTACTGAATTAATAAAATGAGAAAAATGCTTCTTACGATTACTAAAAATTAAAGTGTAATAAAAATAACATCTACCTATATTCTAAGAATATTAATTAATACATAATACAAGATGCAATTTACTTTGGCACCAATATTTCTTATTCCTAGATAAGTAATTAAAGAGACTTAAAAGAAATTATTAAAAAAAACAATCACAAACTGGTACCTACACAAATGCGTTGGAACACAACTTGTAAATTGACAATATTTCTTCATTACACATAAAATTATAATAACAAGACATTAATAATAATAATACATAATAATATAAAAACTAATACGTAAGCAACATACTCTCCTAATGCCAATAATTCAGCAGCAGATTCATACCACATATACTTCACATCATCATTATGAATATTATAAGATCATCTTTTTTTTTATTAGAAGGCAGAGTTGGATACACTTCACCGATTTTTTTTTTATAATTTACTGTTATTAAAATTGGGCTATTCATTATCCTGACTGAGCGTAAATTAAACATTATAAATAAACTTCAAAAGCAAAGCTAAACAAGTCTGCTCTAGCTTAAAGAGAACATGACTTAATAGACAACTAATTTCTTTTAGGAGAAATAGGAACAAACCGTTATTATGTACTCATTAAACAAATGTGATATTTGATATGTTGTTCCGATCAAATTTGCAGTCAGTTTGGATAATGAACAGACCACACGAGCTATAGGTAGGAGTATTTTGAGCAATCTTCGTAACATTAGGTTGTTTTAAGGATTAAATTTTAGGTCTCAATAATGATAATAAATTCAGAATAAATTCTAAATATCTAATGAGAAACTTAAATAAAAACATTTAACAACTATCAGTCTTGGAAATTAATAACCACTTTTTTATTTAAATACTAAAAAGTCTCCATTTTTTTCCGGTTCAGTGACAAAACATTCGTCACAAAACAAATCGAATTTTCAGAATTAATCAGTAACAAGATAGAGATTATTAATAAATGCATATAGTTAGTTACAATATGCATTAAATAAACAAGATGTTGTTGTAAATAATCTTCTGTGAATGTTTCAACTCTGAACCGAGAGAAATTTAAATTGCCAGTTTTACAAACTTTCAAATTATAAACAAATTATAAGGTTAAAATGGGACAACACAATTTTGTTATTTCAACATTTTTTATAACAATGTGCAGGAAGTAAATCTATTAAAAACATGGGAACAACGTGCCGCACAACAAAAGTAACAATAATATGGGTTACATCATTATTCATTATCAATAATTAATACATTGGTGTTTCGATTATATTGCAATTTGATTTGGTTATAACATAGTTCTTTTTTGACTCCATGTCAGCAATAGACTTGCTTACTGTTGACGCGTCTTATTACTGGGGGTAGAAGCAACCTACATAATTATTAGCCGACTCCGATTTCACGACCGACGATAAAAATTTCAACTTTCACAAATCATTCACATATATTAATATAATGAATGCACATATTCATATAACGTAACAACATGACATGCTTTTTATCTAAACATTGGAGACATTCATATAAATAATATCCTCTCTCACGCATTGTATGTAATAATACATTAGTAGATGTAGTTAGTATATAGAATAGATGTTAAGACAAATTGGATTATTCGTACAACTACTCTGAATTGGTTGTTTCAACCAGGTATGATTTATATTTTACAATGTGCTGTTGTGTCATGAAGGGCGTTGTTACACCCTTTCCTGTTTGGCTGTAGATATATCCTCACTCCCGTTGGATACACTTTGATGATAAAGTTTCAGTAATTCCATTGCATCGTGCGCTTGCCGTTTCTCCAATAGAATTCTGAAAAAAACAGGTCATTTAAATTCAATATTATATATCGATAATACACTTTTGAGATGAAAATAGTTATCTTGAATATATAACACCTAGTTATTTCTTGATTATATTATTTAATAACTCTGTAATTGCTTATGTTCTTTACGTGCAATAAAGTTTATTATTTATTATCTAGTTTGCTAATTAAATTCTGAAGACAATATTATTTGTTAAAAATCAAGATAAGATAAATCTAAATTTGAAATCATTACTGCACAAAAAAAAATAGAAAAAAAATAATGGATAAATAATTTTGCACGATGGGTGAGTTTAAAGCAGCAACGAGATATCTTCCTACTAACCTATAATACACATTTTTTAATAAAGTATGTAAATACAGTTTGCTATATTACTTTATAACCTAGTTAAGAGTTTGAAAATGACATTGTAAGTCAAAACCAGGTTATTGTATTTATTATGTATATATAGTATGAAATCGTATAAAAGTTGATTTCAATAGTGAAAAATATTGAGTTGTAACATATATACAACTTTCAAAAATTTCAAGTCATGTGATAAGCATGACACAGAGGAATTGGGAATGTTACCTAGGTTTAAAGAGTACTCTTAACCAAGCCTAAGTCGATTCATAAGCGTCGAAACTCTGTGTTGTGCACTCCTTAAGGAAGTTCACATATGTATGTGTATCATATACAACATACCTAACTAGTTAATACCTATTCAAATAGGTTGACTATGGATGAGTGTGATCAATTGGAATGATTAATCTGGAGTAGTTTGAAACCACACTTCTAGTAAGTAAAAAATCCAGTTCCCGACATCCAATTGTGTCAAAAAATTCATAACATAATGTTCAATATTGTGTTGTGTAATTTCTTATTGTTAATTCAAATTATTTATTTCAAATATATTTTGTAGTTTATCAATAAATGAATATAAGTCTCCCCAGCCTCTTAAATGAGACCATTACATGGGTCTGCATTGTAAAACACTCGACTTGAGTTGTTGTTATTACATTCACAGGGCAGGTGAGCTCGGATGAGCACGCTCCCTGGAGACCTGACCTGCCCTGGTTCAGATAGACTGAAGGTTGAAGAGATATGTCTACACTTTACTCAGACACTTTATATTGTACACTGAAAACTAGTGACCAAACCATATATAGTGCGGACCTAAATAGAGTATTCTTATTTATTTATTCTGTATAGTAAAAAAAAGTTCAAAAATGCTGTGCAGTAAAAAAAACATTCATTCATACCATCACTGCATTTCCCACTAGCGGGTTTAGCTAGCGGACAAACTGCATGTAACAGACATACAAGTTGTCTTCTTCGTGTCAATAAAGTTAAGACATTCAGAATCTCTGAATTGAAGATGTTAAATGCCTTGAGTATGATGTTTTACGAAAACCTGCACCTTACAGGACATCCGAAAACTAACAGAAAAGTGTGGGAGAATTATTCTCTACTGGGGATTCAAGGAAAATAAAAAAAAGCTTAGTTATTGGCTAATAGACTTCGTTGCTTATAATTTTGTTATTTTTGTGTAGGCAAATGATTTTGAATTTGAACTGCATTTTTTTCATAGTACAAATATTATTTCAAATAATGAAACCAACTTACACTGTATAAAATGTGATGTAAAATTTCTCTCCGCCATTGGAAAATTTTTAGTCTCAAATCACATTAAATAAAATCACTTGAAATTAGTAATATGGATTTTAAATTATTTTGATAAATTTCAGTTTCGGCTGAAACTGTACTAAACTGAAAAATGTGAAAAACTGCCAATACTTGGTTGGTTTCAGTCGTACACTAATAAAAATACAATGCAGCAATAAACCTATCAGTACACCAGCAGACAGGTATACCTGCTAACACCAATAGACTCTTAAATAAATTATTAGTTGTACTTTACCAATATGGATTTTGTACTCTATGTTTCGTTGTTCACTATATTGATGAATAAAGAGTAGAAGAATTCAGTTTGTTTTTGTCTACTATTATCAAAAGAAAATCCATTGCGAGATAATCTTATCTTAAGGAATGCCCTGCAAAGAATAGGTCTCCCATTTTTTTCAGTAAGTTTTCACACACAAAATGTATAAACAATTCACACAGATCGAGCTAGTCTCAAACTCAGATATAAATCTTGTATTATGGGTAGTAATGCTACGATACATAAAATGCACTAAACACATATAGGTACATGTAATACCCAGCCCCAGAACAATTTGAAAAAGGTCATTCTTCAATCTGCTCTGGACGGGAATCGAACCCGGGTGACTCAAAGGAAAGAGAGTTACCTCCACACCACACCGGCCGCCATAATATAACATAAAAAAATAATTCTAGCCTAATATCATTACAGCCTCGGTGTAACAGAGTTGAATGGGGAACTTTCACTAAAAAAATTTCAGGTTAAAAATAGTACAAAAAATTATGCCGGTTTTTATTGTATTACATATGCATTTTTAAGGCTTTTATCACCATTTAAAAAAAAAAAAAGCGCTTCGCCAAAAAAAGGTCCACCCATGACGAAATAGGTGTGTGACTAGAGTTGGGAATAACGGCTCTTTGAAAATAATGGAACGTAAGCGACTGTTATTTATTTACATTCTGTTATTATAAAAGCTACCGTTATCACCCCCCCCCCCATAAAAAAAATACCTGGTTTTGTTCAAAAATATTTTTTATCTGGCGACGAACAATAATAAGATACGCAAGATTGAACGCCCAAATAAAAAAGGCAAGTTCGAAAAAATAAAGACATTTTAGATCTAAAACTCAGCGATGAGGTTTGCCACCCATCCTGACTGTCTTATTTTTTTGTCTGTCAACATTTCTAATAATAATATAAATAGTTATAATTAAAAGATTTTTTACTATATTAATTAGATTAAAAGTTTTTAATTTGATTTCATGAAAAATAAACATGTAACATCATGAGTGGAGATAGTCCTTTGACCACTCAGGTGATAAAAGGGTTATGAATAATTATCTACCCGTATCTCGAACTCATAATACTTTTGTGTCAATCAACAGATGTCCGTAGTAGTACCGTTTTGAGGTGAAAAAAAGAACACATTCCTTTTCAAATAATACCTAAATATTATTTTCCATACTAAATTGTATCGCCGCGTGATTTGTAACGTCATCGGGAATACCTAAATGATCGTCCATAGTAAAATGTATGGCGGTGTGATAAGTAACAGTATTAGTAATACCTAAATGATTTTCCATAGAAAATTTGATATCTGTGATAATTCACGTCGTTCGGAACGAAGTAGCGGGTCGTAGTCAGAAATCACACGATAATAGTGTGACGTGATATATCGATATTCTGCTACCTCGCTCCGTAAAAATAATTTAATATATCACGCGTTCCTCGTTATAACGACCAACTCTATGTGTGACATCATCAGGTGGTATAAACAGACTATGAGCAAATGCGTTATGATACGACTTACCCGCCTAATGACATCACAACGTGACTGCTTAATGACAGGCCATTTAAATTTTGTCAGAAAAGATGGATTTTTCAAATATAACAAATTATTAATTAATAGTTTTATTTTCATCGTTTCTTACTAGGATACTTGTGACTAGCCTATGTAGGTATATTCATTAATAGTTTTATTTTTATCGTTTCTTATTAGGACATTCGTGACTAGCCTATGTATATTCATTAATAGTTTTATTTTTATCGTTTCTTATTAGGACATTCGTGACTAGCCTATGTATATTCATTAATTGTTTTATTTTTATCGTTTCTTATTATTCGTGACTAGCCTATGTATATTCATTAATAGTTTTATTTTTATCGTTTCTTATTAGGACATTCGTGACTAGCCTATGTATATTCATTAATTGTTTTATTTTTATCGTTTCTTATTAGGATATTCGTGATTAGCCTATGATCGATGGTATAGCGCACAGATGTGGTAAGTGTAGTTTTTACCGAAAATGAGTTATTATACGCATGCGAATCTATATCATCTGAAGTATGTTCCTTAGGAATATTATTGCGTAACTCTGTGTCATTCACGAGATATTTAACAAAAACTATGTGCGGTTAGTACTAAATTGTATGGCATCGCAAACTTTCAACATTGATTATCTCAAAACTATGAAAACTGCACATACCACATCTGTGCGCTATGCCATCGATGTATATTCATTAATTGTTTTATTTTTATCGTTTCTTATTAGGATATTCGTGACTAGCCTATGTATATTCATTAATAGTTTTATTTTTATCGTTTCTTATTAGGACATTCGTGACTAGCCTATGTATATTCATTAATTGTTTTATTTTTATCGTTTCTTATTAGGACATTCGTGACTAGCCTATGTATATTCATTAATTGTTTTATTTTTATCGTTTCTTATTAGGATATTCGTGATTAGCGTATATTCATAAATATAAATTGATAACATTTATTCATATTCTTCACTCATGCATGTTTCCCATTGTAAATAATATTTGTAGGATGTGAGTATAACATGTAAACATTATTGTGATATTATAAGTAAATGTTTACATTTATAGGATGATTTTGACTCTTTTGGAAAGTGGCCAATAAATCCCATACAGGCCGGTCACTTGGGATGAGGTTTGTATAGATAAAATTTGTTTTTGTATGGTTAGAATATTTATAAATAGCAATAAAATGTGTTGCCAAAAACATGAAGTTGACGACGGAAGATAACAATCATACACAACCAAAAAAACTAAATTACTAATTTAATATATTGATCCAAGTCCCATAAATCAACCGCTCGAAATTCTAATATTCTGAGTTGGGCGCGTTAAAGTTTTGAAGCACTTTGATGAAGTAATAAAATTTAAAAGAAATAAAATAACAATTAACTTTATTGCACAAAATACAACAAAATGGTAACAAACAAAAATAATGTAGTATATAAAAAAGTGAAATAGGTGAGTTTATCGCAGGAGCGATATCTTTTAATTGACCTAGGCATGTGCTCTAATATAAAAAAATAGTTTAAGAATTTTTTGTTTTTGGGAAATTATATTTTAAATTTGAGAAATTTTGAGTTGTTGGACCAACTGAGTAAATTATATAAAAAAAATAATGTTAGGTTTATGAGATTAAACTAATAAAATCATCTTGAACATGTAAATGAAAGAAGTCTCTTTCAAACTAATAAATATTATGTCGGTATACTTATATTGTAGGTAGGTAGGGGAAGATTGGCACCATTCGTACAGGGGGAAGATTCGTACAGTCACTACTACGGCTTGTTAGAACAGCGTATTTATTACGACTTTGCGTGTGTGAGTAGTCCTAGACGGCCGCCAGTTGTCCGTTAAGTTAGCAGTCAGTGCTGCCGCTGCGAACGACACGGGAGGACGTGCCGTGTTTTTGTACGCTCAAAGTAAATATTCTGTCGATGTTTTTGGATGTTTTGTACTTAAGTGAAGTGTGATATTGTATTGGATTATTGCTCATTGGTAAGTAACAAAGATCACGATAATAATAATCTATATATTTTGTGGGTTTTCCCAAATGATTTATGTGTAGATAAAAATCTTTTATTTTTGACCTTTGGGGCAGGTTCGTACGCCTATCCAGGGGCACATTCGTACGCGTACGAATGTGCCCCCTATCACAATCCATATTAATAAGTTTATTTTTATTTCAGAAAATTTGCAAAAATGGTGCGGAATTACAAGAAGAAAGAGACTAGGTCCACATTAATAAATGAAGAAAATATGACTTCTGCAATAAAAGATGTTTTGGAAGGAAAATTGTCTTACAGAAAAGCAGCGGATAAATATAACATTAAGGCCTCAACTTTGGAGAGTCGGGTAAAGAAAATAAAAGGTAAACCTAATAATACTGACACGAGCCGTTCATATCAGTCTAAATTTACAAGTTACCAAGTATTTTCTACTGAAGAAGAGTCACAATTAAACAGATACATTGAAAAAAGTTCGAAAATGCATTACGGGCTCACACTATTACAAGTCAGGAAGCTGGCATATGATTATGCTAAAGCTTTGAAATGTAAATATCCACCAAAATGGGATGAAACTAATTTGGCTGGTATAGATTGGATTCATGGATTTCGAAAGAGAAATAGTAGTTTAAGTTTGAGAAAACCAGAAAATACAAGTAATGCCAGATCTTTTGCATTCAATAAAACACTCGTAAATGAGTTTTATTGTAATTTAAAAACTGTATATGAAAGGTACAAATTCACTGCAGATCGTATATTTAATTTTGATGAGTCTGGCATATCGACAGTGTTAGACACTCCAAAAGTGTTAGCTGCAAAGACACAAAAACAAGTCGGGCAAATAGTGTCTGCAGAAAGAGGTGAACTAGTCACATTTGGCGGCATTATCTCAGCAAGCGGAAACACAATTCCGCCACTATTTGTATTTCCAAGAGTACATTACAAAGGTTACTTTATGGAAGGAGCTCCTGAAGGTAGTATTGGGGCAACAAATAGAACTGGCTGGATCAATTCCGAGATATTTCTAGACGTTTTAAAACATATAAACAAACATACGCTGAGTACTAAAGAAAATCCAATCCTTTTACTGTGCGACAATCATGAAAGTCACATTAGTTTGCCAGCGATTAACTATGCACGAGATAATGGCATAATTTATTTGTCATTCCCCCCACACACATCTCACAAGCTTCAACCGTTAGATGTTGGAGTGTTTGGGCCATTTAAATCCAAATTGAAGACAGCCTTCAATGACTGGCACGTGACAAATGCAGGGAAGACAATCACCATTTACAATATTCCGAAAATTGCCAAGATAGCATACTTTGAAGCTTTTACTGCTAAGAATATCATAAGTGCGTTCACTTCGCCAGGCATTTGGCCTTTCAATCAATTGGCTTTCAGTGATGAAGATTTTTCACCAATTGAAGTGTACACATCCAGCAACGCAAACATTGATTGTCCTGCTCAGAAACCAGAAAATACCAACACAACTAATAATCAACCAACGCAAGAACCTCTAAATAATGATAACGACACAACTGGAACTTTGGCTTCTTCTAAAAAGTTACTACAAAATATTCACACAGAAGCAGCTTCATCTACTCAGGCACATCCACTAGTAAGCGCTGAAACAACTTACCTAAATTCTGCATTGGGAATTGAGGCGACGCAGAAAACGCCTCCTCGAGTAGTTGGAGTTCAGTATCAGATTTCTGAGTCACAAGAAATACCAAGTCCTATTACACCAGCAATGGTTCGGCCTTATCCTACAGCTGAGAAAAAGAAAAAAACAACGATGGGAAGGCAACCAGGAAAGTCCAGAATTTACACTGATACGCCGGAAAAAAATAGGCTGGAAGATTTGCAAAATGCGAAGCAATTGAAAAAAACAGAGCAGGAAAGAAAAGCGAAAGCGAGAGAGATGAAACGCACTTTAAAAATTGCTGCACACTCCAAGCCAAAAAAATCAAAAAAGAAAGAAGAAAGCAGTGATTCGGAATCTGAAAATTCTGAGGTTAGTTTACAGGAGAGTTCGACATCATTAGTAGATTATTCTGATGACAATGAAGGTGAAGATTTTGATGCTACTGTGAGACCCGAAAATATTAAGGACAACTCTTTTGTTTTAGTCAAATTTGCAAAAAAAAAGTCTATTATCTATTACGTAGCAAAAGTTATGAGCCATTATTCTGAAACGGAATTTAAGGTCTCGTTTTTAAGAAAAAATCCAGGGCTATCCTGCTCGTTTGTGTTTCCTAATATTGAAGACGAACATGGCGTGGACATTTCTGATGTCGCTTTGATTCTTCCTAACCCGAAATCTCCAGGAGCCCCTACAGCCAGGACATCTAAATTATACAAATTTCCTATAGATTTCTCACGATTTAGTGTGCAATAATTAGTTATTAAGACTTGGTTTATCTTGTTTTTATTACTAATGCACCAAATAACTAAAATATTAATCTCTTGTTGACTGTTTAGTTATTAGTGTAGTCTAAAATATGTTGTGTTTTTTCTCCTAATTGTGTTTTTTTTTCTAAGAAATGTATGTTTGGTTGATAGGAGGTTTAATTGTTCAGTTTATCACATCATTGTTCAGTTTATTACATAATAATTCTTTCATTGTTCTTTTCAATAAATACGATTTTTGATAATTATTTTGCTGTTTTATTTAACCTGTACGAATGTTCCCCTACCCATGTACGAATGTACCCCTCTGGTGGGGCAGATTCGGACATATGCCAACTTTTACTAAAATTCAATCCATTCGTTTATTTTATAAGTTATTGTCTTCCAACTTTTTTATTAAGAAGCTAAATGTGTGCAGAATGTTATAATAAATGATTGAGCAATCTATCTTTAATACAAAAATTTTTAAAAATCAAACTCTAAAAAGTGTACGAATGGTGCCAATCTTCCCCTAAGTACCTATATTTCATAAAAATGGTATTATTTTAATTTGTTAGTCAAACAAATTTTGGATGCTTAATATAATATTCACATTGGATTCAAAGTATTTTTACTCACGATGAGTTGAAATATGAAATTTATTTTGAAATTATGAATTTCCATTGTTAGAAACTGTTTATTTTTTTAGATAAATATAATAAATTCTTTGTGCACAGTGGACATAGGTGCTAGATAGGAATAAATAAAGATATTACCTTCCAGAGGCTTCCTTTAATTGTTCTAAGAATATTTTATTATCCTTTTCCGATACAATGTCAGCTAGACTATCTGGGTCCATATCGGAGAGTAATTCTAAGTCTTGTCCTCCCAGTAGAGATATGTGACAAAGGTTATGCTGCAGCCTCCCTACCAGGTTAGCCACGTGGCCCTTGCCATCTACACTGGCGTCGTCTGTCTGGTCCAGGGATATGTGGCACTTGGGAACATTGGGACACCATCTCTCACTTCCTTTTAATACCATTAAACTTGTATCTGGTTCCAGAGTAGCAAAGTATTCCTCGTCATCTACTTCAGTGCCATCACACTCCAATACAACAGTTATTGGTTCATCTTCTGCAGCAAATCCCAACTTTTCTGGTATTTTGGTTACCAAATCTTCGAGAGACGACGCCACAACACCTTTTCTTTTTTCCCTCTCAACATCGCAAAGTTTATAAGGTTTATTCTCATTATCTTCCATTATGACCACTAAAACAAATATTTACTTATGAATTAAAATAGTGCAATTTAATTACAATGAATAATAGTTTACCAACACAACACAAAGCCACTCGCGATAAATACGTCAAATTTGACACTTGCGATTATAAAAGATAATCCAGAGACAAAATATATCATAAACTCACTACAATCTATGGTGAAATATTTAAAATAATTTAATTTGAATGTTTATTGTTATGAAAACAATTTGTCAGGAGGTTTCGTGATGTTGAGATGTGGCACCGCCTCCCAGGACTAGCAGACAGTACATACGGCCAGTCCGTTCGGAATGAGGCCGCTCAGTGGCTCGGTATCGGTGTATCTAGTGGGCGAGGGCGAGAGCCAGAGATTGTGGGGGTGGCTGGGAGGTTTATAGGGAGGTTGCACAGCGGATACCTCCATTCCATTCCACATCCTACTCTATCCTTCTCTCGCAGCACAGTATAGGATATAGGACAGCACACAGCTACGGTACATGGTACATGTAGCACGTACGGAGCAGGGAGGCAACGGTCCTCACGTCTAGACGCAGCGCGCGTCGCTTCTTCATAGACGTTTCGTAATCTTCTCGTGTCAACATATTTTACAACTTTAATCAATATTAACTTATTTTAGTATAAATGCATCATTAAAAGTGATAAATTAAATAAGAAATCACGTCTTTCATTTATTCACGCAGGTAACAAAAGCTAACTAAAAATATTCGGCCTGCATGAAACTGAAAGAATAATATTAAGCAAGTAGGTACCTACGTACATAAAGCGAGTAGGTACATACACAAGGTTGAAGGGATATAATAGTGGGCAGATGAGAGTGGCAAAGAGTAACATCGTTATCCAAAAAGTTTTTAACGTTTAATAAAATGTCCAGTGGCGTAGCTAGGGGGGGGCAGGGGGGGACATATGTCCCCGGGCGCCGCATTAGGGGGCGCCAAAATGAGTATTAAAACTATTTTTTTAATTTTATTTTGGTGTAAACAAATGTATCCCAAATACATTTGCAAGATTGATTTTTGGAGCCCCACAAATATCTTCATTACAAACCAGTTGGCAAACACAATTTTGGCGCTCCCATTGACCATTAAGGGGCGCCATTCTACCAATTAACAAAATTACACATCCACAATACAGGATTGCTGATGGCGTTTTTTTTTTAACAAAGATCAGTTCGGGTTCAAATATTATTCTTCATAACTGAAAGTGGCATCTGGTTTTAACAATTATACAGGTTGGATAATTTCGAGTCGAATATAGGATTTTACGTGAGTGCAAAGAAAATAGTATAATACCTACTTCACATTAGTTGAAAAGAGATAAATTTGTCATTAGATATAAATGTAGCAAGTAAGTTGTTGTTTTAAATAATATTTGAAATCTAGCAAATTTTTCGGTAATTATATTTTATTTTACTTGCAAAAAAACACCATTGGAAAACTCGGTAAATTTCTCGAAGTGGAGAATTGCGGAGAATTATGGTGTATTTTGAGACAAATACAATAAATTGGTAATACAATTTTTATTGTTCTCTTTTACAATACGGATATGGTAATGGGTAACAATAATATACTTAAAAGACTAGTTTTTAAAAGGAACAAAAGAAAATTGATGTTTTGATTTTAAGCAAAGTTCATTGTTCACTTATTAGTTACTAGTTTTTGTAACCCGGCATCGCTCGGGTTGAAATAAACAGATAACCGACACATAAATGAGTTATTGAAAAAAATACAGCAACTTTTACGTAAAAAAAAGTAGTAAAACCTCTTCCCAATGAAAAACTTGAAGTTTGACACCCCACATGCCCATTTAAAAAAATGGTAGGTACCTACATGGAAAAAGTATTAAAAACCTCTGATTTGGGCCCAAATCAGCACCATGAAGTTTTGGACCGATCAGGTTGTCAGGTATTGGGCGAAAGGTTATTATATTATTTTTGGGAAGGGTGTCAATTCAACACAATTTTGGGTGATTTTTAGATTTGATGTCTCAGATTTTCATGATTTTTTTTATGCAGCAATATATCATAGACTTATGAAAAATATCAAATTTCAGCTATCACAATTATTTTTGAAGTTGTTTCTTTTTAAAATTTCAATTTTTATGAAAAAATTTCGTGTCTTGGCACCTTTGGATACCTATAGACTGGCAACCAGTGATGATAAAAACCTGGGAGAGATCTCGTTCTTAAGCTGTTGAATAGGGCTTTAATGTGATGTGCCACAGGATAGGGGTAACGGTTTAAAAAAAAAATCAAAAAGTGGCAATTTTATAAAAAAACTGACAAAAATAGTTTGTAATGTTTTTCTGATTAATCAATCAAAATGGGATCTCAATGGGATCAGGAGATACAGGGTTTCAGAAATGCATGCATCGTGATATTGCGTGTTTTGACACCTTTGGATGCGTATACTCTGGCAAAATATAATGATGATACAAACCTGGGAGTGGTCTTATTTTAAAGCTGTTGAATGGGTTAGCTATGATATGAATAAAGCTATGATATGCCACAAGATAGGGGTTAAAATTTAAAAAAAATCAATAAGTGGGCATTTTAAAATTCCAAAAAATTATAAAAAAATGTTTATGATGTCTTAATACATACAGCTAAATTTTATCATGGGATCTCAATGGGATCAGGAGATACAGGACTTCCGAAATGCATGCATCCTGAAATACATGCAATTTCACGATGCATGCATTTCTGAAGCCCTGTATCTCCTGATATCATTGAGATCCCATAATAGAATTTTGGTATGTATAAAGACATTATAAATTATTTTTGAAAATTTTTTGGATTTTTTAAAATTGACACTTTTTGAAAAATTTAATTTTTGAAATTTAATTTTAAATATTTTTTTAAACTGTTACCCATATCCTGTGACACATCAAATTAAAGCCCCATTCAACAGCTTTAAAACGAAATCTTTCCCAGGTTTACATCATCAATGGTTGCCAGTCTATAGGCATACAAAGGTGCCAAGACATGAAATTTTTTCATAAAAATTGAGATTTTTAAAATTTAGTAACTTAAAAAATAATTGTGCTACATAACTGAAATTTGGTATTTTTTCATAAGTCTATGATATATTGCTGCATTAAAAATCATGAAAACCTGAGACATCAAGTCTGAATCAGTGTGTTGATTTGACACGCAATAACTCGAAAATTATGGAGAGAAATTTCTCTTCTATCAGAGGAGAAATTCTCGGAGAAATATCTCGTTCCCGAGACATTTCTTTTGAGAATTTTCTCTACTCACATCACTATTAGTCTGTATTCTATTTCATTAAAATACCAGATTGATGCTTCGGAAATTAACCATAGAATCGTAAATTTTCAAAATTTTCTTGGGGGCTCCGAGAAGGGGCGCAGACTTTGTGCCATGTCCCCGGGCGCAGATGACCCTAGCTACGCCACTGAAAATGTCTATTATTTGCCCGAAGCCAACAAAAAGTTTCGCAAGTCACTATGTTTATATTATCTATTCTTTATATATCTAAGTATATAAACCTACCTACATTTTCTAACACTGTGCCACAACATTTCTCAACATAGGGTTATCTCTACACGTAGGTAGGTAGATAATATTATTCTCGTTAGTCGTTACATTCGATATAAGTTGGGATATATTTTACGTGAATGAACTATGAAACGTCCGCAATTTCTAGAGTTATTAAATTTCCCTTCCACCACTAGTTACATTAAAGTTTTACGTATCTGCCATGTATGCCAATGGCTAACACCATAGGTAACACCTTTAAAAATAATAGAATTGGTCATCCACTTTTCTCGAGTATCCTATAAAAGGTAGGTATTCGTAAAATATCGGAAATAAGACATTATTGACCCCTTGAATTCAGCAATGAGGCACGTCACCTTTTTTGTTTTTTTTATTTTATAACACAGAAAGGACGACTCGAGTGTACATACAGATAATTTATTGGCTAAGACACTTTTGGGTGATGCCGTGATTATTATTATATATGGACAATTTGTAAAGCGCCGTTTACACATAACATGACCTCAAGGGCGCCGCGCCGTATACCGCATCCATCACCCGAAACTTCCAGCAAAAAGGTGCATCTTCAGCCTTCTTCTAAAGCTCTCCTCATTCGCCTCTATACCGTGATGGTATAGATAGAGTTTGCTCTATGGTAGGATCTAAAGTTTCAAGTACCTATTGCATTGTTGCAATATAATATTTGGTATACATTACTAATCGTGTTCGGAAAATAAGTCAGTGGCGTAGTATGATTATTAGTTACATACTTAATTAATTCTAAAAAGTTCAAATAAGATCCATTCATTCATTCATCGATTCATCACGCCATCCTTCACAAGTGAGGTGGTCAGTAGACCAAGCCGATCTCTTCACTTCATTAAAAAATAAAATTCAGGCAGGATATTGTCGGAGGAGATTTGTACCCTGATGATTGAGTCTTAGACTTTTAATTGAGAGATCTCGTGTTCGATCTGCCTTCACGACTCAAAATCATCTTGTTGGTGGATTCATGAAACCTCCTATATGCATTTATCAAAATTTTACAGAAGATTAAGAACACTGTTCTGCTGGATGACATTTTCTATGTGTATGAATCATGCAAGGTATATTAGAAGTTCTATAGTATATTAATTTCCATCCACGATTCGTAAAAAATCACAGAATATTTTTTTTAAGTACAGATTGTGCAAGTACGAGTTATCCAAGAAAAAGCAACACGTATAAGATTTGATTTCTCTCGTAATTTAAACTTTTTCGTAGATATCTCAGCGTATAGATCATTTCATCGGTAGATGCTGCTCGACGGCATAAATAATTTGGTAGGTATCAATATTTCATTTTTTTCTAAATTGACATAGGAGGTTTCACGGATCCACCGACGATATTGCTTGCTATGAAGACGTCTGGGATGTATCTGGATTTATTTCAAATAATCTATAATATAACTAGATTCGGGGGTCTAATATAATTAATTATTTAAAAAAAAGCTGGGTGGACTTTCTCATCGCTGAATGAAATACGTCGAATGTCGAATATCATTTAGAAACTTACAAACAGTAGGAGATCTATTCTTTGCCAGAGACTCCTACGATCCGAGAGATCCCGTGGTGATTATAATATTTATTTCTTAATTTACATTTTTATCAGGGATACAAACAGTCATATCCCAAATAATATTGACAAAATTATACAAATCCATATGTGGACCAGCAAAGCCCCTATCGTTACCAGCTAATTACAATAATTTTCGATATACAACAGAGCCTAGTTTAATATCAATCAGGGTTAACACAAAAATCATATACCAGTTAATCATATTATACAATGTAAAATCATATATCAGTTAATCATATTATACAATTTAAAATCATATACCAGTTAATCAAATACCATATAAAATCATATGTACCAGTGTAACCAGTTAAATCTAATATGGAAATTAGACAAAATATATTCTGCCTTTACATAATCACAACTTCAAATTAAAATTAATAATATGCAATAGAGAAATCTGGTATAATAATTTAAAACATACTTTTAAAATAAAACCTATTCACAATTTAAAATCAGTTAAACAAAGATATAAATCCTTAACTAAAAACATAAGATTTAAATAAAATCTTTTCACAATTAGAATTCAATTAAACAAATGACTAAATCCTGAATTCAATTGCAAAAATTGTGATACGCAATAAAACACTGCTAGATAAAAAAATATATTACAAAGTACATATATACAACAAAAACAAAATAACACTTGAATAAATGTTTAAGACATGTTGTAAAATACTATGAGGCACATCGTATGAAATGAGTTTATGTTTTTAACTATGCTATCATAATAATGTTGTCCCGTAAGACCTTTACATCATTGTGTGAGGCATAATGGTTAAGTTTCAAAGCCTTTCATAACGCTGCCTTTATATTGCTTTAATAAAATTTCTATTAATTACTTTTATGGTCATTAGTAACTAAAATCATACTGAAAGCTGCATACTCAAAAGTCATTTCAGAGATTAAATCCCCTCTTTATTATAAGCTTTACAAAGATAAGTCTATTTAAATATGTAAACATAAAAGATAACCAGCAGTGAGTTGAATGAATAGATCGTTGGATCATGAGTGAACAGAAAGTTTTAAAAGTTGTAAATAGGCATTGAGAAAATGCGAGTCACCCAAAGAGCCATGGAGAGAGCTATGCTGGGCGATGCCCTAGGAGACAGAATGCGGAACGAAATAATAAGATGTAAAACTAAAATTACTGATAGTGCACAACGTGTCACAACTCTTAAATGGAGATGAGCAGGATGCATAGCTAGAAGCCCAGATGACAAATGGCCAAAGTCTCTTACATATTGGAGACCACGAGCAGTAGTAACCAGGAGCAGAAGAAGATCTCCAATGAAGTGGAGGGATGATATCACTCGACATCTGCAGAAGGCGCAGAATCGAATAACATGGAAGGAAATGGAGTAGGTCATCGTCCAGGAGTGGACGGGAGTGGGCTAAGAAGAAGATGAAGAAATAGATTTTGGTCCCACATACATTTTTTGGTGAGTGCGTAGAGTTTCCTGCTGGATCCGTTCCTTTCATTCTCTTTTATCCAAGGCAGCTGTCCTAAATTGAAATTCAGACCCAGTGCTGTAGACTCTGTCGTAACTCTGTCTATACATCGAAACTTTTGGTCTACACACGTATGTAGACAATAAGGAGAATATTTTCCAGAATATCCATTCAATAATATAGCCTTTGATAGGATTCTCGAAGAAGAGAACTTTGGAAACCAGCTTGTGGATACTCATCCAGTGTCTATTCATACATGATTACTTAATTTTAGTTAACATCTTGTAGATGTAGACTATAAAAACACTGTTTTATCATTTTCATCAGAATCCACTATTGGAGAATACCCTACAATATAATAGAATATTCGTAGCTACAATATTCCATCCTTTGGTCATATAACCTTGTCAAAACGGAGTTTTAAGGCAATTTTTTCAAAATAGGTGTTAGATTTTGGATTTGTTATGAAAGTAAAGAAAAAAGAGGAAACGTGCTAGGTCTAAAACATGACTCAACAATATATTAAATATTTCAAATTAAAAAAAATCTGCTGATTATTGGAACACCGAGTACTGACCTCATCCTATCTAGATGGAATCATCATAGATTTGGACTGGATAGTGTCTGTAACAGTAAGTACCAAGTTCTTCTTTCATAATTCCCTTGATGATAACATCTGGGACAGACCTCACACAATAGAAATGGTAACAGTATTAAAATTATTATTACTCAAATTACAAAAAAAAACTTGACTACCCAGCTCTGTACAGTGAGAGTTTTAGTAATAAAAGAGGTACACTGCGGAACAAAATGATATATTTTCATTATTAATTAAAATCAAACTTAACAAGAGGACAGTATGTAATTGGTAAAATTCTGCACACCATCCTGATGCTTCCAAGAGAATCGTCAAAGGATGATTGGAATTGGTGCATTGGAACAAAAATGCGCAAAATATGACTGGAGAAGCAATTAAAAATGCACCTTAATTTCAAGAGTTCTATAACTTTTACAAGCAGTAAAAAGTGAGAATACTTAGGCTTTGAATATTTAGGAAGCATCAACATTTTCATTCTCTCTATGTCCTAATGTTTTTAATGTTTTGGCTTCAGATTTCTGAAATCGTGGTTTAGTTTTTTCAGCGACAGGAATATGAATTGCAAAATAATCCTATATCGATATTTACTGGTTGGGCATGTTTGTTAACTAAGACATTTTTATTAGGATTGTTTCCATTTTTTTGAAACAAACGATTTTCACTCATTTCAGAGAAAAAAAGAGAAAACTGCCTTATAATACATTTTTTGCACTTTTTCACAGTTAGACAAGTACTCATGGATTTCTTTTCTTTCTGTTCTTTTAAAACCGTAAATCTACCAATCAGAAACCTCGATCGGAGAACCATGTCTACACAATGCAACACTGTGTAAAATCTAATCGGAAGAAGTGAGAAAGGTATCCCAACGCTTACGAATTGGCTCTAAGCTGGCTTAAGTGATCACTTTCGGTGCCCATGGACAACGTTCACCAATTCCACTATTCTCACTGTCACGATGTAAGGTCCACCAATCGAGAGACTATTAGAAGCAACCATCTTTTTGGGATCTCATTTTTCAGATCTCAAATGGATCGTGATCTCCCGTCTAAATGGCGCCGGAACAATTAAGTAATTTTATCAGTTTTATAGTAGCAGTAGTAAGAGTATTTCATATAAAACCCGCACGAGACTCAAACATTGACCAGAAGTAAACTTTTTTATTTTTCCTTATTAATCATTTATCAAATTTTATGTTACGCAGTGTGTTACGTCTAATGCGTTGTATTTAAATTGTTTTTTCTTTTATAAAAACATTTTTTCTTTTTATTTTTTACAGAATTTTAATTTCACCATGCCTACTTATTATTGGTTCCTACCCGCTACAGTGAAATAATGCTAATAAAGGTGGCGGCCCTATAACCTTGAGAAATAATAATATTATTACAATATGCGTAATTTAAATTTTTTTCACTTTCAAAGTTTTTTGTTTTGTTAAATGTTTCATTTTAAAAGATTACTTTGTTAATTCTTTCAAGATGGTAGGTATTAGATGAATATTTAATGTAACACAGAATTATAAATTATTATTCAAAGTTAAAAGCCGTGAATTTTTTTTTACCTAATCATTACTCTTTGAGAGGGCGGAAGAAAACAAATGAAGTAAAACTTCGTTCAGACTGGTCACTTTGTGTGATCACCCGGGATGAATCGTTGAAAGTGAAAAGTGTGAACGAACGTTTCCTCCTCGGGATGACGGATGAAAAAGACTACCACCCGACGAGTTTTTTCCAATTACTCATCCTGTTCTCTATGAATTAGTATTGAATGTCAGAATCTGAAAGAAAACGGTTGCGTTGTTGTGTGCTTGTTAGATATTTATTAATTAAAATTTCATTTTAATAACTGTTAGTTGTCATTTAACTATCTTAATAATCTTAATTATGAAAGTACGCAAAACCACAGACGTTGACTTGACCGAAGACGTGGCAGTGAAAGCACAGAATGAAAAGTGTGACCAGATGTATTCACTTTCAATGTACAGCTTCAATCATTTCACTTTGGATGATCGTTAAAAGTGAAATAATAGTCTCTTCGAATTGAAGAAATTTGAGTCAAAATGAATTTTGGATTCTACAATTATTTTATTCAGAAATGATACGGTGCACCAAAGCAAGTCTGCGTATAGTATTACACGGGAGATGATTGTCCTGGTTGGGTCATTTTTAAGAATGTACAATGATAGCATGGATGTATCCACCATTTTCGCTAAAGTGGGTCAGCAGCTTGATAAATTGGCAAAGGAATTTGAAATGGTTCACAAACTCCTCATTTTTGTAAAAGTGTATTTTAAGACTACATTATGTACCTACCTTTCTTTTAAATTCAGGTCTCAGCTTTCAAAATTTGGTAATTTGACATGCAACATTTCTTCCCCCTCATCATCAAATTTTCAATTTGGTATAGGAATTTGAATTCCTTCCTACTATTTTCGAGATCGTTGTGGGTGACTGACAACTATTCCATTTTGCCCGTCCTACTCCTGGGAACGCCCATGAATGATTGTCGACCAAAAAGAGTACCGTTCCTTCATCCATGAGACATCCGACGTCTTTGATGTTGCTCTGTCAGAATACACTGTCCCAATGACATCTATACAAGGGCCCTAAGAATGTCGTGAAAATGATTCAGCAAGTAAGAGTTTTTATATCAATGTTAGCTATTGATGAAAATGCAACCAAATAAATTAACTCATATTTTTGGAAATATTCGGAATTAATTATTCAGAAAACATCATATTCTAGAATAAAAAAAGTAAAAGAGTAGGTATCTGTTAATTAAAAAAATGCCCTAAGGCTTGAAGTAAAGGTTGTAAAAATCTGAGCATTTTTATATCAACTGCACGTTTTGATATTTTTCTTGGGGCTTTAGCCCAACAGTCAAGAACAGACTACGACCAGGTAAATATACTAATAATAATGCACACCCCATCACAGCATTACCCACAAGTGGAGTCGACAGCGGACCAAATTGTTTGTGCCAATAAAAGTAAAGACATCCAGGACGGGTAGCGTATCTTATTGCTGCATTGCAGATGGTAACAATATACCTTCTCATTAAGCTTTTAATTTTTCTTCTTCTTGTAGTAGATCATTGATCTGTTGCTTCGGAAGTTGTTCCATCTTGTGACTTTATGCTATCTTTCTCCATCTTTTTATTGGTCTTCCTCGTGAATGTGAGCCAGCTGGCGGTTTCTTTGCAGCAATGTGGGCGATCTTGTTTTTAGTCATCTTGTCCATACTGTCTATACAGGATTTTCTCCTCTTCCTACTCCATCTAATTATGTCTTCAACGTCACATATTTGTTTTATCTCAGTGTTTTCATATCATATCTCTGAGAGTTTTACCCGCGATAGCCGGTTAAATTTCTAGTATTTTTTAATAATTAGAGAGGTAGGTACATCATTATAATGCTAGCCGGCCGCCTTTACGCTACCTTGATGAGAATTAAGAATTCAGTAGTTGTTTACCTATCGGGCTGTGCAAATACATAATTAATTAGGCAATCGAGTTAATCAGGATGTAGCAGGTACAATAACTTACCTGACGGTATCTCATTATGTTGTGTTAATATATTATGTATTAGGTAAACACAACGTAATTTTGTAAGCTATATTAAATTCCACGAATGATTCAAATTAAAATTCATTGATGTGAATAAGGCTATACGAGTATACTAGTAACGGAACTTGCTTTGGATATTTCAAAACAAAGAATCTCACTTTTTTTCATGCGTTTAAATAAACAGTGAAGCTATTGTAGTCACTATTGTTAGCCGACGGTACTTGATGGAAGTTCCTGTTAAATAAGTAAAGCTTTGGCGCAGATATTTCAGATTTGAACACAGATATTTCAGGCATAATGCTGGCATTTTGAGCCTAATCTTTTGACACTCTGTATATAAATTGAATCGGTGAATTTTTCCCGGTATTAGGTTGTTTAATTTTTATTTCCCGTTTCCCGGGAAAAAATACAAATTATTAGTCATGCAGATTGCCATACCGATACCGAATTCTTTGTTTAGTTAACTGTAATAGTCGTGATAAACTTGTAGAAGCTGACGAATATTTTGATATGAAAATATGAAAAATAATATTAATTACCACTTTATACTGTTATACTTTAAAATATGAAAAAAAAATAAAAATATACTTTAAAATAAGATATGAAATTATGAAAAATAATATTAATTACCACTTTATACTGTTATACTTAAAAAAAAAACTTAATTATAGCTTCAATGTATTCGTTTGAAAGAAGCATAATTATTCTAAATATAATTCGAAATCGGGGGTGTGTTTGGCCGACAATGTATAAGAATCCTACAATTTTTCATGTTTTTTTTTACATATTTCGAAAAGTTAGATAGTTCTTAAAAAAATTAGTGCAGCCAACTGTCATTTTTTTTGTTTTATTCATGGATATTAACCGATATAAAAAAACTTTTTTTGTCGAAATTTCTCATTTTTTAAAGTCAAAAATCTTTAAAAAGCTTTGCCAAAATCCATAACATTTTTTTGCTTGATAGGATGATCAAAAATTAAAAGTTTATATATTTTGTAAACAATTTTTATTTTGATATAACATAGAGTACCTAAATAAATTTCGTCAGTCAGCTATTTAGTTTTTTTTTAAGCAAATTACTTATATTGGTAACAAAAATTTGATTTTTTTTATCAAATCAAAATGTTTGCAAGGGTCAACAAGTTATGAGAGTTTTTATACCAAATTTGTTGAAAATTGAATATTTATAAATATAATAATGAATTTCCCGTTTCCCGGGAACAAAAATAATCCGGGAAAAGATACCCTCTATGCGTAATCATCACTGATCACGTGGATACTTCTTTGGTAGTTTAATACTGAGAAGTGTATATGGCAATTCCACCGCCGAGTTAAAAATATCTTACTTTTACAAATCAAATTCAAAAATTGAAGCGCTTAAGACAATCACAAAATTTATTTATCACACTAGCCATAAGGCTGTGTTGTGGCATAATAGGTAAGTACAAGTGTGGCATCTAACAATCTACGAGTATTATCAAAAAAAATATGAAAAGAGTGAAAACTTCTTAAAGTCGGCTTGCGACAATTAGGCGACCAAAAAGTTCCGTAGAAGTATTATACGAAAGTGCATTTTAACAATTGGACTTTTTCAATACACGACAATAAGCCAGAATAGTAAAGAGTTTTGATTAGATATTTGTTATGATGTAAGCAAAATTTGGATTCGAAATAAATCTGATATATATGGATAAATTGGTAAAACTCTGTTTACTCATAACATGACGTAAAGGGCATCGTATTGTGCGTTTATCGCCCGAAGCTCTCAGCAAAAGGGTGTGGTTTTAGGCGCTTTCTGAAGGCCACTCCATTCGTCTTCTCTAGTAGACATACCCTGAACACTCTAAGGATGGGCAATATGTCTGTGTCTTGAAGGTGGAGTAGGTTGGCAGCAGGATGAATCAATTCCGGAATTGTTAAGCAATCTATTGTTAACCCAAGACCCTACCATCAAACTTACGTCCACCTTTATTTTTACTGTGCGAAAATAATAATTTGAAATTTAAATTCAAAATGTTTCTGTGTACGTTGGGTTTTAAAATTTTAGGATGTGGTTATGGAATTTTTATATCATATTTCATCCAGTATATAATCATTAGGTTGGTTCTGGATTGTAAACTGCCCGCTTCGATGCTACTTCACACACTTTTGTGTTATGTAGAATAATGAAAATAGAGAAATAATAGGGAAAATACAATACGCCATGAAAACAGAAAAGAATGATATAAAATTAAATTAAATTGGTTCGTTGATAAGTGAAACGACAAAGACAATCTTTTGATCTTCGAATATTCGTGACAAAACAAAACTCATTTATTATGTCAATACACCGCCCGGCCCAAGTGGTGGGAGCCGTCGTTTGATAAACTTTGTAGCGATGTTTATTTTCCATTATAGGTCTTGTTTCAGATGACACTTTGAGAATTATGTATTATGTGGAATTGCGGTTGATACAACAACACAGAAGTAGGAGTGAGAAGTTTGGGAAACCAAATAAGGAAATGGAAGGTAGCTACCTAATTTACTTGAAGGTTTGTAAAAGAATCGCTGGTTACTAGCAGCCCAGAACTGAGATATCTGGACAAATGTGACTACACATGATTTAAATATAAATATGGTTCAATAGTAGAAAAGAATGCCTGTGGAAAAAAGTCTCACAATATAAACTGTTAACATATAAAGAGATGGAGGAGACTTTTATTCAGAACTAGACGGGAGCGGAGGCAGTGAAGAAAAAAAAACTAGCTTTGAGAATTTATTTTCAAATGGTTTTCTTATGTGCCTTTAAAATTCTCACCTCATCCCTCGTACTAGTCTAATAAATATTGAGGTTGAGGGAGATGTTCCCCTCACACTTAACATCTCATACCATATCGTCTGCTGTCACCTTTATGGAGTAATAATTTAATCTTGAACAAACATCAAACTTACAACAACCTCTTGAGCCGATAATTCAACACTCGAGATTCGAATTTGAGCTTAAATTTGAAACGAATAGCTATCTGTTATAAAATTATTTCATCAAAATTTGGAATCCTTTCAAAATAATTAAATATATATACATTTTTGAGAGGTTTTCTTTGTATATTCAAAGATTTTAATTTATCTGCAATCTTAAAATATTTATCTGCATTAGATTAAAAGTCTTGGAGATCAATTATTTTGATAACTAAAGCCCTACGTTCGGTCGTCTGGGATAAGTTTAGATTTCTTAAAAGTGGAATCACAGTAATGATTGAATCCACAGTACAAGTGACCAAGACAAGTCACCCAGCCGAGAAGCCATGAGAATTATGACGATGCGAGATTCTGAACGCGCGAAGATTGATGCATTTGAGATGTGGTGCTAGAGGAGATTGTATTCGACTGAACGTGGAACCAACGAGTGAATCCTCAGAGAGCTAAACGTCTTAACACGACTGAGCTATATACACTATACAGTCTTACGATATTTTGGACACATTACGAAAAAGGAGCCTGACACCTAGAGAGATCTATAACTTTTATAAGTATATATATTATTTCAATAATTTTAACTATAAATATGTTTTATTTATTAATAATCTTACGACTGACTTTTTTAGATTGAAATATTATTTTAAACAAAAAAAAATAAATTTGCAGCTGTCTTTTTTCTTTTATTTTTTACCTGTATTAAAATTTTCATAATTGTATTCATTATTTACATTTAATTTATTTATATTTTTTTCTTATTATTGTAGTATTTTTACATCTAAATGTTTTTATGAAATTTTGTACCTGTGGCTGTGCCGTTGTATTTTTGTTGTTTTTTCTGTAAATTTTTTAAAACATATTTGTTAAAATATAAAAAAAAACTCACGCCGTGTATAAATAAGTAAAAATAATTAATATACAATACAATACAATACAACAATACCATCACGGCATATCCCACAAGTGGGGTAGCCAGCAGACCAACTGCATATAAAACATGCTGAATTTAAGATGTAAAGTGTCTTATTCTTTCGAACACCTGCCTTTTACAGGACACTCGAAAACTTATGAAGAAGAGTGGGAGACCAATTCTTTACCGGGTGCTCCGCGGGATATTAATATCTACACAAATGAAATAAAATTATGAAGAACTTGAGAACAAAATTTAATGTTTTTTTTCTAGAACCTTCCAGTGGACCAACTGCATGCATTAAACGCACATATTATGTCATCTTTGTGCCATTTAATTTTTAATTTTTTATAAGCACATAGAGGACGACCTGCATATTTATTACATGCAGTTAGTTTACTGCTTTTCTACTAGTGGGAAATGCCGTAGTAGTAGTAGTAGTAGTACTGGGAAAAAGAAGATAAGCAGACATCTTATGTGTGAAATTTTAGATAATTTATTTTTTTAAAATTAAAAAAACCGTTTGTAGTAATGTTCGGTTTCAGTACTATACGTCATAAAATAAAATAAAAGTAAATATCCAAGAGTGAAATTTCAACTTTTATAGGTATCCATTTGTGTTAAAATGAGAGATCCAAGATAAAAATGACGACTTCGGCAAAAAACGTGTATTTTGTGTTTCATGACAGGGGTAATGAACGCCACTGTCGGGGTCGCAGTCGGTCATGGACCAAGGTAGGTCCCCACCCAGCGGTGAATCAATAGCGCCCCTTACTACTACTCCACTACTACACACTAGCACATTACGTAGCTGATGCTGGTTGTAAAAATATAAAAGGCCCTTTTCATCATATGAGATATCAATCAAATACAACTCGGATACTTAAATTATCTCACCATTTCAATCTCATGTGTCAATAGTAGTAGATTTCGCTTTTAATGTAGAAATAATCAATGTATCTTTCATTCAGAGCAAAGCGATGCGACGCATCGCCAATTGAATTAGTTTTATATCATAAACTCATTTGAAATGGTTGTTATGCGGACGTAGTCAAAACACATTTTAGCGTTATGTAGTCGTTCGACTATAGACTAATTTGCGAGAAAGTATCAATTTTCGTGGCTAAAATACACAAGTCGTCTATAGTCGAACGACTACATAACGCTAAAATGTGTTTTGACTACGGCCGCAGGTAGGTACTAGTACCATTTGTAAGATTTGTATCTAGTTTGAATTGTGAAAGTTGGTGAACCCATCTTGGGTAAAATGCTCTCATACCAGTCTAAACCGATTCGTAAGCATCGGGACACCATTTCTGATTCTTCGTAAAAGGTAGTTTCTATAATGTACCATATTGTGTAAATGAGATATGTGTTGAGTTATTTTCTCTTATCTGACATATCGTATACTAATCAAAGGTCTATTGATGTAACTTTATTTATTTATTATTTATTTATTTTATTCTTACAACTTTACACAACTTTAGTACAATGTGTAAAGTGTCTTGATATCTATGTACGTGCATCTGCAATCTAGTATACCTACATATAGTATAGCTACGCGTTCGTTCAGATTGCACGTTGCACGAACCGTGGTGCATTTATACATAGTACTCTTCTGTATGCGCTTTGTGCTTCACAATACTATGTAGTAACAGGGCGATATTGGTGAAGCAAACCGCAAGTTTTATAGCACTGAAAAATTCATAGACTCATAATTTTTTCAACAGATATTTAGAGGCAATTCCTTTTTATTTATGTTCGGTTCTTTAACGTATGTATTGATAATTATAGTTTTATTTACACAACGATTTTATGTAATTGTCTTATAATGTTTATAGTACTGTCGTAAATATCTATTTAATGTTGGTCAGGCATGACAATATTCTAAAATCAAAAAGCTGAATCAAGAACATTATTATTCAACAGACACCTCATCTGGACAACCATCAGATTGTGCAACTATCTACAGTAGGAAATAGAAAAAGTGTTTCGATGCTGACGAATCGGTTTAGGTTGGTTTAAGTGCACTTTGCCCATAGTACGTTCACCAAACCCACGAATCTTTATTTGAAACTAAGGTTTTACGAGTAAAATTTGTCAAACTGATAACAATTATTTAGTAAAATGAGTAATTTCAAATTAATTTTTCATATAAATTTATTAAATGTGACCATGTCAATGCCGATACAATCAATGAATTAATAACATTTCTAACAAATGTATTGCTATCTTTTTCATATTTTAACGCTTATTATTGTCAGATATATCTATTTTTGACTAAGTAGTAGCACCCACCATCCTTTTTCGGTGGGTTATCTTTTTTTATAGGTCAATAAAACATTTTTGACATAAGTACCTATACTTTGCTGAAAGATGTGAAAAAAACTGCTGAAAATGAAAAATAAGTAGGCTAGCGAAATTGAGAAGATTCTACCCAAAGATTCTACCCAAAGACTTTACCCAAAGTTTGTCTATGATTCTCCCATTTCTGTTGACGTAATAAAAGGTTGGGTGTCTTGGCAGCGTGAAAAGCATTGATTGGATTAATTAATTATTCATGCACTTGAGAGAACATCCCAACGAAAAAGGTATCCGCATGGTTCACACCTTGGCACGGAGCTTCGTAAATATACACTGCTGATCATTTTAGAAGGATTGTAAACCAGGAACCCATTTCATCTATTAACGTATTATTTTTATCACAACTTAAAAGGGAATTCTCAAAGAAGATACGAATTTTTCTATACCTACATTTCTTCTTTTTCTACAGCAATCAATGTGTGAAATTGTTTACATTCATCATCATCATCGTCCTCAACGCTCCTCTCGAGAGCACAGGGCAGAAACTAGCCTCTTCCATTCAGAGCAACTTTGTGCCAATTCCCACGTCATTCTCTGTGCTCTGATGTCGTTGTTATAGGAACGGTGTATTGTTAAAGAGGGACGCCCGGGCCGACGGAAAAATAGTGTTCCTTTTGGTCACCTATTATTGGGCATTCTCAGAACATGTCCCAGCCAGGACCATCGTCTCTCCTATATCATGGTTTATGTGCCAATTTTTTTTTATCTATTTGTATTATCTATGTATTGTAATAACTGTATGTTTGCGTAAACTATAAACTATCACGGAGATTACAGATCTCTGCCTGATGGGTGCGTTGGCGCACAGCAGCATTTTGTTTATATTACACGATGAAAAATAATGGGAGGTTTTGAAGTTATAAATAAATAAAAAATTACTGGAAAAATGGCGTAACGTTATCATTAGCATTCAATTTGTGAAACATATCACCCAGATAAAATTCATTCTTTATAATAATGTATACTATATAACTTTTTATATTGCCACCTTGTAGGTTTCGAGTGGCGTGAGTAATACACTGCTTAAGGATGGTTACACTAAAGACCAATCTATTTGATGGATGCTCCGGATTAACTGAGGCGTTTTTTATACAGTAATAATTTCTCAAAATTATCTTCACAATGTGTCCCAGCGTATCTAATTATTTTATTTTGACAAATCGTCGCGTGAATGCAGAACTATCCTATGTCCAAATGAACTAAATGTTGAGGAGATTCATTTGAAATAAAGTACCTACAGCGCGGAACAGCGACGACAGACAATGCAAATTTTGATATATTTATGAAACAATCAAAACACTGTTATAATTTTCACCACATTTATTCAAACTCTAACGTTTTCGCCCACTTCAATGGGCATTCTCAAGAGTACTGAAACAATAAAAATGTCACCTACAAAAATTGAAGGTAGTCAAAGAGGGGGGAGAGAGGTGGGTGCAGGGATTGCAATAGAAGAGTGGGGAGTGGCATTGGTAGGTATAACATTAGGTGAGACAGGGTAAACTAGTAATGGGGACTTAGCGGGAATTTGGATATTGTTTCAGTACTCTTGAGAATGCCCATTGAAGTGGGCGAAAACGTTAGAGTTTGAATAAATGTGGTGAAAATTATAACAGTGTTTTGATTGTTTCATAAATATTGAATATGAATTTTCACAGTGTGAACACAAACACCCTTCAACAATCAAATTTTGATAGTTTTTTTGACAACTACCAATATTGTAAGTGTAGCCAGTTTGCAAGTGAGTCTTTGAATTCCATAATGAAGAACTATCCTATGTCACAAAATAAGACATAGGATTCTTCTGCATGTTAATAAAATACATATCTTTACATAATATGTTACTTCTGTTTAAATGTTTTTTCCTTATTAATATATGGTTTGTACATGGGATACTTCTGCATACCGTGAACAAGCATGTAATAAATAACTTTTGGTGGAAAATTTAATATTACTTAAAATTGGACTTAGGATAGTTCTGCATTCTAGCGACGAAATTATGTTATACGAGGAAATACAAACTTATAAACTGTCATTGTGATACAATAGAATAAGGGTCAATATTTCAATGTACCTTTTATGTTGTTTATCCTGAGCTGGCCGTTAAGTTAAAACAATCGATATCAAATAAACAGCCAGCTAAATGTTAAAACATAGCTTTAATAATTCACAACTACTTATTTTAAATCAAAATGCAGGAAAAATTTATAAGAAAAATTATAAAAATATTTTATTTAAAACATATTTGATATCAATAAAACACTGTTTTACTTTTCAATATTGATTCATTAATAATAAGAGTTCTCTTGGAAATGTCAAGCTAACTTGACGAAAGTGCTCGAGTATTAATAAATCAATAGTGAAAAGTAAAACAGTGTTTTATTGATATCAAATATGTTTAAAATGTCTTTTCACAATGTGAACACACAAACTCTAGATTATTTTATTTAAATCTGGCTTGGATACCCTTCTCTCACAATATTATACTGTTTCTATGACGACGATATGCTGTGGGAAGAGTTGCATAGATGCTCTGAATGAAACTGGCTGCGGAAACAATCCTTCAAAACAATCCAATCACTGGAAGGATTGTTGAAGTGCAATTGATTGATTGAATACACAAAATGTCTATTTGTTATTTATTCGATAAATTTTAATTCAGTTTGATAACTTGTAATTTGTCATAGCTAATACATCATTATTCTTGTCAAGATTTAGCAATAATAATAGTAATTTATTGAACACATAACAATCAATACAGATATAACAATATGTACAGATTATTTAATTAAAACTATTAACAAAATATATCCTCTTATAGAGACAAGCCTCGTGTAAAGCAGGGTATTTTGTTATTTGTATAGAAAAACTTTTAAGCTGAAAAAAATTGTCTAGTTCATTATCGCATGTAACGTTTCACCTTGTTCACTATTTCTCGTGAACCGATAATGTAAAGAATGTCACGTTTTTAATTTTGATTTCCAATGAAGTTCTAATAACATGTCAGTAGACTGTACAAAAGAAATAATATACCCAGTGGTTTGTAACTTATCAACCTTGCTTTTGTATCTTTCGAAACATTATGCTGATAAAATATTTATACAATTGTGTCTGAACTGGTACGGACCTGGTGTCGAATAGAGATAGAATATCGGGTCAAAAGTACCTACAAATACTATTCCAATATGTACGACAGAGAGAGAGAGAGAGGTTTTTAACAATTCGATGAATAAATATGTCCTTTTTTACTGTTTTTTTCCTATTTATTGTAACTGAAACTTATTTTTGAAGCTTCAATAAAAGCATAAGTTACATTGTAGTATGAATATTTATTTTATGCCCTCAATGTTCTCATTGGAAATATATCTCTTCCATTAAGAGTCGTTCTATAGCACCCTATTAATTCCTACTCTCATCATTTAACGTTGTTGGAAAAAAAAATACCTACATTTTCAGACACACAGAATTTATTTGGGACATAGTTTTTAGTTCTCCATACATCTATTTTACGATTTTCTTCTCTATTACTTCTATTTTTTGTTAGTCTCCTTAATTCTACGTATGTGCCACAGTTCACGTCCTTCCTTACTCCATGTAGGTGTCTCTTGATCGGTCTCTATTAGTTCTGCCTTCGGTCTTGCCCTCCACGAAAATGATGAGCAGGCCTGGGTGTCTGATATAGTGGTCAATCTAGTATGCTCGTTACTGACCAACCCTTTTAAGGAATTGCCTACTTTCACCTACCCTAATCAACAACTCTTCGTATTCGCCATGTTCCGAGTAATGGATATCTAGCATGCGCCTGTAACACCAGATCTCGAAGGCCGCCAACCGTCCGCTCTCACTCTTGCCGATCGTCCAGGATTTACGACATTTTGTAAAAACACATTTGTAAACACACAAAAACACACAGGACAGAAACTAGCCTCCTCCATTCAGAGCGATTTTTGTGCCAGTTGAGTTATCATGAATTTCCTAACGCTGTGATATCGTTGTTATAGAATGGTGTATTATAAAAGAGGGTTGTACAGGCGCTGGAAGTCGTGTGGAATCTTAAACCTCTATTTGGTTAAATACTATTGTTGGACATTCTCAAAACACGATCTTGGATCATTGTATCTAATCCGTTTCCTTCAATCCTGACCAGTAACCATTAGTCCTATCCGACGACGGACTTCAAAATACCAAAATTTTCGAATTTTGTGTGAATCAATAATATTCATTCATACTTAGAATTCATTCAATTCTCAGAAGCATCTATTATTATCTCTTTTGATTCAACTTTGCTATTTACCATTGGAATATCTAATCAATAAAATGTCGCGTTGCGTCGTTTTCTTAACTAAGTTTTATTATTATTTGTCAAGTTAAATTTAGTTTCCAATCACATCTGCTGAGTTACATACTAATAAAGTTAAGATAAGGTTGAATGTTTGGTAGGTATTGCACGTTCTTAAGAATTATTCTGTCTTATACAGTCAGAGGTTAATATTGGAGCTTATAAGAGCTGTTTATGAGTAATAATAAAAACTTCTTACATGAGAAGATATCGATTGAGGTAAAGTGTATGAGATTCTTAAAACATTATTTAGTTTTTGCCAAGTTACATAGAATTTTGTGTAAGAGAAATTGTATTAATTTGTTTACTCTTTTCAACTGTTTCTTAAAGTTAATATTGATTGAAGCTTAACAAAATAAGTTTATAAGCATAGGCGTACTCAACATTTTCTCTAAAGGGGTAGAGGTTAAGCAGCTTAGGAATTTGGATTTGCTCGCTATTTGCTCGTTTTTGTTAAAAATATTTTAGAATCACATACTATCAAATGTAAAGACTTTGTCAGTTTTTCACGATTTGGTAATCTGATTTAATGTGGCGACACTTTTTAGATCTCTATCGAACATTTGTTGTCCATTATTCATATAGCTGACGCTTTCATTTAGCTTAATATATAGTATTTAGATATTATCAAGCATTCAATTAAGTGCTCGTTTAGCTTACGTGAAAGATGCCTATCGTCGCTAATTTATTTGGTTTGATTTGTTTTACAATTTTAGAGCCACCATCTATTACGTCGCCTAACTTCTAGAGGGGGGGGGGGGTACATTCCATTTTACATTTATAGTTTACTACTTTTTTCGAGATCCTTAAAAAGGTTGCTACCTCCGTTTGCCCCACCTGGTTACGCCAATGTAATTTTTACCGGGATCAAAAAATAAGATATCATTTTTCAATGTACATACATACATACCATCACGCCGCTTCCCTCGCGGGGTAGGCAGAAAGGATCGAGCGCCACTTCCTTCTATCTTTTCATACATCTTTCGCTTCCGTCACTGTCATACAATTCCTCATGCATGCTCTCCTGTTCAATGTGCTCAACACGTGACCCTCCTGTAGGATTTGATTTAAATGATCTTGCCATTTAATCCTCGGACGTCCACGTCTCCGAGCACCATTCCTCTCAGACAAATATATCTTCTTAGTCGTTCTGTCCTCATTCATTCTTTCCACGTGCCCAAACCATCTTAACTTATTTACATTCATCCTTGTTATTACACCAACTTTCATTCCACATTCCTTTCGTATATCAATGTTACGCACACGATCTCTCAGACTTTTACCACACATCCTTCTCAACGATCTCATTTCCACTGCATTTATGCCACTTTCATCCTTCTTTAACCATGTCCACGTCTCACTTGCATACATAAGTGTTGGCACTAAGATAGCAGAGTGCACCAACCTTTTAGCTGTGGTAGATATGTTTCTATTTGCAATTATTGGTCGGATTGCACCATTTACCTTATTGCCAGCAACTTTTCTCCTTTCAATATCGCTTTCACACTTCCCATCTCTCGTGAACAAACTACCTAAGTACACACATTCGTCAACTTGCTCTAACACTTCGTTGTCAATCATTACCTGGCATACTGTTCTCTCACTTCCTCTTTCAAACACCATAATTTTTGTCTTTTTTGCATTCATTCTCAATCCATTAATCGCACAATTTTCATACACACACGTCATCATTCGCTGTAGATCACTTTCACTTTCAGCCATCAATACCAAATCATCGGCAAACATTAACGCTCTTACATTCATCCCATTCATATCAACACCTACATTCATTTCTTTCAATGGACGAATACAATGATCAATGTATAGGTTAAAAAGCCATGGCGACATAACGCACCCTTGTTTCACTCCTTTTGTCAGTGTGAACCATTCAATGTAATGTGATTAAAACCCGATTCAAAAAGAGCAGAAATCAGATTAATTCATACGAACTACATCAAATTAATTCATGCAAACAACATCCATATTATGTAGTTAGAACATATGTGTAAATAATTTATGATAAAATAAAAACAAAGAACTTACATATGCATAAGTATTTATTCTTGTTAAATCCAGCAAATCTGGAGGAGCTAAATATTAAAGACAGCTGGTAATTCACTCGAAAGATTTACCCATCCGTTGCTTCCAAGAGTCCAAGGCTGCGCAAGGCCTGTTCAGCCATCGGAAAAAAATAAGCAAAAATACAGAAATCTTGAAGTTCAAATTTCAATGGAAGACACATTTTGAGAAAAGTATTTAAATATGAACGATTTTAATAAATAAAGTTGTTGTGTATGTATCATTGATTTTAATGTGTATGTTTGTAAATGTAATATCTACTCCATATGAAATATTATGATAACTATTATTTTATTACTGAAATAAATTAAATATTTCGACACTTTCAATGAATAACGATATATTATTTCCAAATGTAGGACGAAAACTAAAACTTCCAACATTTATTATGAAGAAATTGTTAGGTCGTTTTTATTTCTAAAAATAAATGCCCTTCCATTCTCATATGAGTATAAATCTTCTAAACTTTTTCTATTAATATGAACTTGAGAACATGAATATGAATAGAAATTTATAATATTGGTGGATAAGTAAAATACTTTTGCCAACTTAACTTACTTAATATATGTAATAGTATGAAATCGAGTTTGTCGGTAGCCTGGAGGTAGAGTCTCGGCCTCGTGAACATGGAGTCCGTGGTTCGATACCAGGTGCTGGCAAACTCCCTTTTCACGACACAAGCTTTTAGTAGCTTACCGTGAAAGGTGTATAAGGTTGTTTTTGGGTTTATAACAAAAACCCAGATATAGCCTTTTTTTAAAAAAAAAACTTTTATTGACGAATATCAAATAAAAAGATAAGAGATCGTGAACTGGTATAATTTTGAGAATTATGCCAGTTCACGATCTCTTACCTTTTTGTCTTCGGTTGATTTCCAATTCATTCAAGTTTCGTGGGTTTAAGTGTGAAGCTGTACAACAAACTGTCACTGCATATCAAAACATTGGAGGATGATCGCTTTAAGGAAGGGGTGAGGAAGTATTTGTTAGAAAAATCATTTTATTCAGTTAACGAAATGCTATTGGAAAAAGATTCTAGTAACATGGATGCAGAAACATAATGTAGTTGATATCACATCTGACGACATAATCACTAGGCCCTTTACACCCAGGGATTATCGATCACCATTGATATTAATATATTGTTGTACGCCTTGTCTCTTTTAATTAAATTCTTTGAGAATGATTTTGTGAAGTGACGATTCCCAGTGTCATGCGACCTGAGGATGAAAATCAGTTTATTTGTCTATTAATATTTCATTTCTTGTTCCTTGTGTAATGTGTTTTTAAAATGTAGTCTGGATTGACACCCCCAAGTGCCCATTGCGGAGCCTATGGAGGTCGAAGAAAATATCTATCTATCTATCTATACCCTCACGCCGTGTCCCAAGTGGGGTAGGCAGAGAGAACGGAACGCCAAACAGATCTATCTTTACACACTTCCTTCGCTTCCTCCACATTCATACAGTTCCTCATACACGCACGTCGGTTCCTCTTACTCAACACGCGGCCGTCCTTGAGAATTTGATCCACGTGATCAAGCCACGTGGTTCTCGGACGCCCGCGTTTCCTCACACCCTTTCTTTCAGATAAGTATATCCTCTTTGTCATTCTTTCCTCTTTCATTCGTTCCACATGACCAAACCATCTCAATTTATTTACCCGCATTCTAATAAATAAATAAAAATAAATAAATTGCAACCAGATCCTGCATCACATTGTTCAAGTATATTTTCTTGGTTGTATATTTTACCAACTTGCCTAATGTGTGGTAATTTTCAAGATTTAATTTCATAATTATAATTATAAGTAACCAATAAACGTCTAGTTAAGGAGAGATTTTTCTTCTTTCATTAAATTTCTATTGTTGAACCTTTTGGAAAAACCGTCTATAGAATTAGGCTTTCGAAGATACATTTAGGAATTTCATTAGTTTGATTAATTTTATTTTCTTGAAAGAGTGATTTTAAGAAATAAAAAATCTTCAGTACTGAAGTATTACAAAGTTCTATATGATTATTCAAGATTTTAAGGATTTATGTAGTACCTAACTCTTGAATTGAAGTGATAAATGTCGAATAAGTGATATTTTGCTTATATTCTTTCATTGAAGACTTGATTTATATTTATACTTACTATGAAAACTTATAGAAAAAGGTAGGAGATCTTCTCTGTTCCAGATATTCCATGATGCAACGTATAAAGCTCCTTGGGATGGTGGTTTAACAAGGTTGGACATGGTAGTTTTAAAGTCGCTCTCATCGGCGAAAAAGTTAGTGAAAACAGTGTTTAAGATTGTACGGACATATTTTGAGACTACCATAGGATAATATGATCAAAAGGACAATGAAGTAGTACCCAGAAGACCAGGCAGATCAGTGACCACCTTGATGTTCACAATTGCCAGGGACCTGAGGTGGACAGAGTTGCGTTCGAAGGATGCAGGAGACTGGAAAACTTGGAAGCAAATAAATGGAATAAAGACAAGGGCGAAGAAGAAGAACGTATAAAGTTCCTTGTTAAGTTATAAAAATAATCTTTATAACACTTTTTCAGTTTGTACCCATCTACAGAATTGAGAGAACACATTTTAAGTAAACGGATGGAGTAATAATTTATTGCTGTCGATTTTTAATAAATACATTTATCTCTATCTTCACTCCATGTTTAGACGATCCTATACGAATTTCAGTGGCGGAACTAGACGTTTTATAATGGACATGTTTACGTACGTAATGTTGTCATCTGATTCGGATTCACAACGGTACAGAAAATTGGTTAATATCACGAGACTTTTGAAAATTGTGATTTCTTTCAACCCTCAGCCTTATTAAATACATAACTGTAAAGATTTTTAGAATGAATGAAGAATTAGTGCAGGAGTTTTGTAAAATACTCCTATAGAGACCTTTTTTAGCTTCGCACGAGAGCCATCGAGTCGGGTTGTGCATTAAACGGTAGTTTAAAATAAATTTTATTCGACATTTTAATTGGAGAACCATGTTAACACAACGTATCATTGTGTAAAATCTAATTGAATGAAGTGAGAAAAACGTTCCAAAGCTTACGAATTGGCTCTAGGCTGGCAAAAGTTATCACTTTCGGAGTCCATGGATAAAGTTCACCAATTTTGCCATTCTCACTGTCATGATGTAATTTGTAATATCTGCCGATCGTTAAAACATTGAATGCAAATCACAGCAGCCAAACAGCCATTATTAGTCAATCAAACAGCCATTATTTGGAATCTCATAATTTGAAATATTATTTCCAATTTCGAATGGATCAAGATCTCTAATCTACATTTAGCCATTGCGCCGGAATAATTGAGTCTAATACGTAATCAGCTGCTATTTCTATCAGCCATAAACATCGCCATCATCATATCAGCCATCGAGATGCCTGATTGGTATTGTCATCTGCGCGTTGTGCCCAAATTCAGTAAATCAATAAAAAATTGTAAATATTCTTCTCATCATTTTTATTTGTTTACATTGAAATATTTTACAGTAATGAATCAAGATCTCTCGTCTAAATTTAGCCATTGCGCCGGAATAATTGAGTCTAATACGTAATCAGCTGCTATTTCTATCAGACATAAACATCGCCATCATCATATCAGCCATCGAGATGCCTGATTGGTATTGTCATCAGCGCGTTGTGCCCAAATTCAGTAAATCAATAAAAAATTGTAAATATTCTTCTCATCATTTTTATTTGTTTACATTGAAATATTTTACAGTAATGAATCAAGATCTCTCGTCTAAATTTAGCCATTGCGCCGGAATAATTGAGTCTAATACGTAATCAGCTGCTATTTCTATCAGACATAAACATCGCCATCATCATTTCAGCCATCGAGATGCCTGATTGGTATTGTCATCAGCGCGTTGTGCCCAAATTCAGTAAATCAATAAAAAATTGTAAATATTCTTCTCATCATTTTTATTTGTTTACATTGAAATATTTTACAGTAATAAATCAAGATCTCTCGTCTAAATTTAGCCATTGCGCCGGAATAATTGAGTCTAATACGTAATCAGCTGCTATTTCTATCAGACATAAACATCGCCATCATCATATCAGCCATCGAGATGCCTGATTGGTATTGTCATCTGCGCGTTGTGCCCAAATTCAGTAAATCAATAAAAAATTGTAAATATTCTTCTCATCATTTTTATTTGTTTACATTGAAATATTTTACAGTAATGAATCAAGATCTCTCGTCTAAATTTAGCCATTGCGCCGGAATAATTGAGTCTAATACGTAATCAGCTGCTATTTCTATAAGACATAAACATCGCCATCATCATATCAGCCATCGAGATGCCTGATTGGTATTGTCATCAGCGCGTTGTGCCCAAATTCAGTAAATCAATAAAAAATTGTAAATATTCTTCTCATCATTTTTATTTGTTTACATTGAAATATTTTACAGTAATGAAATATTTTTTGGCATCTACGTAAAGCATGCCACTGACGTATCCCACCGATTTCCTCTGCTTGTATTCCTTATCATCCCTCCTCTAAAATTCAATAAGCCAATATGGAATTCCACTTTTCCCTTTGTGCCTTTAGACGTGGAATTTTGGGTCAGCTTCATTTCGGCGTTGCGCTATACTTACTTATAGATAAATAAAACTTTATTGGCACAATACGTGCAGGTATGTTTGGACTTCTATAAAAGTTTCGGAAGTTCTGTGAAAAACTTGAAAATTGACACATGGAAATTTACACTTTTATAAGACGTATTAAACATATTGTTCTTATTAAGCTCTGGACTATCTCATGTCTACAAATCTCTTAACTTTATTTATTTTACATTGAACTTTTAATTAGTAGGTATATATGTTGAAATATTAAGTATAAAATAATCCTAAGATTTATTTATGAAATTACAACAAATTACAATACAAATATTTTATTATTGATCATATCAAAAGTGGGGTGACCAGTAGGCCTAGTTAAAACACATTTTAGCCTTACGTTTTCGTTTGAATGTAGACGACGTTGCATGAACGTGTCAATTTTCATAGCTACTTGTGTTATAAAGACAGAAGAGCAATCTGGAGCTTGCTACAAGAGCTACAAGAACGAAATGGCTGTGATCAAAAGCGGAGAGAGCTGCGCAGAAGCAAGGGTCTAACAAGGCGTAAGACAAGGATGCTCAATGTCGCCAGCTCTCTTTAACTGCTATATTCAATATATATGTTCCCGAGGCATATGGACGTTCTCGGCATCACGATTTTTTTTATCAGCCTCAAAGCCGAACAAACATATTGGCAAACTCCCCAGTGGGAAAAGCTATTCAAATGTTTAATGGTCTGGCTGGAGAGGTTGATATCTTCAACGTGACGTATGCAGAATTTATAAGGAAAATCGAGGATATATTGTAGTTGTGTTGTCGTTTGGATATTGTTTAATGTTTTCTTCTAGGATCGCATTGGCCTTCAGCTGTAATGATCCTTGTAAGAATCGTCTTATTGTCAGTAATAATAATAATATACAGCGAGCCATTGATGAACTGAGAGAAGAAATGAAGAACTGGACAGGAGTAAAAATAAATGGGAAAAAGGTCGTCATGATTAGATATGCTGACGACATAGCACTGCTCGCAGACTCCGAGATGGAGCTGAACGAAGCCTTAGGAAAAATGGAAAGTATTCTGTTGTCAAAGTATAACATGAAAATAAATAAAGAAAAAACAAAATGTATGGTCGTTGGAAGAGAGAAAGCGACTGCGAACATTGCCATAAATGGATTGAGCATCAAACAAGTAAGTGAATTCGTGTACCTGGGCAGCAGAATAAACCAGGATGGACGCTCTAAAGCAGAAATTGTAAGCAGAATAAACCAGGCAAGGATTGCCTTTAACAAAAAATTAAAGATATTGGAATCCCCAACTATTGACTTAAGCGTAAGGAAGAACCTTACTAAAGCCTTTGTATGGAGCATTCTGCTTTATGGTTGTGAGACATGGACCATCAGCAAGAGTGTAAGCGGACGGTTGGCGGCCTTTGAGATGTGGTGCTACAGACGCATGCTTAAGATCCATTGGTCGGAGCACGTCGAAAATGAAGAAGTATTAACCAGGGTAGGCGAAAAAAGGCAACTCCTTAAGAGAATCAGCCAACAACGAGCTAACTGGATTGGCCACAACATCAGGCACCCAGGACTACTCATCGCCATCGCAGAGGGTAAGACCGAGGGGACAAATGGCAGAGGCCGACCAAGAGACGCATATATGGACCAACTGAAGAGAGACATGAACTGTGGCTCATACGTAGAGCTAAAAAGACTGGCTGAGAATAGAGACGAATGGAGAAGAAAAACCAAACTCGTTGCAGACCAATCCAATGGATTGTAACTCATTATATATATAGGTACTTGTGTATTTTAGCTACGAAAATTGATACGTTCTCGCAACGTCGACTACATTCGAACGAAAACGAAACGAAAACGTAACGCTAAAATGTGTTTTGACTACGGGCCCTGTAGTAGCATGCAATAAAACTAAACTTGGGTCAGTTTAAAAAAATTGCTCCTCTGTGGTTAACACGCCCTTTTTATATTAATTGTGTTTATCTATTTATTCAATCATAGATAATCAGCTTTGCATCTATTTACAACCATTTTACATCTTAAATTCAGCAATGAGATTTGCCACCCATTCTGAATGTCTTATTTCTTTGATGCCGCGGAGAGGACAGTTTGAATGTTTATTGCATGTGGCTGGTTTGCTGGCTACCCCGCTTGTGGGATATACTGTGATGGGATAGTACTATACGATACTACTTAGTATTTCATTAAAATAAATATTTTTTAACCATGCTTTCAAATAAAGCTTCTATATTATTAAAAATGCTTCTATATTATTAAAAAAACATGTTTTTTTTATTGAAAACCCTTGAAATACTCCCCAAACGTACAATAAAATTTCATGATTAAAGCATTAATCTTCATGTTTAACACATTTTGTATCAAATATTATTTGTAGGTGTTCCTGAAATATTAAACGCATTGAATAAAATAATCCCTTTGTCCCCATGCCAAACAAAATAATATTAACATCATATTGTTAAATCGAATATTTTGATAAAAGTTACGAGTGCAGGTAAAATGAATGATTAATATTACAAAGAAATTGACTTTTGTTTGATTTCCGTTGATCATAAAGTTTGTATACCTATTACTGTATATGCTTTTTTCGATTGATCATAAAGTTTGTATATCGCCTTGGCCAAAAGCTGTTATCGTCTCAGTGCAGGGTGATATTTTAAAAATAATAATATCATACCTACCTATGCTTTTTTCGCCGAACTTGTGACGTCTTTTTTTTTCGATTTACTTTCCAAGCGACACAATGTGAATATATTGATCCATACATTAACTTTTACTGATGCAACCTTGTGCAGACAACAAAAAATATTTCATGTTTTTATATTATATTGTGCAACAATTGTGACTACATACCTATTATATGACATGACTGTGTTCAATGACAGGTCAAATAGCGAAGGGCAATATTTTATTTTATTTATAAAAATACACGGCACAGGCCTTTTACATGTTTACATTTATGCAATATCCACGAGTATTTTTTGTTATTGTTGTAATATGCAATACCCACGAGTATTTTTTGTTATTGTTGTAATATGCAATACCCACGAGTATTTTTGGTTATTGTTGTAATATGCAATTCCAAGTACCTATTTTTTGGTTATTATTGTAATATGCAATACCCACGAGTATTTTTTGGTTATTGTTGTAATATGCAATACCCACGAGTATTTTTTGGATATTGTTGTAATATGCAATACCCACGAGTATTTTTTGGTTATTGTTGTATAAACTTTACAATAAGTAAATATAATACTTTATGTAAACATGTAGGTAAAAGGCTTATACTATTCTGTTCTATTTTTAAAGGCCTTTCACTCGTTTACGAGGCTATTGGGTAAAAGGCTTATTGCCGTGTATATTAATATTTTTCTTCTTCCTGGCACTGTCCCAACTTATTGTCGCTGACGGCTGTTGGGATCGGTTCTTCTCATAGGTTATATATTCTTCTGTTCCATATGTCATTTTCATCCAGGCCATTTCTCCGCATGATCCTATTGCATTGTGTTATCCAGGTATACTTTAGTCTCTCTCTTGATAGACGTCGAGCGAGATTCATTGACATGACTTTATTACCAATGTGTTCTGGTGGTCTCCACCTTACATATGTGCCATTGAAGGAGACCCACCGTCCACCCGGATAGCTCAGAAGTCTGGGGACTTCCATTTATCCGATAAAATTTCTACACTAACAAATTTGTCCACACAAGAGGTGCCATGATGGGCAGTCTGAAGGACTGGCCGGCCAAAACCCCCACGTGTGGAATCTTTTGACTACACTCCTTCGATGTCCCTCTAGCCGAGAGAAGCATATACATACGTAAAATATAACAACAATAAAAGAATTTCCAGCTAAATACATAAGCATAAAAAAAACAATATAAAATATACACATTCATATACATATATACACATTGGTACAGAGCGCCGAGCTGAGGTGTCCAGAAACATTAATTGGGTATTTAAGACGGCAAACCGAGGGCCGCCGATGCCGGGGCCATCGATGAAAACGCTTCCCTCCCCAAAGGGACATCCCACCCAGACCAAAGACTCTCCACCAAGGGAGACAGGACAGCACAAAAGACGAAGAAATGAGTTCGCCCGCGACAGCTACAACCACACAAGGTAAAATCAACCATTAAGCTCCTCTAGGAAAGCCGGGGGTGAGCCCGGCTCACGTAGAAGATCCCACCGAGACACCCATACATCTATAAATCTCAAAAAGCCCCTGAAATTCCCAGGACAAGTCATCAACTCCCCAGACCAGATGGGTCTGGGGGTGTCGTCACTCATACTGTCAATCATTACATCTCTCGCATCCGTCAGCAATGGACACTCCCACAGGATGTGTTCCGCAAACTGTGCTCCCGTCCCACAAGCACACCATGGATCATCCGCAAGCCCAAGTTCGAAGAGCTTGGCCTTAAGCTCCCCGTGGCCCGTCACCAACTGAACAGCAAAGTGGTTGAAGGTCAGGAAGCCCCTTTTAATCCTCTCTCTCACATCCGGGAGAAAACCGTAGACAAGTCTAGCGGTTCTCCCCCGATCCCATCTTTCTTGCCACACCTCCAACGTTTTCTCTCTGATTCGGCTGAAGGCCCTACTAATTCCCCTATTTCCAGGCTCTACCTGAATGAACACACCAAGATGTTCGGCCCTACCGTCCGCCTTGATCCTACGCCTGGCCACACTGTCTAGGACTTCCAAATCGGCAGGTAACACACCAGCGATGACAGGAAGGCCATCGCTAGCGGCAGTACGATACGCACCTGTGACGGCGAGTAGCGGGAGTCTCTGCCCTCTCAAGACTGCCGTCGACACAGAGCCCACCGAAAGTCTGTGCGACCAGACACGAGCAGCATACGTGACTTGCGCCACGTACGTCGCCCGATATATGGCCCTCACAGTCCCCGACCTAAGGCCCCACGTACCACGACTTAGTCTGTGAAGGGTGAAAAACAGCACCTTTGCTTTTTCGGCAGTCGCTCTTACGTGCGGGAGAAAGGAAAAGCCTCTGTCCAGAACAACTCCCAGGTACCGAACTTCATCGAGCACCCTTACGGGTACTCCACTCATCCGGAGAACCGGGTTTCTGCCCCTTCCAAGCGTCCCCTTCAACCACATCGCAGAGGTCTTGCTCGGTGAGAAGACAAGCCTATTCACACTACCCCACGTCAGGATGCGCTCGATCGCGGTTTTAAATTTGTCCTCGATCGCTTTCCTAGTGCTACCAGATAGCAAGAGGAGAGCATCGTCAGCATATGCGAAAATTGTGCAGCCAGGTGGAAGATCCATTCTCAAAAGATCATCAAAGAGGACGTTCCACAGGAACGGTCCCAGGACCGAACCCTGCGGACAGCCCATATCAACGATCCGTTCGACCAAATGTCCTGCGTGAGTGATCACCACTGACCTGTTGCTGAAGTAGCTGCTGATGACATCGAACAACCAGCGGGGACACCCCCGTATCTTCAGCTTAGCCAATATTAGTGGCCACCACGCATTGTCGAAAGCCCCAGCTATGTCAAGGAAGACACCCAGCACATTCTTCTCCTTACTTTCATTCTTCCATTTCATGCATGCATCAATGGCGTGCTCTGTGGATAATCCCCGGCTGAAGCCAAACTGCTTTGGATCCCCCGGCACAAGGGCCCCAGCAAGCCGGTTCCTCACCAAGACTTCAAGAATCTTGCCAAAGGAAGGCAGCAGGGTAATGGGCCTATACGCCTTGAGATCCGACAGAGGCTTGTCATTACCTTTAGGGATTACCCTGAGCAGACCTCTCTTCCATACTTTCGGAAACACTCCCTGTCTCAGACAGGCCCTGAAGAGTCCCAACATTTCAGCCGGGCAAAACCTCCAGACCTGTTTTACAATCGCACCATTCACTCTGTCAATTCCAGGTGCCTTTCTTGGTCCTAAACTTTTGACGATTTCACCCAATTCTTGATGTGTCACATCGTCAATTTCGATTACTGACTCATCAGGGGGGCAGCGCGACTGGAAACGCAGCGCTGCATGAAACGGTGTGTCCCTTGACATTGAGTCAAGAGGCACCAAACCATCCAACAGCGCCCTGAGTGTGTCGTCAATACACACTGTTTCATTATCGCCAGAAACAATACTGGTAAGATAGTGATCAGCAGACCTCTTAGTTTTAACCACAGTCCGAGTCACAGACCAAGGGTCAGCGTTTCCCATTTCTGTTATCCACTCCTTCCAGGCCGAGGCCTTAGCATGCCTTATGGCCAATTTGTAGGAGCCCCTCGCTCGCTGGAGCCGCTCAAAGAGTTGCTTCCCAGCTGGAGAGTCCCGCAACACGCTGCCACTTCTCACCGGGCAGAAGGCCCGTTCGGCGGACTTATATTGGCGTCTCAAGACCGTGAGTTCCGGAGTCCACCAATTGGTGCAACGACGTCCCCCAGGCCTACACCTACCTAGCGAAACTGTCGCCGCTGAGACGACCGCTGAGTTGAATTTTTCCCCAGCTACTTCAGCTCCATCAGACATCCATACATCAAAATCTCTCAATTCTTCATTCAGACAAACTCCAAAGGAATCCCAGTTTGCCCTCGAGCTCCTGAAGCTCCACAGGCCATATGGTTCAATCTCCAACGAACCTCCGACAGACCAGGTGATCAGACGGTGGTCGCTCGAAACTTCCCCAACGTGGACCCTCCAATTGGAGAAATCCGCAAGCAGATCTTCTGTACATAGGGTAAGATCAATACGGCTCTCCCCCATTGGCCCAGCAAACGTAGCAGGCTGACCAGCAGCGTTGAGGAGACTAAGGCCGGCAGAAGATATAAAATCCTCTACCGGTCCAGCATTCCCAGTGCGATCCCTGCCTGGTCTGTCATACCAGAGAGGAGAGCGAGCATTAAAGTCACCAGCAATCAAGACCGACTTACCCCGCAAAGCATCCAGGGCCCGCCTCAGGCCCCGCAGGTGTGGTCCCACCCCAACTAGCAAAGTAGTCCTATAACGAAACCTTATAAGTTTGTCAATACTAATAAAGCTCTTAAAAAGGCATTGTTGTAGACTCTTTTACTTATAATAGCATTTCACAAGCCTTAACATACTTAGGAGCATTAGTTCTTATATTTCAGTCTTATAGCTCGCTACAAATCTGACGTATAGGATAGTTATAGGACACTGTTACTTATAATAGCATTTCACAAGCCTTAACATACTCAAGAGCATTCGTTCTTATATCTCAGTCTTATAAGTCGCTACAAGAGTATGTAATAGGACACTTATAGGAGTTAGTATCCTATAAGTGCCTGCAGTAAGACTAAATAGTCCTGAGAAAAAATCTGATCCTATAGTAGCATTTTGTAAGACAAAAAGGTATTATAACATACTTAACTAGGACCACTATAAGTTTTCGCCGCTTTAGTCTTGGTCAAGACTCTTATAAAACTAATAGTACTTAAAAAGAGCGATATAAGAGTATAAATACTTAAAACTACGAGATCAACCACTTTATATGTAAACGTTAGCCATTTTGTCAAGGTAGTTCAATTGATGATAATAATAATTTATTTTAATATTTTACGTATTTTATTATATAATGTTATATTTAAATTTAATTTAGTTCTCTTGAGAATGTCAAGTTAACTTGACGAAAGTGCTCGAGTTTTAAATCAATGGTGAAAAGTAAACAGTGTTTTTGTTGATATCAAATATGCTTAAAATGTCTTTTTACAATGTGAACACACAAACTCTAGATCATTTAAATTTAATTTTTAATCTAATATTGTGTTCAAAATGTGGATTTTAATGTTATTTTGTTAAATAAATGAGATATGTGTGTAATAAAATTAAACTTTATTGCATAATAAGGAGCATACATAATTACCAAGTTATAAAACAATGTGATACAAATAAATGATATGGTGCAATGGGCGAGTTTATCGCAGAAGCGATAACTTCCAACTAACCCATCAATATAATAAATAAAATTAAAATACATACATTTATATGAATATATAGATATTAAAAAAATACATACACAATAACATTTAAAAGATACATATATACATAGTAAAAAAAAAAAATTGTGGGATATGCCGTGATGGTATAGTAGTAGTAGTAGTAGTAAAAAAAAATACAACAGGAAGAAACGGCGATGATGACCAACAGAACACACATGAAGGGGGAGGGTTGATGAAAAAGAAAAAAAGGAGGGGGTAGTAGAGCTGCTGAACGTGAATGGACACACAAAAAAGGTGATATAAAACATGAAATCTTATCACAGTTGCGACAAAAGACTAGCAACCCTTAATTTCCTTCTTAAAGGTGTGAAAGGAGGTGCAAGTACGGGCCTTTGGCGGAAGCTGGTTCTACAATCTGGCACCGTGGACTGTAAAAGAATCTGCGTAACAACTCGAGTGATGTGATGGAATCGCCAGAACATTATTGAAAGCTGATCGTAGTGGAAGTCCATGAGAATTCAAAAACTCAAAACTTTCCTTGAGATACAATATAGAGTAGAAGAAGTGTGTGAACGTTTCTGCGTTGAGATATTTTCTTCCATTCAAGACGCTCACGGTACTCAGAAACATGATCATATTTCTTGAGACAAAGTTACAAAGTCGGGCCATGAAGTTTAATACGAGGTGTGTTCAGAATAAAATCGGTAATTTTTAAATTTAGCGAGTTTGGAGAGTCCGATTGTCAAAATATTTTTTATATTATGTTGGTATACATGCCTCTGAAGTATGATAAAATTTTCAGCTTTATTCGTTGTTTACTTTGTCTGTGGCAGCCGCTAAAGTTAGACGTGTTTTAAAAGCTCGGCAATTTTCGTATGTTATAAAAAAAATGGATCAAACTATTTGTATCAAATTTAACGTGAAAAATGGAATGAAGTAGTAAAGCGTGTGAAATGTTAACAAAGACCTATGATGAGTCTGTTATGAGCAAAACAAGAGTTTACTAGTGGAATAAGCGCTTCCAAGATGGCCGTGAAGAAGACGAACGCCCCGGACGCCCCAACACATCAATAACGGATGAAAAAGTGAAAAAAGTAAAAAAAATTGTTAGAAAAGATCGCCGAGTCACAATAAAAAAAAATTGCGTATCGATTGGCCCATGCCGTGAATTTTTTCAAAGGTTTTGGGTATGAAATGCGCGGCAGCAAAATTTGTTCCAAAATTACATTGCTTGTTCGTGAATTTTTGCCCAATAACAATAATGTTACGATGCCCCAGCCTCCATATTCACCAGACATGGCTCTGTGTGACTTTTTTTGAGCCGTTGTTTTTTCATTTACTTTTATCCATTTTTTTAACAAACGAAAATCGCCGAGCTTCTTACAACTTTTATTACCTTAGCGGCTGCCACAGGCAAAGTAAACAATAAATATAGCTGAAAATTTTATCATACTTCAGGGACATGTATACCAACAAATTAAAAAAAACGAATGAGAATCGGACACTCCGAACCCGCAAAATTTAAAAATAACCGATTTTTTCTAAACACACCTCGTATACTACATTTTTTTTTTATTTATTTACTAACGGCATTCCACCCAATATATGAGTGATTTAGCGTATACTACATTTAACCGTAAATGAACTGTTTAGTATTTTGATATACATAATATTATTATTAGAAACCGGGAATCCACACCCGTTGCAGCTTTCGGATAACAGAAAATGTCTATTTGTCCAAGGCCTACTCATACTTATAGCCCAGGAAATATAGACCAAAAATCGGGGTTTCAGGGAAATAATTTATAACCAGCTGAAACTTTCAGGGATGGTTCCTTGATGCTTCTGGAAGAAATCCTGAAAAGTCTCTAAAAATCTTATGTGAGCTTCTATCCAAAATGGCGGATTAAAGATGGCCGCCAAGCGTATGGCACCTTGCTAAATGTTTTTCATTATATCTATGTAAATAAAAAACCTTTTTGTATTCTGAAAAAAGATATATAATCTGGAAACATGTTTGTTTTTGTAAAAATATATTAAAAAAGTCTAAACAAATTACAAATATTATTTTTTTGAGTATGAAATATTTTTTTTGGAATAAAAAAAAATAATTTTTAATATTTTACCCCATAACTTTTTATGTATTAATAAATCGTAAAAAACTATTCTTATACTTTTTCTGGCTATGAATATAAGGATTATAATGAAAAAATTTTTTTGAAGAAATACTGAAAAATAGTTGAGATATTTGAATTTGAATGGAGCACCAGCGTGATCTCTTTGTCAAATAACGATTTCAGTCGGGCTGGTAAGTATGCGAAATATGGAATAAATCTTGAGTTATGCTTCTACAAGATGATCCATACATGAGGTAGGTTCCTGTAATATAAAAATAAAAACAAATTCTCTATAAATTTCGACCCACCCTACTCCACCTATCCCATAATATCACCTTTATCTTATTACAGTTTCTCCAAGAAGAATTTGCTCAGATATTCAAAATTCTTGCATAAAAACTGTAAATTTTTAAAACAAAACTTCAAATCCAGTTTATTAATACCCACTACGCTCAAAATAAGTAGTCATCGTCAATTATCGAAAAAGTGTTTATGTAAATATAGGATATTATTTCGCACTATGATAGAAGAAATAACGCATTTTTGCGTAATATTTTCACTTAAGTTATTTATATCATAATGCTTTCACCTACAAGTG